>CM070035.1:105966737-105980548 GCA_036250615.1 Ptychadena robeensis | reverse complement strand
AAATTGATCGTTTTAAGTCGATTGAGCTAAAATCGGACCCGTGTATGGCCTGCTTTAGGCTAAGTTTACACTGGCATTTTTTTACTGCCAGCTAAACGAGCGTTTAGCGCGGCCGACCGGCAGACGCCACATTCTCAGGCGGCCGTCCCATAGAAACTCTATGGGGTCCTTAATTAGACGCCCTATAATCGACTGCACTGTTTTGCAGATGACTACAGGGAGTGCCAGCAGCTTGGGAATCGCCAGTGTAAACTTAGCCTTAAGGTCTCTACACACATAACAAGCGGTGACCTACAAATGAGCTGTGGAGAGCAACGTGATGATGTCATCACGCTGCTCTCTATCGCTCACGGTATCGGCGGGCACCCTTTGTGTACCAGCAGTTAGTTTGAATGGGGATGTCGGTCCCCATTAAAACTAATGGCATCGGCCAGAGATTTATGGACATGTCCGTTCTCTGGCCGACCGAGCTTTGGGGGGCAGGGATCTGTCGCCCCATGTGGGCAACCACCATCTGTGGCTGATTTTGCTGCGAGCACGCACGCACCCCGCGGCTCGTTACATGTGTGGGAACCCTCAGGCCATACATACATACATTAGGGCTGGACGATATGGCTAGAATTTATATCACGATATATTTTTTAATTTTTGTCGATACGATATAATTCCGATATCGATATGGACAATATTAAAAAGCCTCAGGAAAAAACTGCCGAGGACACACAATGGTCAGCTGCCAGCAACCCCCAGCACAGCTCAGTGCCAGCAGCGCTACGGTATTGGCAGCGCTATAGCACCAGGGGGGTCCCACCTCCACTCAACTGATATCCCTGTATGTGGGAGCCCCCCGTGTCACTGAGAGTTCATTCTATGGACAGGGGACATGTTGGGATCAGCCTCCCCCCCTGTGTCCCCTGTCCATAGCAGAATGAACGTCAGTGACGCTGGGAGGCTGATCTCGATGGGTCCCCTGTTCTATGGAGATGTATTTTCCTGTGCATAGTTGCTGCAACGCATAGAGGAGGAGTTACTAGATCACTGCGCCCACACATCTCGATGGGGAGGCATGGGACAGCAGCATGATCTCTCTCGGGGAAAGGAGGGGCGGCAGAGGGAGTCCTCGTCCAGGGAGACGATCTCCCTAGGACTGCACCTGACTGAACGTCATTCAGTGACAAATGATATCATTTGTATACACATTTCCGATATTTCGATATACATTTCTGACATTTCGATATACAATTATATCACGATATATATTGATATTGAATTATTGTCCAGCCCTAACATACATACATCTTTAGATCACTCCACACAATTTCAATTAGATCTACCAACTATGTTGTGCAGGGTCCTCCCTGATAGAATACATAGTGATATGTATTATTATATACAATATTTAGAGTACGAGCAAACCAAATAACTAAACATTTCTTTGTTGCAGAAAATCTCTTGACTATCTGAAATTAATTAACTTAGTTTTTGGATTTGCTTCTTGTTAAAATGCTATTCAGTATGTAGCCTCTTTGTAGTTCTTTAGAGGGTTGTCACCCTTTAGAGCAGGGGTCTCAAACTCAAATACACAGTGACCAAAATGAAAAACTTGGACAAAAGTCACAGTAAACCTTGATATTGTAATACAATGTTTACAAGTGTGGATGTTTTTCCTTCTCCTAAACAATATCAATGAACATTTTTACATATGGAAACAAACTAAGCAAACTGTTATCCTGAAACACATGTAAATTGAAATGTCAAATAAAAGACACATCTGTGTATTTTATACTTTCCATATTTTCCACCTTATAAGACTTTTTTTGTGGGAAAAGTGCCTGTGTCTTATATGGCGAATGCATGAGCACCTGCTAACGAATAGAAGCATATTAGGTGCTCCTCCCTGGCCAAGCACTGTGTACGCAGAGGCCCACCTCTGCCTGGAAGCTCCATGCTACCAGCCACCCCTGCCGAGTGGAGTAGGAGCTGACACACAGCTCTGCCTGTACAAGACAGTGCTTCTATGTATGGCAGAATGGGGACGCTGACAGCTTTCCCACCTTCTTTAACTCCCACACTGCCAAAGAATCAAAGTTTTTTTTGTTTTAAACCAAGTTTTATGCCCCAAATAAGATGCTCCACAGCTTCTTATAGGCCATAAATGTGGTAAACAAAATAGAAAAACAATCTTGCGGCCCAAAGTTTGAGACCCCTTCTTTGGAGTGAGTGCATAAATATTTTATGCCTGGTTCACACTTAACTTCTTTTTTTTGTGCCTTGACATACATTTTCATTTGTTTTTATGTGAACAGGCCTATCGAATATTATAATATTCACAATATTTTGTGTCTGCAACACACTTTGAATGAATTGCTTGCATCAAAATATTAACTCCTTTATGCTCCATCATTACTTTTCTATGAGGCTTAAGTAAGAGAGACATCAGATGTAAAGTAGGACATCAGTTGTAGAGTATATGGGGTTTCTATGGAGTGGTGACTTGATACAGAGTTACACTATTCTAGTGCAGAAGCAGAAAGTAACAATAGATAGAACACATTTAGGCTATGTCTCCACTGCGTTGTGTGCGGTGGATCCTCTGTTCACACATCCGCCGATGCAGGGGTTAGCGTACTGCACTACATTAACCCCTGCATCGGCAGATTGGCTCAACGCCATGTGAACAGAAGATTTGCCGGGCAGCTAATGTGTATGTACGTAACATTTTCTTTTTCAGGGACAAACAGTTGACATGCTTTCTTTACAAAATATTATTATGTTATTTGGGGGGATTCGGACCTAAGGCTATGTCTCCACTGCGTTGTGTGATCTGTTGGGACACCCTGCATTAAGCGCGGGGGTCCCGACAGATCACACAACGCAGTGGAGACATAGCCTTAGGTCTGAATCCCCCCAAATAACATAATAATATTTTGTAAAGAAAGCATGTCAACTGTGTGTCCCTGAAAAAGAAAATGTTACGTTTCTAAGTTACTAGGAAAGGTTTTTATATTGAATAAACACATTACCTTTCCTGCAGGCATCATATAGTAATGTTCTTAATTATAAGATAATAAGGCATGTATGAAAGGTCAGCACATTCCATGTTATATTTCTAGGTAACAGAAACAAACTTTGAGACCTAATGGAAGCATTTATAGACCATAAAGTTGGGATGGTTCCCAGTTTTCATCTATCTTTAACAGCCAGTAATGTGTAATTGGTATCATACACAATAAAGTGCATCTGTTAATGAAGTTACACCTCTTAATGCCCTGTTCTGACTTTCCCTACATGTACTAGTGGCATTTAAACGTTCTTAGGTCCACAATAAAGCTGCGTAAGCCTATGAATTCTGATTATTAGCCTTATAGATACAAGGACCTTCTGACGGGCAAAAGATATAGGTTTCCTCAGAAAGTTTCTAAACTTGGACTCCATGTAGATGTACAAAACTAAACACATTATGAGGAAAGTTAAATTCTCATCTACTGCACATAAATATTCATAGTTATATTATGCAGTAAATTATTAACAAAAATGTTTGTATTTTTAAGTACAAGAGTCATTTGAATACTTTCTGTTTTAATCAGATAACTTACTGCAGCAAAAAATAGAGCTGAACAGGTTTTGCTGTCTCATACAGAGGCCATGCTCTGGAGTAGGGGCTATCGCAGACAAAATTTTGGTTGTATAATAACTCTATGTGAGTGAGTCGTTCATCCAATCACTGGCATCAGCAAAGGGATTGGGCTTCCTGTGACTTTCTAGGTTTGCCGCCTACACAAATAATTGATTACATCCTTTTCTTTGAAAAAGGGGAAATAACAGTTTTGAAATGAACAGTTTCGTTTACTCTTGCTGCACAACTAAAACTGGCTGTACATGGGTTGATACCTGTGCAGTCAATGAACCTGTGACATCACCACGCTGTGCTCAAGCTTCCTCGATACTCTGCACAATCGATACTTTGGATAGGAACCTTCGATAGGCCATGAACTAAACATATTTATATTACACATATGCTTTTGTAATAAAGGTACCTGTTAAGAACATGCCTGTGCTTGACTGAATATGCAAAATGTAAAGGTGGCCATAGGCGGTTTGATTTGCAGCCAATCTGCCACGAAATCGGCCACAAATCAAATGGTTAAAACTTAAATTCGGCAGGGAAATCTCATTACTGACAAAGTTATTGCCTCACACAAAGAGTGCCCGGCTGATTATCGGCACTACCGATGACATTGGTCAATCTGCAGAGAAATTGGCAGTAAAACGAAGCGTCTAGGGGCAGCTTTAGGAGTAATCTTACCGCGAAGGAAGTCATGGTAGAAAAAACAATTGGCATAGCTAGCCTTGGGCACAGAGGGTGAGTGAATCGATTTTTGTTTAATTATTATGGAGACTAATACCCTGTTTCCCCTATGATAAGCCATCCCCATCAAATAAGCCACCCCCCAATTTTTGCCCAAAACTTTAAAAAAAAGCTACCCCCCGCAAATAAGACACCCAGCAGAATGTTATTCTCTTGACTCTCATACTGTGTGCAGGCTCACAGCTAACATTTTACATTGTAGTGCTTTGATCATTATGGGAAAAGTACACAGGAAGTGGTTGTTAGAAGCTGTAAATTATCAGTACTGAGATTCAAAAAGGGATGAAAGGTAAAAACATAAAATATATGTATGTGTGTGTGTGTGTGTGTATATATATATATATATATATATATATATATATATATATATATAAGGCAATTGGTAATGATATTTTTAGTGTTTAGCAAAGTTATTGTCATACAGTACAGGTTTACACTTTGCTAATACTCTACTAAGTATTTATAATTAAACACAGTTCTGCCTAATTGCATTTGTAAAGGCTATGAAGATATACGGTATCTTGAAAATTAGGTTGCCCTGTGATCTTACAAATGTGCGTAATTCAGACAGGTGCCAACAACCTATGTCTTTAGAGGGACAATGGAAAGCGCTGTTTGCAAGCCACATATGTGTGCTGATGTGGCTCTGAAATTTTCCTTTTTATCTTGCCCAAACAGGATCTAAACAGATAACAGAAACGTTGTGCAGGGCCCATATTCACACCAATTATTGTCAAAGAAAGTCTAAAATAATTTTCACTGTAGATAATCTGCACATAAAAAAGCATTTTCAGCATATCTGCAAACTCCTCTAGTCCCTGATATAAAATAAAGAACACATATGGTAGAGTAAACATTCAAATACTGCATGCATCATTTGTTTGTGGTTGTTAATTCATTTTTATTTAGATCTGCAAACCAAGGCAATTTTTAAACATTGATCAACTGAGAAGAAAGTATCACAAATTACATATATAAAATGCCCCTAAAAAGTCCTCTTAACGTTCAATAGCTAACAGAAGGGCAAGCAGCTTCTCTTAGAAAAGCAATTTGCAAAGAAGCTGTCCAATTGTGTCAGCCATGAATGTTTGTTGGCAATTTTAGTTCCGCACTCCTTTCAATTGTTTGCTATTGCATATAGATAGTGTCTCGTTCTATTTCAGATTCTCCATGTAAACCATGAAATAAAAAAGAATAAAATCCAACTATAGAAAAACAACACCTTAATAATTTCATAATCTAGACCACAGTGTCTTTTACAAGGCTGAAACTGTAGTTTGGATGATAAGACACTCCATTTTATAGGATGCACCCTATACATCGAAGCATCTGAGTTAAAGGGCATAACTGTATGTGAGCCATTCAGCTTAGGTCTAAAGGTCCCCATACATGTAGCGATTCTCCCTCGATAGATGAGGGACCATTTGCAGCATGATTAGGTTATTACGTTGCAGCCGGTCGCCCAGAGGATCGGCGAGCATCATTTGTGTTCTGGACATTACTTTGGATGGGGAAGCTGATTTGTGGCCAAGCGACCGCTGCTAAAGCTTGTCCATCTCTCACATTCACAGGCATAGCTAGATGGAACGGCTGCTGACATGGGCGGATCTTCCAGCTCCTCCGCCTCCACAGCCAGGTTGATTTTAGGTAGGAAAAAGTGCGTTTATGGTGCAAAAAATATGGTAATTATCTTTTAACCTGAATGACTTTTCGTTATGGAAGATAGTTGAGGACATCAGAGATGCTTAGGTTAGGAAGGGTCCTCTAATACTCCTGTGTCATATCCTGTACCTGTGTGTTATTTTATGTTGCCTCTCAACATCATTACTGTACAGCGCTGCGTAGTATGTTGGCGCTAATAAATAATGATAATAATAATAATAGGTACTTCATTAATTAACTTTGTCGATTCCATGATAGGGGTAATGAATATGTTTATTTATGACCTGATTTGTATCTCCTGAGCTGGGAATATTCCTTCCAATAAAATAGTAATACCAGATTATGTAATGGCACCTGTGGGCTGAATTGTATGTGTGGCCTGAGCATATAGTATTCATAAATGGCAATATAAAGAGATCAAAGTAAGAAGACTGTTATGGGATATTTATGTAGTACTGGAGACACAAAAAATGTTACATGAGGCTTTAACCACAAGCCACTGCATATGTAGCACACAAGGGAGGAGCAGATTACTTTCTGTTGGATTAAATGGGTCATGATGGTAGGTATGATATTTTGACTTTGCTTCTTTCCTTTAGGCCTATATTTCAAGGTTGACTGCATTCTTTAGAAATATAAACACTTCTTACCACTACAAGTCAAACAGCATTGGCTACATTATTAACTACAGTGTTTCCCTGATGATAAGGCACGGTTATATTTTTGAAACGCCAAAATATGCCCTAGGTCATTTTTTCAGGGGGATGTCTTATTCTGATCACTCTGTGGCAATCATTGTCCCCTTCTGATCACTCTGTGCTGTTCATTGTCCCCTTTGATCACTGTGCCAATCATTGACCCCTTTGATCACTCTGTGCCATTTATTTTCCCCTCCCCCTCACTTTTTTTGGGTTCTACCGGTATGGGTAACAGACTCTGTTATGGCAGGGATCAGAAGCTTGCTTGTCGGGGTCACACAGAGTCACGCGGAGGAACACAGTTACCCATTGTACCACCCAAATGGGAGATTCTGGCAGGGGCAGGTATTGGTGGGTGTCTTATTTGCGGGGGCTGGTTTATTTTGAAGTTTGAGGCAAAAATGGGGGGGTGGCTTATTTGGGGATGGCTTATCATAGGTGAAACAAGGTATATAACTAACAGAGATCTTGGTGACAATCAAATAGCACCTTTAATGACATTTCTTATGCAATATTTGTTCAGCTATTAAAAAAACCTTTACAATTCAGATATGTCTTCCACTGCAGATAGTTTTCAGTCTTTTTTATTATTGCTGTACATGTATGGTATATAGGTGAGATTGAGCACTGTTAGTAATGCCTGTCCTTGATTGGGCAATAAGGAAGATTTATGTTATGGACTCTTATATCTCACATCATGTTCAAAGATTAAAATCTACATCATGCATCAAGCTCCTGATATGAAGTTTAAAGAAATGGTGAAGAAAAGCTACTGTGTAATGCACATAACAGTACTTCACAAAGTACAAAGTTACTTTTATCCCCCCTGTAGTGCAAGCAGCTACATCCTGCATGAAAGTGGCACCTGTGCTCTGAATTCAAGACAATTCAATATTGCTGTCACATTATCAAAAATAGTTACAATCGGTATTTATTCGGAATTCATTAGAATTTTATATATCTTAAAGTTTACTTGTATTAAAGCACCAACTGTTATCTTCCTTCTGTGCTTTTAAATTAATTTAATAATCCATATCAGTGACTATGGATAGGATTTTCATCTAGGCAGCTAACATTTTCAGAAAAAGAAGTCTACTACACACTATAGCACTTTTGTGTTGTATGATACACATGGTACAAAGCCTTCCCTGCACTGTTACAGGCCTAACTGTGCTGTCCTATTGCAAGATAATAGAGAGAATATGGACTTCCATGACATCTCTTGGGCATGAGCAACCTCTGTTATTGGAGTATACATAGGGTCAACATGCTTTAACAGGGAGTCAATACTTGTGTGTGGATTTAGTACTAAAACTAGTACAAAAATGTAATGGTATAGTGTCAATTTTTTTTTAGGGATTAGGGAAAGGCAAGATATTTTCTGTGAAATTTGTTAAAGTAGTAAAATAAAACCACAATCATTTGACATTATATTCAAGCCAGATAATCTCTATAACACTGCTTTAGAAAGCACATGGCGTGAGGTAGAGCTAGATATCCATTTCCAATACCATGTCCAACATTTCTCCTTCTGTTGGCTTTGTTCAAAGCTTTTTCCCCTGACTGTAATCTCATTGCCCTTGAATTCTCTTATTGTTTGAAGTACTTTCATTACGTCATAATAGGTGAGGAAAATGTGGGGCATTAAGTTTCTCCATTCGATAAATTGGTGAGTTTCATCTTTTGCAATTTCCTTAAGTTAAATACAGTGTAGTACAAAAAATAGGAATGCAGTGTACACTGTAGGATAAAATGAAAGTAAACACATACTTTGCTTACAATTTATACATTTGCCATCATCATATTGTTAAGGATAATTTGGTTTACAATGCGTAACACCTAGTATTTTTATTTAAATGATAACTGAATTTCCCCTTTTTGGTGCATTCTGCAGAGTAACATGACCTACCAGCTTCATTTGTCTAAACAACATACATCTGTTAATGTAATCTATTTTGGAGAATCCAACAAAATGATTAATTTAGTCATACTGTTGTATGCATGGTAAAACACCTACCCTTAATTTAGTAAGATCGGTAAGTCATTGGTAGTTAATATGATGCTTTAGTAAACATGAATCAGGAAAACATATTTAGCATTCCAAACTTTTACTGCTGGATCATACTGTGTAACTGTAGATGATATTAAGCTTTCATATTGGACTGCGCTACTTAGGACAATGGTTTAAAATGTCAAGGACTTTTTGTGTTAGAGCTATTCTTGCCATATAAGTGGGAATAAGCACACATTTCTAAAAACTGATCTCTAGAGTAGGCCTACATTTTCTAATAGCAAGCTGCATTTGCCTAGCAGCAAAAAACATTCACCAAAATATAACCATGAGCCCTTTTTCAGCAAATTATTTATACATATTGAGATATGTCGGTTAACGTTTTTATTGTATAGTGCAAGTAGTATACTTCTATATTTTTTGAAAACACATCAAATCTTACATGATGTGATGAAAATTATTACATTTCAGACAGCTTATTTTAAAATCACCAATGAAAATTAGATGCGGCAGGCTGGTCCAATTTGGTGAAATGTAATTGCAGCTCAAAATGGTACTCAACTCAGGTACTCAACTCAGGTACTCAACTCAGGTACTTTGTATGGCCCCCAAGTACATACACAGTATACATGCCTGACAAGGCTCAGGACTTTTGAAATGACAAATGGGGTCCTGAGTTATCTTCTAGATCTAGACCAGGGCATAACTGAGCTCCTGGTAGGCTAAGGTGCAACATGGCGATGTCAGATTTATCTAAATATGTCCTGTAGATGTTCTTTTATTAATTCCTCTAACCTCATGGAACTTTCTGGTTACTCTTGCCACAAAAGGCCGGGCATTATCATGCACCATCTTACAATTGGTCTGTGGATTTCATCATGATACCTAGTGGCGCTCAAGGTGCCATTATCTATCCTGTACAGGTCTGTGTGTCCCTCCATGTATATGCCTCCTCAGACCTACCTTTATCAAATGGATCATGCTGAATAATGTTGTAAGCAAAGTGTTCCTGAAGCTTCTCCAGGCCCTTTTACATTTGAGCTCAGACAGAACCTCTTCTCATCTGCAAAAAGCCCAAGGGTGCCAGTCCCAGATCTCTGAATTTTGGTTTACACTGACAAATGCCAGACTGGGTCTGTGGTGCTGGGAAGTGAGAATGGGACAAACTAGAGCATGTCATGCCCCAGGCCACCCTCAAATCTGTTTCTAACGGTTTGCTCAAAGACATTCATGCTTTTTTTGCACTGATTTTAATCATATTTATAGTCAGAAGTGTTTTGTGATATTTGAAGACTAACTTGCTTCCTGAGCTTCATATGTTAAGATCAATTTAAAAACGAGATTTCATTCACCTAATTTCGCCTTAATTCGCTCGCCATGTGTGAAAGTTTTTGAATTTGAATATGCATTTATGTCTTAGGGGTTATAAACATTTAAAAAATTTTGTAATTACTATACTGGTATTGCTTGTGTGTGAATGGCCAATGGCCTTGTTTTGCCTGGTCTTTCCTAATACCACTCAAACCATGGACAGTACTTCTTCATCCTTTGTTTCTGATTCTTTGTTTCAAAGCTCAGGCTTTGTGGTTAAGGTAGCATTCCTTATTAGTGAATGGACTTTTGTGGCTTCCCTTCTCATGACATTTTTACAATTTAGGTAAACACAATGTTGACTTATTGCCTATCTTTATTGCTTTCCCAAATCAGTTACAATACAATATTACTGATGAGACATAAGCTACTACAATGCAATCAATGTTTACCAATTATAAGGAAAACCATTATACTAGCCGCACATTTTATTACACACTTTATATTTTCCTTTTCCCATGACCAGGACTGACCCTTTTCTGTGCTCACATTATAGATACCTATATACAATTTGATGACAAATATGTAGTATTTTTACATGTATTGTGAATATTTTAGGACTTAAGAAATTGTTATGATATCTGTTTGCTGCAGTTTGTAATAATATAGATGTACTCTATAAATTAATAAAAGGAAATATAAATTTCATCCTAGGTTTATGATTAGTCCCATGAAGCTACTTTTTTGCCACACAGTTGTGGGTACTACATATTATCATTTGCATCCCTGCTGCTTAAGTGATAGTTTAAATAGCCACAACTGGTTCATTGAAGAGCATTGACCATTCTTAAGGTGCCCTTACAAGCATAGATGGGCACTAGATCGATGGCTGTCTCGAGCTCTGGCATCACGCCATGTGTATTTGCAGCCTAAATCTAATGCCCATCTAATGCGGCTACCCCTGTCGAGTGGAATCAATCAATCCCCCTCAAAGACAGGTCAGTGAAGCAGGTATCGGACATGTCTATAAATCCTGCTCAATCTGCATCCTTTGGATGGGGTCCCTGAATTGGATGGGTATCATGCACCTAAAGGGGTGTGCCTTGATTCCTGTTCAATCGATCGTTCACAGGCGCCGCCGATTGCCCATGATCGCAGCCATAGGGATGAATGGGCGCAGTTAAAAATCACATCTCCCTCCATGGATTGTTAACTGCACCCATAGAGAGTGAATGGGCGTGGTTAAGAATCCATGGAGGAAGATGCAATTAACCAGGAAGTGGGGGGGCAGGACATCTTGCCACACCCCCCACTTCCTGTCTGCAGCTCCATGCTGCAGTTTCGATTAGCCAGGAAGTGGGGGGAGTGGGTGGGACAGGACATCTTGCCACACACCCCACTTCCTGTCTGCAGGTCCATGCCACAGTTTGAATCAATGGATTCAAACCGCGGCAGAACGTGAAAGTGGAAACATGGCCTATGATAAATGTAAATTTTAGCCAGTGGGAACATGTATGGGTGCCCTGCTTAATTAGTTACAACATTATTCCTAAAGGTCTGGTATTATATGATATATCATTGACTTCAGTCAGCTACAGAGAACAAAAGAAGACAGTCATTTTTATATAGAGAATTAATCAGGAATTATTTTTGGGAGGAAAGGATATGAGAGCTGGATCTTGATATTTGTTAGGCACAATAAGGTAGTGAATGTTCTCCTCTGTACTATAATTGTACGGTTAAGTGACATCATGGCTTTGAACACACATTACACTGAGTGGTTGGCTGCTGTTTACTGACTTGTTGTTTCTACAGCTAATCGGCTTCATATACTAGCCTGCTCAGGGTTTCATTTCACCAGGTTTTAGAAAATTGCTTAGTGCGTAGGTGTTCTTAATCCCATCTGCTCTTTAATCCCACTAGCCTTTTAGTTTACTGCAATCATCACAGTAACTAGGTGATTTAGCCAAGGTTTTGTTTTATGATACATTTTGCTGACATTAATAATATTAAAGTGAACCTGATAAAAAAAAAAAAGCAGCATTTATAGAATCCTTAATGACTGATTGTTTGAGGAACCAGACATAATTTTGAAGACAAGGAATTTGTAAATTCTGGTTCCCCTAGTCTCAAGGACATACTGTACCTCAGTGTGTAAGCAATGCATTACTCTAGTTCTATTATTAGTACAATTCATTTTAAAATAGAGATTTTATCAGGTGGCTTCACTTATATACAATGTAACAATCTCTAGCTAAAATGAATCTAACCTCGCCCTGCTCCTTATTGTGTGAACACTGGGCAACTCTTACCAGTATTGTGTTATAGTGCTTTCACTTAGCCACTTAATAGTATAAAAATAATATACTAATTATATGTTCAGTTAATATCCCCATTTACAATGTATCTTCATTATTTACAGCAGTTTATGTCAAACTCTCCATAATTGTTCTATGCATTTAACTTCCAAACAAAGAAAAGTTTTTGGTCTTTTATATTATACTTGCTGAAAAACAGACTTTTTTTCTGGATAAAGTGATGAAGAGTTAGAACCCCTGGAAGGGGTGTTTTTGCAACACAGACAATATTAAATATGTTTATTTAAGGAAGGATATTATTGGATATAGGATGTTTATTGCTGGTGCTTTTAGGTGGCATGTGAAAACGGTAGGGGGGGGGGGGGGGGATCTACATAATTCTGTATACCGTAATTTGGGAATGTTTGTATCAGTTGTACATTGTATGATACATTCATGAATATATAATTATTTAATTGTATAATAACAAAAGTTGCACTTTAACCCACATGGTACAATGTCTTATAATTCATAGACATTCACAGCAGTTAGTTGTGATTTTACAGTTAATGACATTGGAAGGTGTGTTTACTATAAATATTGCTGTGGAGTGTTTGTGTTTTTATAATGTGATTGTGTTGTTATAATGTGGTAAAATATCAATGTGGTTGTTGTCTACTGACCTGCGCTACCCAGTACTACCAATTTACAGTGTACTTGTTGGCCTTGAGAAGCAACTGCCTGGATATTTTCCTTTGTGCCTCCCAATGGTACTGCTTTTTTGTGGCAGTGGTTCCATTGATAGAAACAGCGCGACGGCATGAATGAACCCATGCGAAGTTCTAAAGTCTGTCTGATCCTCACTCAAGCATTGGGCCCTTTGGTCATGTTGCTAATAACCTGCTTCATTACAGTAGTTTAATTAAGTAGTATTTAAATATCTGTGAGTTTCTTTAAATGTTGCTAGTTTGGTATTGTGCATTGTGTACATACAGATATAGATAGGAAATAAATACAAATTAATATAATAAAGATACATTTTGTCTAGTATAGCCTGTAATCCTAATTATGCAAGTGCAAAGTGCAGTGTTGTAGAGTTCAGTTGTCTAAAGTCAGTATTGAAATCTTGGCAGGCATCAGCACCTGGCAGGAATCATCTGTAAGATGATATACATAGAGTTTGTATGTCCTTCCTATGTTTACATTGGTTTCCAATGGGTGGTTATTGACAGTATGTGTAAGCCTGTGTATCAGATATTAAGCTTAGAGTTCATATAAGAGTTCATTTTGACACTGTTGACCACCCGCTTCTTCTACAGACCTTGAGCTCTATCGGTATTCGTGACTCTCCTCTTTCCTGGTTCTCCTCCTACCTGACTGACCGCTCTTTCCAAACTTCCTTTAATGGCTCCTCTTCTTCTCACACCCCCCTTCCTGTTGGCGTCCCTCAAGGTTCAGTCCTT
>CM070035.1:105921144-105966637 GCA_036250615.1 Ptychadena robeensis | reverse complement strand
ATCACTCCACGCCTCCTGTCCTCCTTACATCTCCAACCTGGTACACAAATACACCCCTAAACGCCCTCCAGTGACCTACTAATGACATCCCTGCTCATAACCTCATCACACGCAAGGCTTCAGAACTACTCTAGGGCCGCTCCTACTCTCTGGAACTCTCTCCCTCGTCCCATTAGACTTGCTCCTACTTTTGGCACTTTTAAAAAAGCCCTAAAAACCCACCTCTTCAGTCTGGCCTATCCATCTTCTCATTCCTAACATCACCACCATACCAGTCCAATCCCCCACCTATTGTATACTCTGTTCCCCAACCTATTAGACTGTAAGCCCAACCGGGCAGGGTCCTCTACTCCCCCTGTGTCATTACCTGTACCTGTGTGTTATACTGTGTTGTATCTCCACTCTAATGTATTGTACAGCGCTGCGTAATATGTTGGTGCTATATAAATAAATGATAATAATAATAATAATATAAGGTCATGGATTTGCTTTGACATCCTCTGTAAATTTTTGAATATTGGTCATGTAAAGTAATATTAATTTAACATGTATATCAAATGTTCTGGATAATGTCAAAGTCTTTTAAAATTGTAAATGTAAGCATCTGTTTGAAGGAGACCCAACAACAAAAATATCATTTTATTGCTGATTATCATTCCTCAGATGTAGTCATTTGTGGACACCTCAAGGTGTAATAAAGCCAACAGAATTGTACTTGAAAAATGAACAGGTTCCTTTGCTGATTATCTGCCGAAACTCCCAGTTGTCTCACTATCTATAGTTTTAGTAAAAAGAGCCACTGGCCTGCAGAACATAACATTTTAAAGTCAGAATTCCTAATATTTATACATGTTCTAAGCCAGGGGTAGGCAAACTTTTTGACTCATGGGCTACATTGGCTTCTTAGATTTGATAAAGGGGCCGGACCAAGAGCTTGTAATTGCCGACACATCAGAAGTGTTTTAATTCCATGCATCATCGCCATCACTAATGATGTCGGTGATGTGTAATAGGCAGGTGTGTCATTGACATTTTTATTCATTGCAATGAACAGAGATGATTCCTAGAGGCTGCCTGTTGTCGCCGTTGCACCGATAGTGTCAAGATCAGGTCACTGCATCATCCCCAAAGCAAAGTTTGGACACCTCTAAGCATTATGTGCACTGATTGCAGAGAACAAGCATAGGGGAGCATCTTTTCAAGGTTTTTAAAGGGTCAAAAAAGAAAGCTAAACAGGTCTTGCCCACCCATGTTATAACCTATAGACTTAAAAACATAGTATTTTTACTAGTGTTTACCAAGATACTTTTATTTATAATTTCAGGTCAATGTACGGGTGACCACCATGGACGCGGAGCTGGAATTTGCCATACAGCCGAGCACTACAGGCAAACAGCTTTTTGATCAGGTGAGTCTCATTATTTGTGCAGTACTATATATATTTACAGCCAACAATCAGTTCTGTAAAAGAGTATGTTGTGTTTTTCTGTGCAGTGTTTTTGTTGGCTCTTGCTCAGTGTAGGGCCGCATTGCAAGATTTAAGACACGCTCATTAAGTGTGGAGCTATTATAGTGTGAGATGTGAGAAACTCAGAAAAGTGGAGCAAAGTAGACCATGTGGACTTGTTATACACAAGTCCCATTTTTACATAGAATGTAAATCATAAATTGTTGTATGTTATGGGTAGCAGCTCAAGTTTCGCTTAAGGCTGCCATACACAGCCCGAGTAGGTCAGACAGACCTACTCCGATATGCACCGGAGTGCAACCATGATGACGTCATCACGTTTGCACCCCGGTGCATTATGGGGCCCCTTCAGTCGGCCGGCACCCTTTGTGTGCCGGCCATAAGCTTCAATGAAGATGCCGGTCTGAAGCTTATGGGATCGGCTTGCATCGGCCAGAGAATATCGGACATGTCCGTTCTCTGGCCGGCCGAGCTGTGGGGTGACAGGGATCTGTCGCCTCATGTGGGCACATGCCGAAAAGCGGTCGATTTTTAACCTGACCGACGGCGCGAGCGTGCACGCCCGTCGGTCAGGTTAAAAATCGGCCACTTATCGGCATGTGTATGCCAGCCATAACTGTTCTTTGCTCTTCTATTCATAAAAAGGCCCTGTCTAATGATTAATCATGAAATCAATTAAAATCTAAAAAGAACTCAGACACCCTTTTTTAGCCAGTAAATGCAGCATCGACCCTAGTTAGGAGATGCATCACTTGGACTGGCGAATTTACAAGAGCAAGATACTTTGGCTGAAACACTCTCATTAAAAATCTCCCTATTACAAATCTTCTTCATGATCCAGTATTATGCGTAAGCTCACATTGTGTACAGCTAATGAGCCATTGCAGCAGTAACAATAACTTACTGAGTGCTCATTTGCAAGGAATCTTGGTGTACCAAAAGTATTTGTTTTACATCTTTGGCTGAATTTCCTGTACTGAACTATTTAAATTACGACTGACAGGATGCCAGTTTATATCACCCTTGTTGCCCTAGTTTTCTGAACAATCTTTCAAACAATAAACAAAGTAAATAGAAGCCTCAACTGAGATCTGAGTCTGTGGCAAATTCCATTATGTCTTGAAAATGATTTGCCCAAATAAAACAGCATATGACTCCTGGGCAAATAATAACTAAATATACCTGTACCCTCTTGTCCATAAGCTTTGGAAAATGTTCTGGTGGACTCCATGTTACCTGATCCCTTCTGCTTTGGGCGTTCTCCCAGTATCCCAGTTTTTACAAGATGGCACTCCAGCTCTGGGCTGTCATATCTCTCAAAATATGAGATTCTCAGCGTTCCCTGAATTCCTACTGGAAGACGTGTTACAACATCCTCCAAAGTCATCCATTGAGAATCTGTCATCTGGTTTATAACATGTATTGTTTGTCAATAAATCCAGCCTCTTGTGAACAATTTTAGTTGTTACAGGCTAAACATTTCTTGTCCAATGTGACTTCTATATAGAGCTAACCATCTGTAAGGGGCACCCTTTGCCCTCACCTACCTAACTTAGAAACCCCCCCACTAGGGCCCCCATACACCTTTAGACTTCTTTGTCAGATTTACTTTAGATCTCATTTTGTTTTACCAAAACCATGTAATATGAGAGGCTTTCTAAACAATCAAGTTGTCAGGATCCAGGACAGAGGAGGGGACCAGACAGGCAGACACTGAGATCCAGACAGAGATGGTGGTGACAAAAAAAAACAGATTTCATGACTTACAGGTAGGAAGACAAACAGGTGCAAAAGTCCAGGGGTATCAGGGTTCAGGAACAGGAACATAAAGCCAGGGGAAGCACAAGTTCCAGACAAGCAAAAGGAAACAGATCCAGATACAAGTACAATGAACAGCAAGCATGGTCTGGATGAAGCATACCTAAATAGCCCTCCTAAGCTAACAATTGAGGCGTGAGCTCCACCCAGCCCATGCTTGCAGGGAGCCACCTGCTGGTGACTGTGGGACTAACCCATGGATGGGCAATCACAGTGCCACCAGCAGGCGGTGACCGGTACAGCTAGGGTCCTAACACAAGTCTACCTGTGTTTAATCGCAGAGGACCCTATACTACATAGTTGTTGGTAGAATTAAAGGATATCTGACAGTGAGATCTAAAGGCATAGGCCAGCTTTAGCCCCTATGGTTTGGTCCACAGACCTGATTGAGGTTTTACTGCAAGTGTCTCAACATTTTTAATACAGTCCCAATGAAGGCAATGGGATATCACTAAGCAGGCGTGGGCTTTGCAGAAGTACATTTGTGCTTTAAAAATTTTAAGAGAGAAGGCTACATCATGTACACTGCACATAGAGTG
Organism: Ptychadena robeensis; assembly: GCA_036250615.1. Lineage (NCBI taxonomy): Eukaryota > Metazoa > Chordata > Amphibia > Anura > Ptychadenidae > Ptychadena > Ptychadena robeensis. The sequence goes on along the minus strand of CM070035.1, from coordinate 105,962,812 downwards.
GATATAAAAAGTCTAAACACCCCTGGTAAAATGTCAGGTTCCTGTGCTGTACAAAAAGGAGAACAGTTCCAAATACCAGTCAATATTGACACAAAACCTTTAGGCTTTTGTTAGAAAGCTGAACATGAACATCTTTCAGCATGACAACAACCCAAAGCATTCATCCAAATCACCAATGGAATGGCTTCACCAGAAGAAGATTAAAGTTTTAGAATGGCCTGGCAAGAGCCAGACCTAAATACGTTTGAAAATCTGTGGTGTGATCTGAAGAGGGCTGTGCACAGGAGATGCCCTCGCAATCTGACAGATTTGGAGTGTTTCTACGAAGAAGTCAAAATGTGCCATGCTGATAGATTTAATAAAATAGATTTAATGATGTAATAAAATCAAAAGGTGCTTCAACAAAGTATTAGTTTTTGCAACCACATTATTTTATTTTTATATTTTTTCTTCCCTCCACCTAAAAGATTTCAGTTTGTTTTGAGTGGTACAGTTTATAGGTCACATTAAAGGTGGAAAAAGTTCTGAAATTATTTATCTTTGTCTCATTTTTGTACAGCACAGGAATCTGACATTTTGCCAGGGGTGTTTATACTTTTTTATTTTTGAAATATAAAGTGATGTCCACTTAAAAAAAAGGCTGAGAAGAGGTGCCCATAAAAGTATTTATGTATTTTATTTTGAAATAGTTTACAATAAAAAGTGCATCAACGCTGAAAAGTGAGCGCTTCTGTGGCACAACTAGTCATTGGAAAGCCATTGATAATGCAGCGCACACACATGTAACATAGATCTATAATGTGTTCCATCTCATTGTTTTGTGGTGGTGATTAATCCCTGGATAAATGCTTATCTCAGCCTCCAATTTCTTATTAATATTTGAGTAAAGTAAAGCCACCTGCATGTTTCAGTGTCTGCATTGTATTTAAATCCCCCAAGGCTTCCAGTCATTGCAGTCTGTTTCATTACTTAAGCAGCTGCCATCCTGTGTAACAACCATAAACATTATAACAAATAATAATTATATACACACAGCACATAGGAACACATGGCTGTATGTAAGTTCTCTGCTCCAAAAATAATAAGCCACCCGTAAACAGATACTACAGTGTTTGTATTGTCTCAGTGTTGTCCTTTTAAAGTATAGTAATACCCCATTATTTACATTAGAGAACAATATTTACATAGCACTTTAAAGGCAATGTTGATCTGGAAGTTGTTTGTGTGTTTTTACCTTCCTGTTTTTCTAGAGTCTATACCAGTATATATATATATTTATATATATATATTATATCTAATTTATTTTGTTTTATTAAGAGAAGTACCCGTGAAGGTTATGGTGAGAAGGGATGAAAGGAATCAAAAAGCCCTCAACTCGAGCAGTGCATAGCACAATCAAGCCTTCTTAAAACAGAAGGTATTTACACGGCCCAATCCAGCACAAATCCCAAAACTTTAGGTGGAAGCCTTTGTTTTGGGACAGTGGGCGGAGCCATGCAAATTATTCCTTTTCGCCCCATCAGCCAAATGCACATCCAGAAGCCGCTGGTGTACAGTGCAAATATAGCCGTATGGTACAGAGCCATTTATTCCAAACTGCATACAGCTGTTTCAGGCTCCTTGGCCATCATCAGTGCAGTGCATGGAAACCATGGCTCTATGGTGTGGGGCTTGGAAGCCAAACAAAGAGAAGTACCCGTGAAGGTTTTGTTTTATTGAAAAATAAAAGCCTTTTCAAAAGAAGTGGATCATTTTTGAATATTTCTTATCTTTATTAATTTCACTAGGGAATAAAAATTAACTATTCAAAACTTTCATATGTTTATCCAATATTTCATATGTTTATCCATATTTGCCACTTGCTACCTGTAGGTGGCACTTTAGAAGGTACTACCCTGCTCTAAAGCTACCCTATTTTCACATGAATTTTTGCTCAATCAATCTCAGATTCAATGGCAGTTTTAATATCGACATCGTCAGTTGGATATCAATAAATGGTACCAGCATCAACCACACAGCATAGTTGATGCAAAACTTGGCCCTGTGTACATACTCCATAGTACCATCAGATACAAAATCCATCGAAATACTTAGAAAACCCATCAGATACTTGATGCAATAATCGATTGAATCAGTTGAAAAGGAAGTGATTTTACAATGTGATGTGGAACTTGTGAATTAAGCTTAGCATACATAGTTTCCATCTGATTCCATCTGATTCCTTTTGAATTGATTGTTTTTTTTGGATCAAAGTTAAATTGGATCAAAAAATTTGAACGAAATTTTGTTGTATTGATTGAGCAGTGACTGATCATATTGGTAAATTTCAGCCGATTGTTCAAGTATTTGCCTGGTTTTCTTCATATTAAGAGCAATTGTATTCGTACTTTTAAGCATACACACTGGGCTAGGAAAAGTAATTGATCTGTTTGGAATCTATCACAATATGTGGTGGTAAAAACAATGTAATACAACAACAAATGTAATACAAACAACATTAATACGTTGATCAATAAATCAAATGATTGAAAAATGGAACCGTGTATGCCCAACCTTAATTGCAAAGCCCCTAAACATGGTATCATCCCCAAAAGCTAGTTTAAATTTCATGTGCCTTAGCTGCTATTTTTCCTACCCATGGCACATACTCGAATCATTCAATTTCCAGGTTTCTTAGGTAAAATTGAGCACCTCAGCTTATGCTCTGAATGGCTTATACTTGAGTATATGAGATACTGTATATGGAAAATATGACAGACGTGATGTCTGCAGATGACTAAACTATTAATGTAAAAGTTTCTCTATAGATGTGCATTATGAGTTATTTTTGTTCAGAATTATGACATTTTATACTAGCTTACCATTTATTGTTGATCCAGATTTTTTTCTTTGCATACTCCTGTCACTAATTAAGAGGTATATTGTGCTTTTAGGTGGTAAAGACGATGGGAGTGCGTGAAGTCTGGTACTTTGGACTACAATATATGGATACTAAAAGTTGCCAAACTTGGCTGAAACTTGATAAAAAGGTAAGTTTACCATTTATTTGTAGAGTTCAGAGAGTTTAGAGATCAGAGAAAAATTCCTGAGATGTCTGATGGTTCTTCATCTGTAATCCCACAGTAACTGTTTAACTAGTGCAAACAAAAAGTGCTTTAGCTGCCAATAATACTGGAGAGGTACAAATGGATGGAGAATGGAGCACAGACTTTTACTGAAATATAGAAGATGGTAACCTTGTAGTTAAATTATAATTAAAGCCAGTTTAATATATTTGTATTTGTCCTTGTGGGGCCTGGAAGATGTTATGGGTTACCTTTACTGTACTTAACTCCTGTTCTCAGCAGCCTGGCCTGGAATTTTATAAGCTTCTGTCTTTCCTGTAAACAAACTGCTCATGATCTTTTCATGGAACTGATTGGAAATGGGAACTCTTCATTGGAGTGGCCTTGGCAATCTGTCTCAATTGATAGAAAACTTGACTGGGCAAGAAATGTCAACAGATTACAGAAAAAGATACGGTTAAACCTTACTTTACTACTTAACACCCCCCCCCCCCTTAAAAAATCATAACACCAGGAAGATTAAATCAACTAAAAACTTTGAGTCTATTATTTCAAGACTAGATCTCTGAAATCACTGCTTTAATAAAGTGTTTAGTCCTTCCTTTTTTTCTGTTGACAATAATAATGTCGAAAAAAGACTGTGCTGTGTCATGAAGCCAAGTGAAACAAGTGTAACATTTTCCAGATCACTAGTTCACAGGCCAGCTGGGGGGGGGGGGGGAGGAATAGTTGAGCCCCTTGACCAGGGGTGGGCAAACTTTTTGGCTCGTGGGCCATAATGTTTTTTTTTATTTGACAGAAGGGCCGTCTGGCATAGGTGTCCTAAGTTCTTGTAGCCCAGAAAGCAGATTTTAAAAAAGAAAAGAAAATATAAAATATATATAAAACAATAATAATCAATAGAGGCTTTTGATAGTAAACATAATAATTTTATTGCAGGCAAACTAGGGCCATTAGTAGACCTGAACAATCATCCTCTAGGCATTATCTCCACCAGGGGAGTTACAGCGTCTTTACAGAGAAGATGATTGTTCAGATCTCCTAATGGCCCTAGTTTGCCTACAATAACTAAAAGACTAAAGGGCCGGTTTTGGCCCCCAGGCCTTAGTTTGCCCATGGCCCCCAGGCCTTATGCATGCCTGCCATACACACACCAATTAGCGGCCGATTATACCATTGGGAAAAATACCATCCGTTCCAAATCCAGAGATACAACTAGAAGTTGGAAGGAAGTTTCCCTCTTACAGTTGTCCTATTTGGTGTATTGTTACAATGTATTTTGATATATCTGCCTGGTTCACAATCCAGGCATAAAAATTATATTTATAGAGCACTGTACCTGACAAAGCCTATAAATGTGACTCATTTTCTTTATGCTTTGTTACCTGCTGTTACTGGTTGCCCTACTCTGTAGAAAACATCTAATTATCTGTCATAGAAAGGAAACAATAACAGAGGTTATGACACTTTTTTACATGCCAGGTGTCACACGTCGCTGGAATAAAAGTGTAAGAAGCATAGTAAACACATGAGCTGACATCATTTTTGCTGACAATGTGCACATCCATCACAGAACATTATAGAATACATTTTAGAAGTAACAGTGTGGAAAAGATAGATAACTGTTAGAAGACAATGCATATATATATATTTAGAACACAGTAATCAGATTTAATTTAATGTATTTACTAACCTACTATACCAGCCAGAACAAGAACCCCATGGTTCATCCAGAGGGATTCCTCAAGTACTGAAGAATGTATTCCTTTCATATCACAACAATGGATCCCAGTGATGTTCTGCAAACTTTTTTAGTGTGCACTCAGTGTTTAGGGAACCTTCTACCAATGACCAAAAGAAGGTGGTCCTTTCCTCTCTAGCCACCAACGTATTTTTCCACTAACTATTATGGAAACATTTCACAGACATTTCTTATTTTTTTTTTCATTTATTAAATACCTGATGCTGGATGCATTTCATCTGGAGCTGTACAATTTTAGTAAGGGTTTTCTGAGACCTTAAAGTAATTTTAGGACTTTCTCCATGTTAAAAACATAACAAAAGGCTTTTGTTGCACATATAACTGACACTCTTCCCTCTATTTTTTTTATAAATCAGTTACTGTACATTAATTGGTGGTTCTGCTAACTATATTTATACCATAATTATCTAAGTAACTTAAGGTAGCCATACACCTCTTGCTTTTGCAAACGATTCCTGAACGATCAATCGTCATGTGCGGGAATCGAATGCTGAGCGTTAAATCGAAATGTCAATCAAACAGTGAACCGACATGTTGGTAAATTTGCGATCAGATTATGCGGTCACCATTACTATTAAGACAAGTATCGGCCAGGGATTGATTTCCAAAGGTGGTGCACATCGATTCCCCAAAGATTGTTGTGCAATTCTTGTGTCACCGCGTTGCGATCGATCAATTCGAGCCGTGTATGGCTAGTAATTGAGAATAACTCAGATGGCAACACTTTCTTCTAACTGTCCAGGAACCACAACTGCCCAGAGGATTCAAATTGTTGAATTCACCAGCAGTGTGATTTTGGTTTTCACCCTTATCTATTGCTTGATTGTTGCTACAGTTATTGCAGCATTTTTTTTAACTGTTGTTGCTGCAGGTTTAGACTTATGGCAAAAATTGTATGGAGTGAGAGATAATTTTATACATTTATACATTATACATTCTTGTCTGCTCAACCCGGCTTAGATTTTTAGACAGAAATGTTAACAGAAGCAGTTTCTTTTCCTTTCAGCATAAAGGGCTGATGTTGTTAATGTTTACACCTGATGTCTAACCTGTAAAGATCATGCATGTTAGCAAATGATTATATAACAACATTGGAACTGACACCCTAATGTATGGTCATCACAAAAAAACTCCATGTTTAGTTTCCTTACATACTCATGCACCATATACAATGGATTTAATATATTATATGTTTATTGCCAAGACACCCCTCCAATTCACTTAATTCAGGTGCATTGTTACAAATGTAATATTTGTTGGAAAAGGAAATATTATGTGAGCATATCAAGACACTTTGGACAATTCTATTGTGGAAACAGTTTGGGGATTGGCCCTTTCCGTTTTCACCAGTACCCAGATCAAACCTTATCGGTTTCTGACCTCACAAATGATTAACATTGGAATATCATTAAAGTAAATGTGTGTAAAGATAAGGTTAAGGTTTTCCAATACTTTTGGCAATATAAGAAAAGTAAAGATCGGTGGCCATTTCTGTCCTCTCTAAAGATTGTGGTTGCCTAACTGTCATATTGATGCATTGACTCCTATAGAACTGTATATTTTAGAAGCCCTGACTGCATGCTTGTTGCTTGTAACTAGTAAAAGGTTTTCAAGCAATAGACAATAGACAGCCAAGCATCTGGAATGTTTGAAAGAAGACAATTGATAATTGGGGACATATTTAGATCCACAAAGATGTTTAAAGTTGTTGTTGTCATTTTTAATAAGAAGTGGACCCTTTGTAACCGTACATCATGGCCTAAGATTTTGTCACTTTATAAATTAATTTAAAAAAGGTTTAGATTTAATTATTAAAAATGTTGTAAGTAGTAAAGCTGATTGCATGTCTTCAGTAGTTTCACCCCCACACCTACACACAAAGCAGCAGGCAGCTAACTGTAGGACATGTTGTGCAGTAAATAGCTGAACCCTCAGCAAAATCATCATAAGATAACTATAACACCTATCAAGCAATATTTCTTAACTGGGTCAACAGTGGAAGTTTACATATTCTCTCAGTTTAGGTCCAATTTAATCAGCTAACATTTGTTTTGTAAACCATGGCACCAGTCTTTTCCATCAACAAAAGTTTACAATAGGTTTACAATATGGCTTTAGTGTTGTGTTGATAACAGCCCAAAAGCAGCTGCAGGTTTGCATCTTATAGATGGGTCAGATGAGGCTGTACACTCCTGTGCCAGGGTTCTTCTCAGTAGATTATAGCATTGACAGATTGCTTTGGGGGAGTGTGAGGGAACTGCCTGTCATCATATCTAGTTATACTGCAATTACAACAACAAAAATAAGTCACTTTTTGTGCCGACACTCACCAATATTCATGCAATAATATTGCATATTAAAACCATCCAGTCCTCTGGCCAGAAAGCAGAGGAATACTTAAGCTAGGCATACACGGCTCGATTTTTTAATAGATTCAAGCACAACTGAGTGACATTGATCCTGCATCGAGGATAGTAAACATAAGGACATTACTAAAGCTCAAGCGCAGCGCGATGACGGCTCCTCTGTCGCAGAGGAATCGACCCATGTATGCCTAGTATTAGTCTTGACTTACATCACAAGCATTTTTGATTACTTGTTTACAGAAATTAGTCATTAGGTTCTGAGCCCAACCCCTTTGTCATTGGCTGCGTTTCTGTAAAAAAGTGGCCCTCAAAATTTTTATCACAGGCCCGATACCACCTTTCAAAGTTATTTAATCAGCCCCCAGTCCCGCTGGGACCACAGTGCTGCATCTGAGACGCGTGTTCAGGAGTCATGTGCGGAGCCACCACAGTTCACAGAGCTGTGAGAATTAGTTTAATATGGGCATTACCAAAGCTTTCGGATGCCAATCCCAACATCTATGGCCTTTTTGAAATACACACTTAAATAAGATTTTGTTTAAAATATCATAAACATGTTACAGTGATGCAGTGGGAAAGTAGAGACTATACAAGGCAATATGTTTGCTGAAACATCAGCATTATCAAAAACTTTAGGGTGAAACTATTATTATCAAATAAGGATATTGACTTCATCCTCTTTTTGTTTGGTGTACAGGTATCAGCACAGGAAGTCAGAAAAGAGAACCCACTCCAGTTCAAATTTCGTGCCAAGTTCTTCCCTGAGGATGTGTCTGAAGAACTGATCCAGGAGATCACTCAGAAACTGTTCTTTCTGCAAGTAAAAGATGGTATACTGAGTGATGAGGTGTACTGCCCTCCTGAGACAGCCGTCCTTCTTGGATCGTATGCTGTACAAGCCAAATTTGGAGACTACAACAAAGATATTCACAAATCTGGATATCTGAGCTCAGAACGCCTTTTACCACAAAGGTAAGCACACATTGAAAGCCATTTATCAGATATCAGTTTCAAATTCACAGAAAAGAAAACAAATATGCAATTTTTTCATCCGTTTATCCATCCAATTTGTATTTAAGGCAAATCTTTTATTTAAAAATACATTTTACACTTTGCTTATGAGACCACATAAACTGAAGGTTTTTCTTATTCAAGCAAGCAGGACCCAGCTCCGTTTTTATCAATAAAATAAAGCAACTAAATTGAAAAACCTAGAGGATGTAGGTACCCCTCTATTTGAGATAGGTACCCCCTTTATACCAAGGCCCATATTGCTTAGTCAGTCTAGAAAGCTGTCTGGGCTTTTTTTTTTCTAAAGTTGAATTAACTTTACAAACTGCAGTTTCACGCTTATGTTTCTAATCTAAAGGGTTAATGCACACACATTTTCAAAATTTAAAATTTTTATTAGAAATTCACAGACAAAACACACACAAAACAATAGCATGTGTTCATTATAACATGGAATCATGCACACACATTTTAAATACACAGTTTGTGTACAGGTTTATATTTTCTTCCCAAAATTTTTTATTGAAAGTTTTTTTTAAAACAGAATACAAGATACATCGTACAGTGCCAAAAGAAGTGCAATAGAGAGTATAATCGGAGTAATCTGTACAGTGCATCCAAGATGTATCAAATAGAAAAAGAGTAAAGATAACAAAAAGTGTTATACATAAACCAGTTCACATTATGTAAGAAAAGAAGTACCAGAGAGGGGTCTCTGAAGAGAGGCCCTTCATAATTATGAGAGGCAATAGGATAACTCTTCCACCGCCCATCCGTCCATGCTTAGTACCACTGTCATAACCAACTGGGAAGTGGGTTCCCCAAAATCCGGGAGGTGTAACCGCCCACTGTGCACACAGACCTATAACCCAGCAGGTGGCCACACCCCTCCTACACCAACAGCAGATCTGGGAGACGCAACCATTGCTGCCCCTCTTCCCCCTCCTGTATAAGGCCAATCCCTAGGCCTTATCGTAACCTGGAGTACATAGTAAAACCAGGGTCTCCACAATTTATTATTTTTGGTAAGATTCTCTTTTTTTAATGTAGAGAAACTGCTCCATCTCACTGACGTAAGCAACCTGTGACTTCCACTCTTGTATGGAGGGGGTCGACCCACGTCTCCAGTGGTATACAGGTTAATATTGAAAGGGGTCCTCAAAAACATCCTAGTAAAGTTTACACAAGTCTCACATCACTTACCTAATAGAAAAGAGTGCTGCGGACTTAAGCTACAGTAGAGTAAGGCAGCGTCTAGCGTTAATGTTAACCTGCTTTGCCCTGTAAAAGTGCACGTTAAATGAATGTACTGTCAAGAAAGATCTTGTGCAAAGTAGCCCATGAAATGACTGACCATATATTGTGTGTTTTCTAGAGTGTTGGAGCAGCATAAGCTTTCCAGAGAGCAGTGGGAAGAAAGGATTGAGGTGTGGCATACGGAGCATCGCGGAATGCTAAAGTGAGTTTAGCTTTGTGGTTTGTGTATTACTCAACTCAGACATCTGTTTCTCTCATTCTTCATCCAACATTACACAGTATCCAAATGTTTGCCTGGATTCTGTTCATAAGCACAGAGTAGAATCAGTAACCAGAGTAAAGTATTTAAAACTTTTTCTTTTTTAATCGAAAATTTGATTTAGACCATATAAATATGATACAACACTGGAATTTTTGGTATAGCAAAGCATTTCAAGTGCAGGTGTAAATGGCTTCTTCCTGTAAGAACATGAATTAACCTCTCACTAGAGAACATGGAATGCGCAGCTCTGTGCAATTTTAATTAAGCCCCCCCCCCCCATAGAGCTGTAGATAGCCCCATACATTTGTCATTACATCTACTAACATTATGTAGTGCCGGGTCCTTCCTGATAGAATACATAGTGATTGAAAGGTTTAGAAAGGTCGTCATATTACATGGTTTTGGTAGAACAAAAGTTGATGTTACAGAATACAGGATGGTTGATTTTACAGAAATTGTTTGGTAAGATTGTAAGTTGTATGGTGACCTTTAGTCTAATCATAAAATAAAGTTCACACTTGCGAAAAACTAAACATCAAAATCCAATTGTATAGAAAAGCTGGCCTGCGGTGACTGCATTCATTATTTTAGGCTTATTTCCTTTTATTTTCATTAGCTAATCCTCTAGATAGCATTGTTTCTGTCTCTTTGTGACTACCCTCACCTTTCCATGTATGGGAACAGCCATGGTCGTCACACAGGACATTTAACAACATGGTTGTGTTTGTCAATCTCCATTTCATGGTTTTACATGGTTTGTACTGGGATTTGCATAAAGGCCCCCGTATACCTTACAATTATTATCATTTATTATATTTAATATTATATTATTAATATAGCACCAACTTATTACACAGCACTGTACAATAACACAAGATGATAAACACAGTTACAGGTTATGACACAGGAGGAGTAGAGGACCCTGCCCGATCGGGCTTACAATTTAATAATTTAGATTGTACTTACAATCTAAATGCTCCAATACACCTTACAATGTTACCATACAATTTCTTTACAATCAACATTTGTTCTACCAAACCCAAAATATGAGGACCTTTCTAACCCTTCCAATCACTATGTATTCTATCAGGGAGGACCCACCACTACATAGTTGATGGTAGATCTAAAGAAAATTGTATGGAGTAATCTGAAGGTGTATGGAGGGCTTTACAATACAATTTATGTATAATCAACTTTTGTTCTACCAAACTGTTTAATATGAGCACCTTTCTAAACCGTTTAATCACTATGTATTCTATTAGGAAGGACCCAGCACTACATAGTTGATGGTAGATCTAAAGAAAATTGTATGGAGTAATCTGAAGGTGTATGGAAAGCTTTACAATACAATTGTATTGTAAAGATGGGCATAGACGTGCCGATTCCTGCATGACCCGACCGCCGATCGGATGTACAATCAACATTTGTTCTACCAAACCCAAAATTTGAGGACCTTTCTAACCCTTTCAATCACTATGTATTCTATCAGGGAGGACCCACCACTACATAGTTGATGGTAGATCTAAAGAAAATTGTATGGAGTAATCTGAAGGTGTATGGAGGGCTTAACAATACAATTTATGTACAATCAACTTTTGTTCTACCAAACCGTTTAATATGAGCACCTTTCTAAACCATTTAATCACTATGTATTCTATTAGGGAGGACCCGGCACTACATAGTTGATGGTAGACCTAAAGAAAATTGTATGGAGTAATCTGAAGGTGTATGGAAAGCTTGTAAAGCTGGGCATAGACGTGCCGATTCCTGTATGACCCAACCGCCGATCGGATGCCGTGCGTGCTCCCGTGCGTGACATGACGGATAATTTTGCTCCGATCCCATTAGTTCGGCTGGGGTCGGCAGCTGAAGTAATGGGCAGCACACGAAGGGTGCTGGCCAATTCTCGGCACTAGCGGGCGGGCGTGATGCTGAAATCGGGAGTCGATGGGAAATCGCCCCGTTTATTCCCAGCTTACTATATAGTTGTTGGTAGATCTAAAGGAAATTGTATGGAGTGATCGGAAGTTGTACGGTGGGCTATTGGAATTAAATAATACAGCTGAGATGATACATAAAAAAGGTCAGAAGGTCGAGATATATATATACAAAGCAGATTAAGCTAAAACCTGTAGCTATATGCTCATATGTAGATGTGCAGAAAAATCTTTATACTTTATAACCAATGTTTGTAGGTTTGTTGGTCATTGGATCTTTGCAAACAAATAGGACACAAAGTGCACAACCTAGTGCAACAAAGTATGATAAATGGTAAAATAAAATAAAAGACAAAATACTCACATTAAAGGATGGTTTAGGTGATCTCATCCCTAACCAGGAAGTGGCGTCATCCTGGTAAGCACATGGCCCTGAGAGAGCAATCCTTGCAAACCTCATTTTAATATGTGTATTGTGTCTTTTATTTTACTTTATAATACTTTACTTTGTTGCACTACTGTGTGCTTTGTGTCCTTGTTCCTTTTTGTCTGTTACAGGGGGCCACACTCCTCCTTTGTTTTAAGAGCTGAACACCTACACGCAACTTAAACACCCCTCATACTGACCCAATTTTACTCTGTGATCTTTGCCCAGGCCCCATACACCTACTCAAGGCCCTTCTGGCCACTGATACCACTGTAAAGCCTGCCATACACTCACGGACGGGTGCAGACAGACGAGCTCCGATGAGCTCTGGAATGCAAACATGATGACATCATCACGTTGCATTCTGGTGCATTCTGGGGCTGCTTTAATCGGCCAGGCACCCTTTGTGTGCCGACCATTAGCTTCATTGAAGACGCCGGTCTTCATTGAAGTTATCGGCATCGGCCAGCATCGGCCAGAGAACATCGGACATGTCCGTTCTCTGGCTGGCCGAGCTGTGGGGTGACAGGACTTCTTAGAAGGAAGTATAACTGTTCTTCCTGTAACTGTATAATAAAGTAAATATTACAGGAAGGGTATATAGGTATAAGAGGTTTGTGGTAAATAGAAATTATCTAGGATTAAAGCCTAAAAAAATGATTCATGCATGGGATAAACTACAATAAACGCCAAAAAGGAATTTGTTGTGGTAGCTGAATTTGCTGTATACCTTAGCTATGCCTCATAAACCAATGTTTACACTGGTAACTGGTCACTGGCTGGGAGCCTGTTGCGCTCATGCCTGCTGTGTATTTTAGAGGGCCTGCTTGGTTAAAAGTCAATGTTCATTTGTGTATATTTTGGTATTTTGTATCATAAAGCGAATTCAGGTTAATGAACATTTAACAGGGAAATTCAAGCAGCACTAGTGTAGACTGAGATAGGACTAAGCAGTTTTAATAAGGTATCTGGGTTTAATAAACATATGAGGCAGAGAAGTTGAATATGTCAAGGATAAAATGTACAAGAGTGTTTATCTTGTTGCTGAACATGAGATAAAGTGATAAACAAAAAAGACTCCATATTAGGAGATCCAGTTGGCAGTTTAATATTGACAAATAGGTCAGGAATTGTAACATATAAATTATTATTTGAAACTTTACCATATGCCATGTTGCAGAACTCATGATGGCACAGATAAAACATCTTTATATTAGATAGTATCTAACTGCACAGGATGATGGCATATTGCTGAGGTTAGACATTAGTAATAGGGGATTACATATTCAAGATGTTGTACAATAACATGTACTAATTTTGTATTTTCATTACTCTATAGAGAGGATGCAATGCTGGAGTACCTGAAGATAGCCCAAGATTTAGAGATGTATGGCATCAACTACTTTGAAATTAAGAATAAAAAGGGTACAGACCTTTGGCTGGGCGTTGACTCACTTGGCTTAAATATTTATGAACATGATGACAAGTAAGTACATAGTAAACCGGCATTGTTTGGACTGTACATTAGATATGCCAAGACACATTACAAATATCATAGTAGAATCATCACTACAGCACTAATTTTCTCTTTGTGTGACAAAACAAGCAGGTATACATATCTTGTTCTTTAGTCCCTCAATAGTAATTGGGAGAGTGTACTGTAATATGTTGTGTATTTCTGCCGAGACTCATTAATTTTTTCCTTGGTGAGTTTAACCAAAACAATATTTTAAGGCAAAAAAGTCCAGTGAAATAATAAAATGGTTTGTGTAATAGGAGGTATTAATGCTTTAGTCTTCAAAAGAGGCTCACTTAACCCTCTGGGCGTTATGGGCTTTTCGCGCCATTTTTATGGCACGAAAAGCCGTTTCTCCCGCAATCATGGAGGAGTACAATGTACTCCGCTGTGATTGCCGGCTCTCTGCCCAGCCCTCTACACACCGCCGGAGTCAAATAGACGCTGGCAGTGTGTGGGGAGGAGAGCGGTGCCCCCTCCATTAACATGGAGGCCTATGGCGCCGCCCCCGCCCCCTCACAGATGACGCCGAAGACACAGGGCCGTAAAGGCTCAGTGTGTCTGCGGCTCTTCTACAGAGCCGCAGGCACACGGAGAGGCGCTGTTTGTGCCCAATCCCGGCACAGGCGCAGTTTGATCAGCGATGCGCACGAACTGAGTTCGGGCATAGCGCCCAGGAGGTTAATGGAGACCCAGGACTGAAATAAAAAGGTGCTTATATTTGAATACATATTTAAAATTGTTATCTATCAAAGTCATTTTGTCAATTTACAATTATGTTGTGGAGCATTCATGTTCCCTGTGTAGCAGAGTTGGGCAGTAAAATCTTGTCCATGGGGACACGGGTCCCCATCTAAAGTCAGGAGATCACGGTGGTCGATCTGCTGCGAAAACGTCCGCACATTGAACCGTCTATGGCCACCTTAACTTTAGCATAAATAATATAAAACATGGTGGTTTTCAAGGAAATACTATTTAACTACTTATAGTCCAAAAACATTTTAAGGGTATATGTCCCCTGCCGCATATTGTGGGAAAATTACCCATGTTTTAGGACATGTTACTGCCGACGTGTCCTATTATTTGCAATGGAAAAACTGTGAGATTTACAACACTGAAGTGAATACTGTCCCACTCAAATGAATGGGATGTATCCGTAGCATAATTGCGCTGCAGTGGACACATGGCCTAATAAAATACATGTGTAATATAGCTTAAAATGAACTTGTGCTTATTTTTCTGCCTTTTCAGTGTTACATTGTTATGTACTCAGGATAAAACTGTTTGCATTATTTAGTGTAACGTAAGAATAAAGTAAGATTGAGAAAAAGGAAAATTTACCCGGTGGTGACTCTTGACCAATTTTTTCTTGTGCTTTGATCTTGCTATGTTGGTTACTCCATGCCATTGTTGTGATCTAGGGATTCATTTGAGAAAAAGAAATATATTGAAATAATATGTAAGATAAATGGTTGTGGCCACACAATGATTGCGTGTTTGCCAAGGTGTCATAATAAGGTTTCTAAAAACTACTATGGTTAATATTCAAAAAATGAAACACTTGAATATAAGACTATATGTGTAATGGTGTCCTCTGTGGAAGAATACTTTTACTACTGGGGGCTCTCCCTGTAGTGGAAGGCACAAGGTGTGGTTGGCCCCATCCTGCCCTGTCTGGAGAAGTAAAAAGGAGTACATGAAGTCACTCTTTTGTAAGCTGCCAACCTTGCAGATTCCTCCCTGTGGAGAAACAAGGAGTGCCTGTCTGAGGGTTACGTAACAGAAACTGCCAGTACTTTTTTATTATTTGAAGTGCTGGAACCCTACAGTGTCTCTATGGAGACACAAACAGGTTTTTCAACTTCCGACATCCAACAAAGTAAAGGGCTAAGCAGCAAAAAAGAGTTTACAGAGGGAGCTAGTATTGGTGTACAGGCAAAGTAACCTTGTTTGTGGTATGTGAGTTTCATCTTGTAAGTGGATAGGTCAAACACCTGAATTCTTGGAATTTGTAGCTCAACTCCCTTATGAATACAGAGGGCTGGCTTGTGGAATCAGTCTTATCAGTGCAGCTTTCCAGTATGTATTTTAGGTATCACTTAATTGCAGGTCTCTAGCACATAATAGCTTGGCACTATGAGGTTTTCAGGAAAGTTTAATCTCCGTTGTAACTTTCTCTACACTCATCGCTAAGAACACTACTGGCCATTTTCCTAGTTTCACCTGTTAGCCAGATATGATGATATATGATGATATATATCTTCCCTTTCTTTCTATACAAGAACTATATGTGCTTGTGCAGCAAAACAATGCACATGGGATTTTCTGATTAGAAACCTGAAAGTGGATTAGAGAAGACTGTGCTGCTGAAATCCATGTAGGCCTGGAACACATCAATCCAATTAGTAAAGAGATCCTAGGCCACACATTACCGCTTCTGACAGCCATTGTTGTCTTGCCTTGCCAGCATACATTTACATGATAAATATGACATTCTCAAAAAACATCTCCTGTATTAGATTATATGGCTATGTTCCCACTTAGGCGATTAATTGCCTGCGCTGGCAATTTTCATTCGCCTGCACAATCACCAGCGGGCGATTGTCAGGCTATTGACCAGGCAATTAAAAAAATAAAAAAAACTCCACCATTATAAAAAAAAATCGCCTCCATAGAGAATGAATGGACACAATTCCCAATCACAACCACGCGCGATCCTATCAATGGGGACAAGGCGATTGGCGGGCGATTGGTTGAAAATCATGAGCGCAGGCGATTAATCGTGGGAACACAGCCTATGTCTTGGCACCCCTCCACACACACACACACACAATGCAGAGTTTATGGCTCAGGGCTTAGCTTGAAGGTAATGCTTTGGGGCTTGACTATTTTTTCAAATTCCTATTTTGGTCAGTGAAATCAAAAAGAGCAAAAATTACTGTCAACTTTGACAAAAACCTTTTTGATAACTTTTAAGATATGAAAAGAAAAGAAAAAAGTTTTTCCCATACCAATTAATGGGAACTAGGGGACTTTAGGGCCAACTCTAAGAATATCCTCCACTGTAGGGGGGTAGCTCAATCAATTGAATGTATAGGAAATTAGACATGTACATAAAACCATAGATATGCCACCGTATCAGATGTAATTGAACAAAATGCACAAAGTGTGTCATTTTTTGAACAAAATGCGTTTTCAAGATGTTAATGTCCATAAATATAATAAAATAAACGCTGGACTTTTAAGATATAACTGTCTATACTTTTAGGGGTTATCACCTAAGTACCGTAACCAATACCCTACTCTGATTCTGGTAATCACTCCCCATCTGTTGTCACTAACTACTTTGATCTTGTCATTCACTTTATAGTGCCTAGTCATGTGCCATCATTAATATAAATGTGATGTTTACATATACCTAGTCTAGAATGTGGGATCCAGGACATTTCATGGCTTAGCAGTATGGATGGTTAAGTAAAGATGATGGCTGGACTTTAAAACTGAGAAATGTTTGGGGCTTTCCATAGTGGCAAACAGGAACACTACAAGCAAGTATTTTATTACCAATAAACTTTATTTATAAAAGTATTCTTTTTTTCTTAGGCTGACTCCAAAGATAGGATTTCCATGGAGTGAAATTAGAAATATCTCATTTAATGATAAGAAGTTTATTATCAAGCCAATTGATAAGAAAGCACCAGTAAGTGCACTTATTTTATTTTTTCCATTACCAGTAACATAATGATGTAACATTTTCCTACTCTATCCAAAACCACAATAAATGTTTAGGATTCAGTTAGTATTTAATAATTGTTCCTTTAGCTCCAGTGATCAAGTCATTTACTTTTGTTTCTGTTGACATAGGACTTTGTCTTCTATGCTCCACGCCTAAGGATCAACAAGCGGATCTTGCAGTTGTGCATGGGTAATCATGAGCTGTACATGCGTCGCAGGAAGCCAGATACTATCGAGGTGCAGCAGATGAAAGCACAGGCCAAAGAAGAAAAGAATCAGAAACAGCTTGAACGGTAAGAAAAAGGGACACAAAGGTTTTACCTGCCCAGTGACCCAAACATTTATTATGCTGAAAAAAGATAGAGATGCTACACTGAATCATTTAATCATTTTACATTGCCAAACATTATAAGGAGGGTTAGGTGCCTAGGTGGAGATCCTTTTCGTCCTTTTCAGGATTATTTAGTATTGTACAGCTAGAAAAAAAGACACCACTTATACAAAAAATCTACAGTCGGTATATATAAAGGGATCAACTGAACTTTCTGCTTATGTACCTAATACTACTAAAATCATGTAGGCCCTGTCCTTTTTACATGTGCTGACATGGGTTTTCACATGCTCAAAAAACAAAAGTCGCCCCTGGAGGATTTCTCTGGATGTATCATTGAGGCCAGGGACTTAAGGCCCACATACACGTCTAGATTTTTCATCCATCAACTTAATTCAATAAATTTTTTGGTTGATTGATTGAAACTCTATGGCAGACCACATGGCTAAATCAACCTAAAACAATTAAAATTGGGAAAAAAATTATTGGACGTGCTGGTAAATTTTAATTGGTTGTATTGAAATTGATTAAACTTTCAGTCGATCCCCAAAAAGTTGATCAAATATCTGTTACTACATTTGACAAACATACAATCAGTCACCAATTTCCCTTAACCCCAAAAAATTATCTTTTTAAATTGGTTGAACAGAAAATCTAGACGTGTATGGGGGGCTTTATAATGCCGTCCTAGATATAAAGACAAGGGCAGCCTCCTTGGTGGGGGACTTGGCATGTCAAGAACATTGTTAAGCTATGTGTAAATGTAAAATGAATAGGTGTAAACAAGGCTGTAAGTAGTTTAATTCGTAAAAACTTCGTAAAAAGTTAATTTAATCTATAGCAGATATGAAAAGTATACACAGCCCTGTAAAATTTGTGTGTTTTGTAGCTTTTAACAAACAAATCTTTTAAGGGAAATAAATAAATCAATTAAAAAAAATCACAAAATAAACATAAAATAAACTTTGTAGGTGCATGCCCTTACATTTTTTGTCAAAGTTCCATTTAAATGTATCGTAGGTTTTACGTCAGCGCGTTTTTTTTATTGGATTTAAGTCTGGGATCTAGCTGGGAAATGCAAAAACTTTAATTTTCTTCTGGTGAAACCATTCTTTAGTTGATTGGGATGTATGTGTGGGATAATTTTGTGGAATTGTGGAAAGGTGAAATTCCTCTTCACCTTTAGCTTTCTAGCTGAGACCAGAAGGTTTCGGGTCAAAAGTGACTGGTATTTGAAATGTTCACATTTCAACTGTAATTCGACAGTCATTACAGATTAGTGATACACAGATTAACCTCTGAGGGACAAACAAAGTTTTTTGTTTGTCTTAAATATTTTTTATAACATTTAAAAATAATAATACATGTTTTTAAATACTGTGTAGGCTTAACATGCTGCAAAAGCAAATAAATGCAATGGTGTACAGAAAGGAAGAAGAAGGACTTTAGAAATTAAGGAGTAAAGAAGTATTCTGGGGGGGGGGCGCAGCTAGGGGACTGAGGGAGGGCCAAGCAGGAAGCCAATCATGGAGGAACTAGCTGCAGACAGTAAGTAAGTAAAGGCCCCCATACACGTGTAGGATTCCATGGCCAATTGATCACTCATCCAATTGAGCGATCAGGCGGGAATGGGAGCTGCGATCATCTGCCAATTAAGAGTATCCGTTCGCTGCACACCACCTTGTCCCAATGATCACGTCCAATTGATCGGCTCAGAATTGGATCCGCAAGAACTGCCGCGATCGGCCCTGAATCAATCTGATGAACCAACAATTGGATCCGAACAAAGAACTGCCCGATCGGCCCTGAATCAATCTTAGTGATGGAACCAACATGTGGTTCATCAGATGATTCAGCCGATCGGCAGTTCTTTGTCGATCCAGGGTCTGGAGCCCCCGCTCAATTGGACCGTGATCAATTGGACGAAGGTGGGGGCGGGGGTGTGTGCAGCACGGATACTCTTATTGCCAGCTTATCGCAGCCTCCCATCCCTCTGAGATCCAGCCGAATCAATTGATGAGTGATCAATTGGCCATGGAATCCTACACGTGTATGGCTAGCTTAAGAGTGGATGTACTGTGTGTGTCTCTGTCTTTCTCTCATGTCTCTGCATAAATTTAGTGTGTGAATGTTTTTGTATGTTGGACCAAATAAAGTTGTATAAGTTGTATTTTAAAGTTGTAAATCAAAGTTTGAGGGCCATTTCTTACTAGTACTTGTACACAATACTTCAACGCAAGATTCCTTTATAGTGTGATATATAAATTTTGTTAATTTCTCTTTGTTTTCTAAACAGACAACAACTGGAAACTGAGAAAAAGAGAAGGGAAGCAGTCGAAAAAGAAAAGGAACTGATGATACGAGAGAAGGAGGAACTCATGCTCAGGTTGCATGAATATGAAGAGAAGACTAGGAGAGCAGAGAGAGGTAATACACTCAGTCATGGTTATTCACTCTACTTTCCTGTGGTGATCTTTACTACTTAAAGGGTTGTGGAGGAGATACTGTTATGACTATGCACAAGGATAGGAAAATGATGGAAAGGTAAGTATGCAATTTTCTGTTTACCTGGCACAATCATGCCATGTCATGTCTGCTCAGTGGTACAAAACTGAGCTCCCGCTGCCTGGAGTATGTTGGGATCCATAGTCCTTTGGAGCAGATTTGGAAGAGAAAGGTGTGGTAAGTGCGGCTGGTAGGAGTGCTGCAGGGAAAACAAAACTGGAGAGAGGCTCTGGGAGAAGGCAATGTACATGAACTTTACACACAAGGATAGGGGCACACATGAACTACACACATTGTACATATAGGGATGGGGTACTACAAGCACTGCATGCAGTTTACAGTTTATTTGTTTTCCATGTGTGCCTTATCATTTCATATACAATGTGTGTGTAGTCCAGGGGTGTCAAATTAAAAGTGTAGTTATATTTTGACATAAATAAGGTTGGCTCACAACATTGTTCATGTTTAAAACGTGGCACAATGTGTATTTAAGTTTGATACCCCTATCCTATAGGATCACTCCTATAATGATGTTGTCATGATTGAGCCAGGACAGTTTAATATGACTGATAAGGCCATTGTTCATAAGAAACAACAGTTTGTAAATGGTCATGGTGTTGGCGTGGCAGAACAAGAGGCATTCTATTAAATTACCAAGCAAAAATATGTATGGTAGAAATTAAAAAATATCAGTAACCATGGCGGTTCTTGGGCAGTGGCCCCCCGTTCCTTCCGTTGTCTTCTCCTCCTTCTTCTATGGGCAGCCTGAGCCAAAGCCCAACAATAATCTCACCAATGGGGTGAGTTGTTGTGATACTTCTAAAAATCTTTAATTGAAATCACTCAATTGTTATACATTCTCCCTCCCCCTAAAAAACAGACCAAATCATGCCTCCTGAGGAAGATTATTAGAAACGCGCGTCGAGGCAGTGTAAACTGTCGTTTCTCCATCCGGTGGGATACATAAATTGCTCAGTGCACTCAGTGGATCAGTCAAAAACATCCATGATCACCTTGAATCTACATCGCCCAGAAAGAACATTAAAGAACCTTTTTTAACGAACATACGGACTCTTTCCACTGTTTAGTGAATATTTATTCATTACTGTCTTTTTTTAATTTAGAATTTAGAATTTTTTGAATTGTATTAATCCCCATCTGGGGTTTGTTTGTTGAGCTGGGGTGGCCCGTTTGAAAGTCCCCGTGTCTTTGCCCTCCTGGCAGAGAGAAAAAACGGATGTTTTGCAGGTCTGGTATACCACCAGAGCCTGCTACTCATCCAAAACCCCCCCTCTATATCAGTAACCAGATAATAGACATACCACTTCTCTGTTTTGTATTATTTATTGCATTGATTGTAAATTGGACTTTACTATGTGATGTGGTGCCGTAAAGTGGCACAGTCCTGGCAAAATTCAATTTGTAATTTTTAGGTACGTAGTGTACAGATGCACCGATTGATCATCCTTACTTATAATGTTTTACTTCTGTTAAACAGAATTATCTGAACAGATTAGGAAAGCCCGTGAGCTGGAGGAAGAGAGAAAAAGAGCTCAGTTAGAAGCAGAAAGACTGGAAGCTGAACGTATTGCAGCTCTCCGTGCCAAAGAAGAGTTGGAGAAACAAGCTGTTGATCAGATGAAGAGCCAAGAGCAGCTGGTGAGACCTCATTTTCTGTTTGCCTCTTACTTATGCCCATTGTTCTACGTGAAAACACCTAACATCCTTAAGAATGCCCACTATCATTTGTATATTTCAAGTTCTATTTTCAGAAGTTCCACTTAGCTTTCTTTACTCATTAGCATTACTTCAGAAGTTGCACTTAACCTTACTTAATAGCCTACATTATGACATATTGCTGCCACCTATAGGACACTTAAAGGATTTGCCACCACCAGATGCCAATTCTTAGATTGTGCTTCTCTATTCTACAAACCTTTAAACAGTAGTGCATTAAGGTAGCAGAAAACCTTCCCGAATGTATGTATATATATTTTCATATTATGAAAAACATTTACATTTCTAATTGCTCACACATTTGTGCTTTTCCCATAGGCATTAGAGCTTGCAGAGTATACAAGCAGAATTACCCTTCTGGAGGAAGCAAAGAAAGCCAAAGAAGAGGAGGTGGGCGAATGGCAGAGCAGGGTATGTATCTAGTCTTGCTACACTTTGTGAACTTTATTTATTCTTAAATTAGTACTTTGGATAATAATTATCAGAACATTTTTACTGCTAAAGTCTGCAGTTTTTAAACCTTTTCTAGAACCGCATTTCTAATTAATTACATTTCTGTTTTTTTGCACTTTAACATTATTTACAATACAACCCATTATTTTAAATCGTTTACCAAATGTTTTACAAATCTGCCTCATCAAGGTGACAACACGTTCTGTTTTGCCATTTTAGCACCAGCTTTGAAAGTGATTTAATAAAGCTGTCATAATATGGAACTTGTGCTAAGATCAATGAATCCCACTTCATCTTAAAAATTCAGTAGGCACTAATCATAACACTACAATGCAGTCTCAATGAATAAGCCTAAAAGGAATATGCTTTATATTGGCTTAGTATCTATCTTTTACTAGTTTTCCTACATAATTGTGATGTACAGACCCAACAGCTTCTGGATGGATTAATATACTGCAGCGAATATAAAAATTGCTTGGTTATTAAAGTTTATTTGGTTTGAAAGTATTATAATTTTTTATTTTTTGTTGATAACTAGGCTCAGGAAGCCCAGAGTGACCTCCTGAGAACAAAGGAAGAGCTTCACATGGTCATGAGTGCCCCTCCATTGCCACCTCCCCCTGTGTATGAGCCCATCAAAGCATATGTGAATGAGCACCTGCCTGAGGATGGAATGGAGTTCAGTGCTGAGTTCACACATGACAACTTCCATGATGACCGCAAAGAAGAGAGCCGCATTACAGAAGCTGAGAAAAATGAGCGTGTACAGAGACAGCTAATGGTAAATATAATACTCACATTTTTAAATGTGCTCCTTAAAGACAGAAAATATTAATGACGTTACAGTCAGGGAATATTTTTAGTCTTTCAACCTCCTGAGCATTTCAATGAGGTCTAGATCTTTGTATCAAAATCATTGCACTTATTTTCAGGGTGGAGTAGACATCCTGATTATAATAAAGTTTGTAACCCATAAATATGTAAAAAGAATCATCTCCTGTATATGGGAAATTTCAAAACGGATAGTCCAACATCACTGCCAGGACAGTAGCAGCGGGTTTCCTTGTGGATTTTGTTTCCCATCTCCGCCTTTTTTGGAGCAGCACATCACACATATTCTTGTGCTTTTTGCTTTCTAGGCATTGGAGGTATAAAGTCTGGGAAATGACAAGCATTCAGATGTAGCGGTCGGCTCTGACGACACCTCTCATTGTCCCGTTGTAGTTGACCACAATCTTAGGCCTTTGGACATCTTTTCCGCTCCTTGTTTGACATTGAACAGTGGTGGTGTTGTGGACAGGGCGCAACATACAAATGTCCTTTTTGTCACCCCATATAAGCCCCATAATTTTGCCTTTTTGCCAGGCAACTGTATTATTTCTAAAGTACGGGTATGCCTCCTCAGCTCCGATTAATCTGAGATCCATCGGGGCTGAGGACACAGCCTGTCTGCCTGCTTCTCTCCCTGTGAGGGAGGAAGGGGAGGTGCAATCAGCTCCTCCCTCTCCCTTCGTGCTTGGCGGAAAAGCGAAAATGTGTTTCATTATGAAAGCGTGTTTCTAGTTTTACAGGATTTAAATAATTTTCTCTTTTCTACCTTTTCTTCAGGCTTTGACAAGTGAGTTGTCCCAAGCCCGGGATGAAACCAAGAAAACTCACAATGACATCTTGCACAAACAGAACATGCAAATGGGCCGTGACAAGTACAAGACGCTGCGACAAATCCGACAGGGCAACACAAAACAAAGGATCGATGAGTTTGAAGCTATGTAATGGACATCCAGTGTCAGAAAACACATAGTATCTCCTTCGTGAATCTTTGGAAGGCTCTTTGAATAATAATAATGTATAGCTGACGTTAAATGGCAACAAAAGCAGCTTGAAAATATTGGTTATTCTCTACTTTCCGAAATTTAGACAGCTGCATGCAAAAAGCATTGTGGCAGAAAGAAGTTTTCTATAACAGGGGGGCCAAAATGCTTTACGGTTGCCCCAAGCAACCGCAGCTCATTTTTGCACCATGCAATTATTTAAGTAAATAGTTTATTAGAGATTATGTTTATCAAGCTTTATAATTACAAGTTGAAATTGTGGTGCCAAAAGGCTCTTATTCCTATAACTTTGGAGCAAGTTTTTTTTCCATACAACAGCTGTTTGGCGCCAGATTGTATACACTGATGCAGAAGGGTCATTTTGTTTTTATTTTATTTTTCACTGTAAATCGCATTGGTGTATGCCTTTGATTAAAGATTTCTTGGGTGAATACTGTGCCATATATTTTCTGTGTAATTTTTCACTGCAAAAACAATATGTATTTAGCCTTGATGGTTAACTTAAAAGCCAGATCAAATTTTTGAGTGTTAAAACATTTAAAAATAATAATAAAAGAAAGCAGTGTCAATGCATTTATTATTAAGGCAGTGTGGTACATTGAATTCACTTCTCTTGTGAATAAGTCACTATGTATATAACAAACATCTAATTCCTGGTGCTCTCCGGCTTTGCTGCCTCTGTAAAGACATTTGAATACAGAACCCCTTCATTCTACATTATGGGGGGTAAGAAGAAAGCAGCACAGTGACAGAGCTGTTCCCTAACTTTTTGCCTGGTAAAACTGCTTACATAAATGGAGTCCTTAATGAGTTAAAGGTTGTATATGGGTTGTATTCATACCCCTTTTAAAAAAAAAGTTTGGAAATACATGTTAAAAATAGTTATAGGTTACGTGAACCTTGTATAAAGGAATGATAGTGGTTTTTGAAGTTTGATGCGCATATGGTATATTGTTAATGTTTTGAATATTATAATGTATAGTCCAAAGGGATGAGCTGCATGTACCTGTGTCACAAAAGTCAACAGTTGATCCGTTCAGGACATCTCACTACGTCCAAATTGCAACATGGAAACAGCATTTGGAAAAACTCAGTTTGGACTCTGTGTTTATTGTGTCATGAACAGCAGATCTGAACAATGGCTTTGAGTGTCCCCGCTCTTTCTCGATCAATTGTTGAACTTGAGAAAGAGAGGGGATGCTCAAAACTGTTGTTGAGTTCTATTGTTCATGACGTAATAAACACAGCATTTAAGAAAACTTCTCGGTTTTGTTCCTGTTTCCATGTCATCTTATAATGTATAGTTGTATAGGAGGTAATAAAAGCGGCCCACATAATATAGTGTGTTAGTTAATTATCCTAATACTAGTTGATTTATTGTTGACCTTTAAACGTGCTCCCATATACTAGATACTGTTAGCATATGTGGATTGCAGACATTTCTGTTTATTTGGAGTAACCAGAGAATGCTTAGTGAAATTTTCTGTCAAATGTATTGGATGGATTTTAAGGTCTTTTAGAGATTTTGGCTGCTAGTCAACCCAGAAGAAATAGTTATAAATAATACGTCTGGATGGATAAATTGCCGGGTAGCACCAGTGGCACATGTCTCCCATCCATAGGCCCTGTCACTGTCATAAAGTCGACTTACATGAAGTTGTGGGAAGTTTCCACCTAAGTGATGGAGTTCCCACTAGTGATGATCAATGAGATGCACATTTAACACTGTTATGCAAACTACATACAGACTGAAATTAGTTAGTAATTGCAAATTCTATTTGCATGTTACATTTTTGTTTAATAGACATGGCAGGTAAGTGGGCTGTTATGTGGAAACTGTTTGGTAACATAACTTTCAATTATCTTAGATGACCTAGCAATCAGATGATAATCAAATAATATCTATCGGTAACTCAAAGTGCAAATGTGTCCAGCCTACAAACATTCAAGCAGGAGGCACTATGCAGTTCACTTGCCACTTGTCAGGAATGTGTAAATACTGAAAATGTTTTCCTTATTGTCTGCCCAAGCCCAGTCTCCTGTCCTTCTTTAATGAGGATAAATCAGCTGCCAGTCTGTGCCTCATATGATGCTGAAATTGGCCAAATGGCAAATATTCATTATTTGAGCAGATGTTGCAGTAAAGAATAACGTATCACTGCCCACTGACCGAGGAGAGATTTGAAAGTATTATAAACAACTCAAATTGAATAGCACAAGTAAATGCCACCACACACGCACCGATCGGCGGCCGATTGCGCACACACACAAGTCGGCAGCAAAATCGGCCGCCACTCGGTGTGTGTGTGGCGGCCTTTACTTGTGCTATTCAATGAGTTGTTGCAAAATCGCCCGCTGATCGGGGGTGCCCAGATCCCTGTCGCCCAAAAGCTCAGTCGGCCAGAGAACAGACATGTCCAATAATCTCTGGCCAATGCCGGTAGTTTTAATGGAGACCAGCGTCCCCATTGCAACTAACGGCTTGCACACAAAGGGTGCCCGCCGATGCTGTGAGTGACAGAGTGCAGCGTGATGACTACATCACGCTGCACTCCATTGCTGATCTGTCGGCCCCCACTCGATACGTGGGGGCCTTAAGTTTCTTTGGGAGAACTGTCGGCAACTCTACAGGACATTCCTAGTCCACTCAAGTCTTAAAAGATGGGTTTACAGGTGTAGATTTTTTCATTCGATCAACGAAGAACGAACAATTTTTTGGTTGATTGAACATAAATCTAGAATGGGCAATTTGTTCAAATTGATACATACATTTTGTTTGACCTTGTTGGTAAATTTTTATCTGTAATGTATTTTCATTTGATATCGGCGATGGACGAACAAAAAATCTAATGTGCAGTTGATACCAGAAAAAATCTACACGTGTAAACCCACGTTTACATGCAGTGACAATAATATGAAGACAAGATAACAGTTAAATACTACCACTTTGTATGCGTTTGTTCATTGTACACACATTTGTACATGCTCCCTTCTACAGCTACTACTACTATTGTGGTGGCATTTCAGTGAGGTCATGCAGGAAGATGCAGGTGGGCCCCAGGCATATTTCTCAGCTTTCTAGTTTGTATTGTGCCTATTGCCATGTGTCAAAATACTGGCTGTAGACAGCTTCTTTATAAGCCTGCTGGCCTACATTGCTAATATGCCAGTTTGCTTCTGTTAAATGTTTGCTCAGTTCTATATGTGAAGGTAGCCATACACTTTTTTCGATTTGATTGTCTCATGCAGTTTAAATATCAACTGTCAGTCGAACATAGATCGATCATATCACAGCACAGTGTGATCGATTTACAACCAATCGAAACTTTGGGTTGACCGTACCAGGTGGGCAGAAATCGATTCCAGTTCGATCGACGTCAATGGAACGATTTTTTGGTCGAGGAACAGAAATATTGAACAATGTATGTTTTTTAATTACAGAATTTTTAGTGTTTCCACTTCACAGACGTGTGGCTGATTATAGACATTTTTAACATTTTAATTATTTTGGCACTGATATCATTGCTATTTTTAGAGCCATGAAATGCTTCCTTTTGTTATTTAGTAATAAGGAAGTAAAGGGAATATATTTGTAATTTACCTGTATATTCAGAAACACGAATGGATGTACTGGTTTCACTTTGCCTTAGGAGCTTTTACATAAATAACATATTTCCAGAGTGAAGATAGATTAGGTGAAAGTTTATTGTGATATAACACAATTTTTAAATACATATTTCATTTTTACACAAAATCATTTTAACTGCAGATAACAATAGTGTATATAAAACCCAAACGCAAGAACTCAAAAATGATAAATTGCAGATTGTCAGTCCTCAGATGTCCTCAGCTTGGTCTGATTAAAGTTTAAAAAAGGCAGGATGGCAGGATAATAAGGGTACAAGAAAAACAAAACCACTGTTCTTATTTTAATTTCAGTTTAACCTCAACAATGGTGTTCACAACCAAATAGATAAAATGCTCTATAAATCTTTTGCAACAAATAAGTAACCTATAACTATAAACTAAAGTGTTATGGGCGTATACATTTTGCAGTGTTGACTTAAATGACTCCATATTTCACTGTTTACATACTAATAGATTTTTACTAAAATGTTAAAACAGTTATCTGTATTTAGGATTACCAAAAATTCTCTTCAGGTAATCACCCCTAAATAATGGGCAACCCTGGGAAAAGTTAAATTTTTACAATCAATACCAAAGAAAACGTTCAGGGGGAGGCTTTTGGGGCGGGCATCATTATGTGTTCCAAGGCATTTTGCCCTACATGGGCTTCTTCAGGAATCCTTTAGCCAATGCTGTTACATGCAGAACTTGATAAAACTTAGATAGAACTCATCTGCTCATCACTTCTACTGTCAATGTTTTCTTACCTAATTCATGAATGACTAAATAAAAGTGGAGAGGGATACAGAGTTCAGGATGTCTTGAAATGGAACTATAACCCTGAGAATCCCTAAAGCTGGGCATAGAAGGGCCAATTCCTGCCAACCCAACCGGTGGATCGGATGCCGCGCGCGTTCCCTCATCCGATCGGCATCGGGTCGGCAGGAATTGGGTGCGCCAACTTGCAAGATTGGACTAAAATAAACCATGTTGGATCGCACAGTGATTCGACATGACGGATAATTTTGATCCGATCCCATTAGTTCCGATGGGGATGTCTGTCCCCAGCCGAAGTAATGGGTGGCACAGAAAGGGTGCCGGACACTTCTCGGCACTAGCGGGCGTGCATGATGACATCATCACACCCGCTAGGTCGGCTCGTGAATCGACGGGAAATCGTCCCATCTATGCCCAGCTTAAGGATGTGTAAGATTTCATGATTCTGTGATTGATGGATGGGAAATTGAGTCAATAAATAGTGTTTTTGTTAGCACTTTGGGATATAGATTTCTGGCCTTAAACGTAATAATAACAGAAGGATGTGGCACTGAGATGTAGAGAGACAACACGGATTAACCATCCTCATTTGGCCCAATCTGAAAAATACTGCGTTAAGAAATGTTTTTCATAAAAAATTTGCGTAGCTTGGGACAATAAATAATTATTAGGCATAACATAAAGGTCAGTCCTCAAATGAATGGATAATGAATATGTTTTGTTCTACTCCTACATTTCTACAAGGTTCTTGGCTTAGCTATTCCCATTGAGGCGTGGTACCCAAACTGGGGGGCGGGCCCCCCTGGGGGGTTCCATAATGTTCCTAAATAGAAAAGAAGGGCCCTGCAAGGAAAGGTTAGGAACCACTGCCTTAAGGAGATACAAGCTGCACACATAGAGAAAACTGAGGAATAAGTGACATTTCCGTAAGGCTTTTTAGGTCCTGAATTTTAGAAAGTTAACAACTCTTTATTGGAATATAGCACAAGAGAATCTTCTATCCATGTGTTGGGTCTATTGAGGAGTTGCTGCCATAATGACTGGGCAGATTGGTGGAGGACAGATGCACTGGCTTCATCACCTGTAGAGAAAAAGTATATAAAATGTAAATTGAACTAATAAGTGTTTAAAACAATTAACTTTTGGAAGTTAGTTTAATGAGATTTAAGAACATAGTGAAAATATAGAATAAAATACAACTAATAGTATAACATTTGGCACAGACCCCAGTGCATACAGTGCAATTCATAATGAGGACCTATACTCAGCTAATGTATCTCGCAGCCAAACAACAATCTTGCACCTTTTTTTTGGACAAAGGACGTAATCGCTGCAAGCCCATTGACATTTACGAAAAACATAATCAAACTCTGAATGCAAAACTACAGAGATTTTTTTCCTCATTGAAAGAAATACTATGGTGCCATCTGGAGGCCAATCATGATTCTGCAGTTAATTAACCCTGGAATTTTCCATTGAGGTCCAGGTAACTGCAGGTAACATTACAGTGTAAATGTAATTCAAATAAAATGTTAGATATATATTTGTTTTCATTTTAAGTATACGTCTACTTTAAACATTGTTCCTATCACTATGAACTGGAACAAAGTTGATGTTGATGTTTCTTTCCCTTTATTGCCCGGTGGATGACTGCAAAATGAAGTTATACTCTGCAGTAAATGTATGAATGTGACTAAGTATAGATCTCCACATCAGACTGTTCTCCACTCCAGAATGTTTCAATGTACTATCTGAAACTATGAAAAATCATTTCAATGTACTATCTGGCTTAAATTCCAGATTTAGAGAAGCATCCACATTACAGCTGCTAAAAAAATAAGCATAACATGAAGTCCTTGAAAAGCACCATCGATGATGTTGAAGAGGTGGAAATGGAAGAGATTTTGTTACCACCAATACTCTTGACCACCTCGTGCTTACTGGGGATAGGTGAGTATCCCCGAGTGTAGCTTGGGGTGAGTTTGCAGGGTCAGAAAACTTACCCCAAGCCACTCTTGGAGCATACGCTCAGAGAGTTAATTCAAAATTAAAGAATATAAATAACTTGTTTAGCTTTAGATAGATTTACCCATGAAGCCTTGGGAAAATCTATTTGTTAGTTCACAAATCTACCTAAGAAGCCTATAATGGCAGTTCTAGCCCCTAAATAATCTAATAGCAAAATAAAAGTGGCCTTACAGGACCTTACAAGTACCGTATCTGGTTTTTTTTAAATTCATTTCTATCCAATTATATTTTGGAGAATGCTAATTTAAATAACAAAAATATTAATTATTTTATTTTTATTTTTTTAGCTTAGATTAGTTTAGACTTGCCAGTTTAAGCATGGTAACTTGGTACCCAGATAGATGCTTTTTAGGTCTATATCACTGTATATATCTATATCACTGTATACTGTATATCACTGTATATATCTATATCAGTCTATATCACTGTATCATAGAAAAATTCTTGACGGAAACATAAAGGATAGTGGATGGATGAGGCACAATGTATATTGAAGGATTACTTGTCTCACCTGTGCTCATACTTGTCCCGCCCACGAAGAGCTCATTTAAACCCTGGTCCCAAACAGTAAGATCTAGTCTTGCCCCGTTCAGATCGTCTTGATTCATAATGTTGTAGATAATGGTGTGATTCCACTCAGGATTGGTTTGTTTTCTCAGAACCGGAGTCCTTTGCTTTAACACTTGTTTGTTTGGCAACACAAGGCAACTTGTATATAATAAAAAAATGCATATAATAGGGATACAGTTTTTTTGGTTAAAGAGTTTTAAGTTATGTTAAATTCAAAGAGTATTGTATGTAAACTCACCTTTTTACATATGGATTTAAAGTTCCCTCTGCTCTTGATGGCAAATTCTTGGCACTTTTTATTAGTAGATGAAGCTGGATAACTCCCAATTGTTTACCTTTCATAAAACGTACTTTTAGAGATATTACCTAAAAACATTAGAAACTAAATGATGAGCATCCCTGCCAACATACATACATACCATGTGGTGAATGGTGGTCATACTGAAAAGCTGTCACAACTGGAGGTATTTCCAATCTAATTTTTAGATGAAGTTCTCCATGATATTGTACTGGACATTCTTCAGGCTTTTGTGGCTAAAGAAAATTAAAGAAAATTTTCATAAAATAAAAAAAAATTTAAGTGATGGTTTCATACTACTTATTGATAATGTCCCAAAACATATGCAATCTACTGTATATAAACATATCTATTTAGTTATTAGGCCTTGAATAAGTCACCTTTACATGATCTGAAAACAAATGTATTAAACCATATGTTGAATAAAGCCTGCCCAAATGTGATCATATGTGATTGCATGAGCAGGTCATAAACATTCTATATTTGTTAGAGATCCTTGACCATGTAAAGCTAGGCATACACGGTTCGATATTAGCGTTCAATCGACTTAAAACAGTCAAACGTTTACATTAATCAAACTTAAATCATATACTGCACACTTGGCTCGACCAACGGAAATAGTTCGATAACGATCAAAACATCAATCAAAAAGTGATCAGTCAAGTTGGAAAATTTGTGTCGATTGTACAATGATCAAACTAAAATCGTAGCATTTTGTTTGTTGAGGCGTTTGTATTCGATGAACACATTAATATATGACTGTTCCCTGTGTTTTTTAAAACAAAACGAAAATAATTGGTCATATTCCAATCTAACCCTTCGTGTGGTACTACTTTGGATTCAATTATGATCGATGGTTGATGAAAGATTAAGATCGATTGTGCTCAAATGGAATTGTGTATGCTTAACTTAAGTGTAAGAGCTTAAATTATATTTTACAGAAGCTATAATAAGAATGCTTCAATGAAGAAGAGACATAGTTACCTCACCTGTACAAAATGTTATCTTTACAGTTGATTTCTAAAGCAAAGCCGAAAAGAGTCCTAGCAAGAGAACAGCTTTTATGGTTTGCATTGACTTTTCTAGCTTAGCCTCCCTGAGCATGAACATTCTGGTTCCCCTGAATCTCAACTACGCCCTAGGTCACTGCTACCCAAATTTAGTTGTGAGATTTGTTTTTGTCTTTAGGACATCGGTCTCATTCCTCAACCTGTAATACCCAACACAACTGTTTGTTTATGACCTGAGTTTTGGGCATGCATCTTTCTATATCACAACCTCCAGTGGTTCCTTTCTTCTTTCTTTTCTTCCAGACAAAAATTTGCAAATTTGCAAGCAGATTTGGGGAACCACTGATGGGTTAATAAAAAAATGTATTGAAAATATTGCATTGCATTGCAAGCAATTATTATTTACAAGCGATCATTATTACTTTATTGATTAAGCTTAAATGATATCCTGCAGATGCTGGACCAAGTGCATGCACAAAGGAAAAACCATTATCCACTACGTCACTCTGCACTATCATAGATTATCATTACATTACCTTTGACTTCAGTGGGTACCACTGAAATGATTGCGTGGAGTTATCTTCAAAATCCCATAACTCCAGAGGTATTGTCACTTCTCCTAAGAAGACATTTCTCTTCAGAGTACCAGCATGCCACACTGACACTTGAAGGGTCCTTGTCTCCAGCCGGGAGTGATCAATAGTGTACTAAAAAAATTGAAATAAGCATATGGTTAGTGTGTCATTAAATAAGCATATATGGTTAGTGTGTCATTAATTCAATTCCTGTTACTTTGGATGAGGATGCTGTTTCCCATCCAAAGCAATTATGGACATGTCCGTAACTTGTGGGATCGATCTCCGAGCCAATTTATGACTGAAATGTTTGCGGCCGATTTCGCAGCACGCTTACGGGAGTCAGTCTGCAGTCAAATCTGATGCAAAACTAACCATCTATGGACACCTTTAGACATCTTTTCTTCAGCCTTCAGACTGTCCATACTTACTATCACAATAAATGATAAAGTCTGATAATACACTTAATTGCCAAGTCTGTCAAGTCTGCACAAAAATGCCTAATCCTTCCAGAAATTCTGTCTGATCTTAAACAGTGCTTGGCCAACAGAATAGGCAGGTATTGGGACAACCTCTGTTAGAATGTTCCACACCCCTATATATCAAAATGTAAAAAATTGCATTTAGGGACAACCTGGCAATGGAGAGATTCAACCCAGTAACGTATATAGGTAAAAAGCTTACTGTAAGTAGTATTCGGTACAGACTGTACCGAATACTACTTACAGTAAGCTTTTTACCTATATACGTTACTGGGTTGAATCTCTCCATTGCCAGGTTGTCCCTAAATGCAATTTTTCCTGTTCATATTATACAGGAACATCTTGACCCTATACTTAATCACTAAGGTAACTTAACAACCTACCCAACTTCATCACTGATTTATTTTACGTTAACCTAATCTTATACTTTATCTCACCATTCTTCACTTGTTCACTTATTCACCATTAACCCCTTTTTTGGTTTGTATAAGGGTTATCTTTTCTACCCTGTGTGCGCACTGAATTGGTTTGGCCAACTTTTTTGTCCCCCTCACTCACTTGTATGGATTTTCCTACAACGGGAAACCCACTAGTCACCATTGACCCCCACAGCAACACTTCACACCAACACCTCCCTCATTTCACCTTCACGTTTTTAGGTTCACCCCTATTAACATAACACGACAATTTTGGTATAGTTATACACTTATATATTTTACTTTATCTGTTTGACACACTCTGACCAAAGACATCGCGGCGGCCCATTGGGTGTTGGCCCTCCGTTCCTCCTCAGCTCTGGCCTGCTCTCCCCTTTTTTGGGGGGGAGGCGCATTGGACTGTTTGGCTGGCATCCATCTGATCAGCTTGTGGGGTAAGCTAAGAGCACTTTCCACATAATTGGTAAATTCACTAAAACACATGCACATGTATATATTCTATAGCGCAATCCTTGACCACGGTTAATACATTCTCACATATTAATATACAGGCACTCCCAAAACATCTTGGTTGGACCTCCTGAAGAAGAAAAAGTTGTGTCCGAAACATATGTCGAGGTCTCCCCACATGCCCCATACACGTACCATCTTTGATGCCCATCCATATTCCATCGCTGAGTGATAAGGACAGTTCCATGGCTTTTTTTATTACCTGTACTGGAAGTTACTTTGGAAATCACCTGGATATGTAACATGGACTTTTTTCTAAAATTTCTTGACATAAAGCTACTGTGAATAACTACTTTGTACACTAATTGTATGTGTGGGATATACATCTGAGTTCAACCGTGAAAGTCCCCTCGTTCCTTACTTCGGTAAGAAAAATTGGTTAGCCTAGGACCTAGGTCTCTAGGCCCTTGTTCTATATTTATTCAATAGTAGTAAGGACCATTGGTTTGACAATTAAAAGATATAACGGCGAACAAATGGTACCACAAATGGTCCTGTTGGTATGCCGGTACAGGTAAAAACACGTATCAAAAATAACATCGGTATGACCTTAAGATTTGTATAGTGAAGTCAACTAGTAGTCCATATATCTGCTGACACGTTTCACCCGGGAGGGGCTTCCTCAGGGAGGTAGTTTGCGACAATTTAGTCTAGATATAATAGATATGATATAAATGAAAGTATATACAAGTAATCAGCATGATTCATGATATGGTCTCATTATTGACATAAGCACAACATAAGTATAGGTGCATACAGAGGATTATATTGTAAGAATTACATTATCATATATTGAAATCAACTGGTAATAGATCAAATGGTGCATGATGCATAATAATGCATAATAGTGTTAAATAGTAAACAAAATAATTCAATAGTGATTTAATACAGAGTATGTCTATCTCCATCTCGATGTATTTAAATATCAAAAACATTAATGTATATCAACACGATATGTAGGAACGTTAGTATGAGCATGTTAGGGGTTTCTTAAGAAAGTTGCATAGTAGGGGTTAAACAGTGGTGTAGTCAGGGTACTCACGATTCACTTTATTAGTGGCTGTATAGAAGGTTAAATACCAATGTCGACTGTATGATTGTCTGGTCAGCATAAGCGGACAGATTCCCCTAGTTTGATAGCTCGAACAGCACACTACAAAGAGGGCTGGAGAGCCTTGTCCGGAATCTACAAGTGGGTCTGGGATGAGCTAGAGAGGACCGCAAAAGTTGCACATCGGTCAAGGCCAAAAATAACATAAAGCAGGCCCTTATAAAGGGTATATTGACCTCCAGGGTCGCCTACCTGAAGGCAGGAAAATCCAAGGTGTCCCAGAGGTACTCCGGGGGAAGAGAGGGATAGTAGCCAGTCCTCCAAAACTGTCGTCACTAGGCGGCAGAAAGAGGAATGAGTAGGGATGGGTGTGGGGAAAGGACAGTGGCTGGTTGAGATATGAAGGGGTGATAGGGAAAGGGAATGTAAAGGGATCCAAGAAGAAGAGTGTGTAAATAAAGCCTGATCACCTGAACAGGGGGGCAAACACAATGGCGGTTAAGTGACGGGGCATAGGAGCAGAGACAAGAAAAAGTGTATAGACACTCACTGAAATCAGTGTGATGGCAATCATCCCCTAGCAGCAAGACCGGTGCAGCAAACAGTCATGGCCACCCGAAGCCCAGTCCAGCCCAGTTATAGATGGGCCACTGATTAAGCAGCAGCCGCCGGTGTGCCCGGGGGGGAAGGGGGAGGAACACGCGGATGGATGGGGCGTGACCTCATCTCAAACCCTACATCCGGGCGCCGGGCGCCGCAGCGCTTTAACCATGTGGGGGGGGGGCCTTTCAGGGCACCTGGTGACCCTGCCAGTACTCGTCGATGACGAACGCCATACCAGTGGGCTGTCCAGGCGCACCGTGATGGCGTGTGTGTAACTCCGCCCTAGAGGGTGGGGGCAGAGGTCCTCCAGGTTCTGGAACGCATTTGCGTGTCAGAATTCCGGGGGCGTGTCTGGCCCGTGAGTGGTAAGATCCCAGAAGGGAGGGGTTAGGTGGGTCATAGTTGGCTGAGACGCATTGCGTCTCATCCTCTGTATGTACCTATACTTATGTTGTGCTTATGTCAATAATGAGACCATATCATGAATCATGCTGATTACTTGTATATACTTTCATTTATATCATATCTATTATATCTAGACTAAATTGTACCAAACTACCTCCCTGAGGAAGCCCCTCCCGGGCGAAACGCATCGGAGAATATATGGACTACTAGTTGACTTCACTATACAAATCTTAAGGTCATACCAATGTTATTTTTGATACGTGTTTTTACCTGTACCGGCATACCAACGGGACCGTTTGCGGTACCATTTGTTCGCCGTTATATCTTTTAATTGTCAAACCAATGGTCCTTACTACTATTGAATAAAGACCTTTTAATTCAATTTATGTCTAAATTCGGATGCCTGCAATTGCCATTTCTAGCGGCCCTGCCTCTCAGGGACCACGGGGTAACCATTTGCCCACCATTAGGGTTCTTCTTATTCTTCCAGCTAAATATTCATTTAAAAATGCACCATAACGAAGGACTAGTGAGCATTAAAAATATACATTTTGATCTTGAATAAAAATAATACATCTCTATAGATAATATACCACAAATAAATCAATGAACCTACAAACAATGGGGCACAAAATTAGTTGCAAGTGGCAAGATCACCAGGTAAAAATAAATGTAAAAAAATGCAGCCATCCAGTCACCATAACTACGAATTTTTTTCCTCAAAGTGATTGCAATGCGATAGGACTTAAGGTGTAAATATGTAATGTGTTGCAGCTATAGTTACCACAAGGCCTCTCTGCTTGTGAGAGATCATCATTTTGCAAGCTTTAATGCCTGTATCAGCAGAACACATTAGCCAGGTAAGTGCATGTGAGTATGTAGGAATTTTACTGTTTTACCTACAACAACCAGATTATATAGATGAAATCATCCTGCATTGTTACCTTTAAAGTTTCATTGAATATTGGGTCCACTGTGTTCTTTTTAACATTTGTTTTCATTTTACTTGCAGAAGATCTATCTGGAAACAAGTATGTCTTCACATATCTTTAAAAAAAACACACACACAACTTGTAAGAGTAAAAAGGGGACTGGAGCAGGAGAATATATAAAATAAATAGATACTTATTTAAAAATACACATCAACTCTGGACCTGGTTACTAGAGAATGGTTGTATATTTTTGACTAACTGACTAAAGCCTCTCATACACCTTTAGATCACTCCATACAATTTTCTTTAGATCTACCAACAACTATGTAGTGCCGGGTCCTCTCTGATAGAATACATAGTGATTGGAAGGATTAGTGATTGGAAGGATTAGAAAGCACCTCATATTACATGGTTTTGGTAGAAGAAAAGTTGATTGTACAGAAATTGAATGGTAAGATTATAAGGTGTATAGGGGGCTTTAGGGTCCCCATACACCTTTAGATTTCTCTATCAGATTTCGTTAGACCTCTGTTTGTTTTACCAAAACCATGTAATATGAGTGACTTTCTAAACCATCAAGTCTTCCTGTGTTTAATCGCAGAGGACCCGGAACTACATAGTTGTTGGTAGATCTAAAAGATATCTGACAGAGAGATCTAAAGGTGTATGGCCAGCTTTAGTGAGTTGATTGCAAAGCCCCTGAATGCTATCATCATCAAAATTGCTGGAGATGTAGTGAAGAGTTATGGGAACATATTGTTCTATGACATGGGGTTTTTGCATAAATAAAGTTGAAAGTCAAAAGAATTCGACCATCTCTAATGGTTACCTGGGAGTACGGATTATTTAAATCACAGGTTTTGTTAATGTGTGTCGTGTGATCATTTCACGATAAGAGATGATTAAAAAGATACAAAAAAACGGAGCACATAATGCACAATAGCTGTTGTCAATTTCAGTCAACATGCAATTTTTCATACTAATATTGAAATTTAGGCATCATCACTAGTTGGGATCAAATAGCTCCCTGGGGCTACGTTCACATGATTGTTGGTCCAGAGCCATGTTCAACACTGTCCAGGAGTGTTCATAGGTAAGTTGTTAGTGCCAGATTATAAAATTTGTCTTTCCATAAGTTGGTCAGAGGATTGATGGAATGGGTACTGCTGGAGCCAAGTCCTCCCTTCTTGTGGTCTTTTGGTTTTAACTCTGTAACCACTGCTGACAGTTGTGCACAACTATTACCTTTCTACCTAATATGTTTGAACATGCTGTATACGGTAGTCACTTTCTATGTGGATGGCTGTGCCTCTGTCTTTTGTTCACATTTTCTCTTCAAAACCATGGGGTGTGGTTTATGGTCCGGTGCAGCTTATAGTGTGAAAAATAGAGTAATTCTGAGCTCAGTCAATTCATTGTAATCTACAAGTACTATACATCATTGCTAACTATAGGGTACTAGTCATCCCAGCAAACCTAGCCCAAGTTCGGATTATTTAATAATAAAAGAAGTCTATGAATGGGTTCTGTAGGATTTGTGGATACTGTAGCTTTTGCAACAGTTTATGCTTAACTGCATGCATTCTACAATCTATAAAATATATTAATTACATGTAAAGAAAGCTGAGCTTAATTTTGGAGACTGTGCTCACAATAGAATGTCACTTACAAATCACTGATGGACAACTAAGGAATCCTGCGGACCACAGGAGGAGAGGGGAGAGATGCAGGAGCTTTCCCCCTCCTCCCCCTTCTCTCTGATGGGTGTGCTCTGACAGCAAGTGCTCTCTAGTGACGATGGCTGAAACTGATATTGCAGATTGAGGTGAGATTACAACTTTATTGTTAAATTTATACAATTTATGTCACTTGGATAACTGCAGGAAAAACTTTAATAACTATAAAATGTTGCAGTTAGGGTTGTTAAATTGGGAATGTAAATGACTAATTAAAAAAAAAGTTTGGGCTTATTAGGGTGTTGGAGATCTGAGGGACGAAAATCTGAGTTGGCACATGTAGGGTAAAATCTAAAGAGAAAAGCTGCGCTACTGAGATATGGGGGTTCAAAGGGTGTTGTACTGTGAGAGTTACATTTGACCCAAAGCTAGCTGTGGATGGAGACAGCTAATCGGAGGATCAATCAGGAACATGGACCTCTAGCTGCAGCAGAACCTACCATGCAGGAGGCTGACGCAGAGGACAGTGAGGTAGACAGTGAGGTAAACCTCCCTTCATATGGGGTGAGTACCAAACACCATCTCCTGGTACTCACCTGAGTAGCTCACTAAAAAAGTTATGTGCACCCCTGGTTATAGATAGGTTTACTGAACATTTACATTAAAGAACACTGGCATAGAGGAAGCAGAGGTAGGGGGCAAAAAGCTGGAATCAGGGTTTAAGAAATTGAGAGGACCCCTTTAGTCTGTTATTGGACAGTAAGAGAGGAGCAGCAGATAAACAATCTCAATCCTCGGGTTATGTTGATCTCTCTCCTGTCAGAATGTGACACATGCACACAACCTAACTGGTTAGCTGTACAAGACATTACAACTAAAGAAAAATTTGGATATTTGCACGAGCTGCATTTTAAAATAGACATACAGTATATACCTTATATTTTAAGTAAACTCTGTTATGCTACATTTACATGTATTTATTTATCTGTGTTGTGTAGTGATGAGCGGCATAGGCAATATTCGAATTCATGATACTTCGCGAATAATTATATTATTATTTGATTCTATATTAGCGATTGCTAGATTCGCAATTACCTTCAAAATGAATGGTCACATGTTTATATTATTTTCGCATCCATGCCCATAAGCATCCCAATGGCGAATATCCGCCGGCATATTCGCGAAATTTGGGAATTCTCGAATAGCCGATATTAGCCAAATATATTCGCAATTCCAATATTCCAGCTCAACACTATTGTTATGTGGACTTCAAAACAGAATTCTAACATATACAAATCTTACGGGTTGCACTTCTTTTTCTTCTCTTCTCCATATGTCAGGTTTTTACATCCTTTGATTGAAACTTCAAGAGTTGACGTATTCAAGGTATATCTGATGGCAAACTCAATTTCTCCACAAACATTTCCATTTACAATGCTTCCACCATCCGTGCAAATACTGCTGATACTGCTCATGCTAGACTAAAAAGAATACAAATTTGTATCAGAATACATGGAAATATAACTTAATGTAAGATAAATAATTTAATCTAAAATCATATTAAGCATAATTTTAGAGCACCTAACTGATGGGAGCTGTTATTCCTTAACTCCACATATAGTTTGGGGTAGATATCAATGACTAATATTGTTAACACTGAGCTATACTCGGGTTAGCTTACCAGCTCAAGATAAGCCTGCTCTATCCCCCTCTTCCTGGATCCATCTCCCTAACTTCAGTGATGACATGGGGGAGGTGGAGGGCTGCCCTTGCCATACAACTGTACTGTAATACAGGCATAGGTGTGGTGGAAATGTGCCGGTGGTGGTTGGGGCATTATCAATATATGATAATTAGAGATGTTCAAAAATAATTCAACAATTTCAAGTTAATTGCAAAGCCCCCAAGCATGGTATCATCACCAAAGTCAAAATTTCTAACTTATGACAAAATTTACAAACAAAATTTATGCAAAGACATGTTTCTAGAGCAAAACCTTTCATTTCCAGTTTTCCCATAACCCTTTTGTACATCTTCAGCAAATTTGGTGATGATACCATTTTCAGAGGTTTTGCAATCAGCTCATAAAGTCAGCTTTAGACCATCTGTCTTAATTTCATGAACCTTAGTCATGACTGAAAATTGGGAGTACCGTATTATCAGGGAGGTTTACTGTGATATTGTGTATAGCAGGCTTATTATTCCGTGAATATTACTGTATTTTTCAAACTTTTTACCATTAACCTCCCTAGCGCACTGCTGAGGTCCAGATTTCTGTACCAGAAGCGCACCATAGACTTTAATGGAATTTTTTGTGTTGTAGGTTTGTAACTTCCAAAAATCTGTCCGTACAAGGGTCTAATAGACATCCTGACTATATTAATGTTTGAAACACTCAATTATTATAAAAAAAGTACATAAAAAATATATAAAATGTATAATTTGAATGCTTAAATCGCTTGAATACTTATTTGGTATGAAAGATTTCAAA
>CM070035.1:105898084-105910718 GCA_036250615.1 Ptychadena robeensis | reverse complement strand
CAAGTGGCATCTTGGCAGCTGCACGCTTGACTTTTCTCGGTTCATGGGCAGTTATTTTGCACCTTTGTTGTTCCACACGCTTCTTGTGACCCTGTTGTCTATTTTGAATGAAACGCTTGATTGTTCGATGATCACGCTTCAGAAGCTTTGCAATTTTAAGAGTGCTGCATCCCTCTGCAAGATATCTCACTATTTTTGACTTTTCTAAGCCTGTCAAGTCCTTCTTTTGACCCATTTTGCCAAAGGAAAGGAAGTTGCCTAATAATTATGCACACCTAATATAGGGTGTTGATGTCATTAGACCACACCCCTTCTCATTACAGAGATGCACATCACCTAATATGCTTAATTGGTAGTAGGCTTTCGAGCCTATACAGCTTGGAGTAAGACAACATGCATAAAGAGGATGAGGTGGTCAAAATATTCATTTGCCTAATAATTCTGCACTCCCCGTACATGGTTAAATTGTTAATTTGATCAAATTAAATAAGAACATATTAAAGAAATTCTACACTTGCCATCTGTAGCTATACAAGTTTGTAAAAGACACACAGACCGGTTAATCTACCTGTTCTTGTTTTACAAAACAATTTTGCTAATGTTTGTACTGTGTGTAATAGGTATGAAAATAAATATCCACAATACCTGATTCTTTCCTCCTCTGACTTATGAAGAGCTTGGTCTCGATACAAAACGTCAAGCACCTTTTCCCTTTCAAGTTCCTTCAAGAAGCTTAAATCAAAATCCACAGCCATCTTCAGTCAGGACGAACAAAATCTCCACCTGCTATTATGTGCATCAGCTCTGTTGCAGCTTAAATAGATATGTGCAGTTGATTGGAGTTCTTTATTTCCTTGCTTAATGTGCCATTATCCTAGGACAGAAGGGAGCATCCACTCAGCTGAGTATTCAATTATGAAACCATATTCTTCATCACTGGAATAATGCAGACAAATCAATTATGTCATTAACAACTCTACGACACCTTGCTAGCCTCCAGGAAGATGGAGTTTATGTTTTTACCCAATAATCACCAGACTGTTAGTCTTTATTGTATAATATTTGCATATTCCATGAGAAAAAAAAATAAAAAGTATAATAAATATGCAATTCCAGATAGTTATTTCTAGATTCATACTTATACTGTATCTGTGGGAAACATAACCACTTATCTATGATAAATAATGTGCCAAGACTATGATCATATAATGTACAGTAGCTAAGTGTAACCATTCATTAGACACAGCTTGCAGACTAAATGAAAAGGTTTTTGCTCTCAGCTTGTAGGCTCCACTCTGAACACAGAAAGTTGTTTTCCTTTAGAGTTCTAGGTATGCACAGCAGCAAAGGCTTTATTGTACACAATGCTATCAACGGGTATTATGATTTCAGTATAGAAAGTAGAAAAAAATACCAGTGCCCAACTGCAACAAATCCAAATAAGATTTCAAATGTAGTGTATACTTGTATATGTGTTATTAAATTTTAAATACTTTCTAAGATGCAAACACCATTTTAGGGAGGGATTCGATTTATGGACTTTTTAGGAACACCTTTTATGAACTGACAATGTGCTAACCAGGACCATTAATGAGATGCACACAGCAATTATAAACTGTTTAGGTGGCTATACATGGTTTTGATTTTCTGTTCCATTGAATTAAAACATTGATAATTTTTAACCCATTGTGAGGCAGTACTATCTATAAATGTTAGACTCACAGTTGATATTGTTGGAATAAATGCAACAGGCGTGTAGTTCTTAAACTGTGTTATGCCAATATGTCCAGCAGATGGCACTGTATAGATTAGTTGTTGCTGTGTATACTGTTTGTGCTTCTGCATTCTCTGTTGTTTCTTCTTCTCTTCCTTCCATCTCCACCATTTTATTGTTTATGCACATGTTATCCCTGTGGTGAGTCACAAGTAAAGTTCTTCTTCACTGATCTGCTGACTGGAAGCTTCCTGTATGTGATCTACACAAGACCACTACATCCAACAGATATTTCACTATCTGATCAAATCAAGCAAAAGTTGATGTGTGTATGGCTAACTTTGATCTAAGAAAGGCAAGTACATTCTGCTTCAAAATTAAACTTGTTTACTGGAGCTCCAATATTGCAATTCAGTCGACTTAACAATAAAGAGGGAATCTTTGTCTCTTAAAACAAAACATTGTAATTCAAGTTTGTCATAGGTTCATACTATTACCTATAAAATATGTCTATTGCTTGTAATAATTATTTATATAACAGTATACAATATATATCCTGCTACCTTTATGACTGCTCTACATGCATTATTCTCAGCAATGATCAGTTAGTAGTGTTGCTGGCTGAACTGATACACTTCACTTGTGAGCACCTACTGCCTAAAGCAGTGGTGACCAACTAATTTGAAATGAAGGGCCACAAGTGTGACCATCTGCATCACTAAAGGGCCGCACATAACATTTTCAATCTATACTGACTTGTA
This sequence comes from Ptychadena robeensis, assembly GCA_036250615.1. Lineage (NCBI taxonomy): Eukaryota > Metazoa > Chordata > Amphibia > Anura > Ptychadenidae > Ptychadena > Ptychadena robeensis. The sequence continues at coordinate 105,908,243 of CM070035.1, read as the reverse complement.
TAAGCATTTTTTAATAAAGAAATGACAGCAGACATAGCTAGAAGACATTTTTAAATAACAAAATTTGTGTTAAAGGATTCTTCAAGCATTAGGGAGCATTGTAGCATGGTAATGCACATTTTGTATCATATACATCGTCAAAGGTTATGTGCCGCAATATATACTATACAATCACAATTATTGGTGGAATAGTGGGAGTATAGGCACTTACCTGCCTGCTGATTCCCCGCCAACACTAGAGGAGAAGAGAAGGAGAGGCAAAGGACAGGTGCAATCTAGGTCGCTGATTGGCTTTTACATATGCCTATCACGTACGTTTATCGCCTCTCCTTCTCATCCGACTTTTAGAACATCCTGGATGAGGACCTGTCAGCGGGGGATCGACAGACAGGTGAGTTTCCATGCCCTTTACCAGTGGGGGGCAACTGAGTTGATATGGAGGGCCACAAGTGCGGCCCTCAGCATCACTAAAGGGCCGCACATAAAATAGATCCAGACCCTCCCCCTGTCGACATATCTTAGCAGGCAGTGGACCAGATCCAGACAGGCAGTCAAACCCCAACACCACCACCCCCCCTCCTGCCCCTGGGTGCAGCAGCCATATGTAGACCTGGTTTCCCTTATCAACATTGACAATTTTACTGATGTAGGGCACCAAAGTTGATTTGGAAAGCCGGGCCAGTGTGTGACCACTTCACAGGTGAGTTGCTATGCATTAACAGTTAGGTTTTGGGGGCCGCATGTGGAGGACCAAGGGGGGCCATCGAACAACGCCCCTCGGGCCGCAGGTTGGGCACCTAGGCCCTAAACAGTTAGGTTTCGTAGGCCGCAGGTGGAGGAAGGAGGGGGCCGCCAAAGAATGCCCAACGGGCCACATGCGGCCCCCGGGCAGCAGGTTGGGCACCTGGGGCCTAAAGTGTAGCAAATCTCAGATTCACTCTTTCTCTGGTTACTGAGGCAATATATGCAGCATTCATTACTATATGATTTTAGATTTAATAGAATCTCCCTTTCTCTCCCTGTGCTTTTGAATGAAGCTATCCTATTAGTTGTTTGGTGTCTGGCTCTAAAAGTAAGTTGAATGTATCTAGGAGAAAGTAGGCAATAATAGGAACCAATTGGGGGCCACCTCTACAATTAAATATAAATTTTTTATGTTAACTAGCTCATATCGATAGGTATTTTTGTCAGGTGTCAATATATATAGAATACCATAAAATGAATGTATACAAAGATAAGGAGTCCATGGCCTTTTATCCAATATTATTATTCTTATGTGCAGTAATGCAAGTAACAATGGGGGACGGCATCAGATTTTTATCGATTTAGTAGACAATGCCATGTCTACATTTAATGTCAATTAATATTTCATGAAATATCTTCCATCGTGGGGGTCTTTTTTTTTTTTTTATATTTTCTCAGGACAGGACCTCTTTAGAAGTAAATACAATTTACAAGAATTATTTACAAGATTTCTAGAAGGAAGGAAAAAATCTTCCTCTTCAGCAAACAAAGACAGGAACAGAACATTCAAACTGGTTTAGAAGAACAAGTCAAGGAAATGTTCCTGATGTGATGCAACATAAAGTAAACGTTATTATACATAACTGAAACATATTTTATGATGGCTGTTGTGACAAAAATAATGTACTGGTGTTTTTTAAGTGTTGAGTTATTTCCTAATGGCAATCATATCTTCATATATCATCATAGATCAAATGTATTCGTCACTGAGGCAAGAAGACCACATTTCTAGAAGAAAAATCTACTAATATTATGCTGCCATTCCAATTGTCAAAATAGCAGCCCAAGCACAAGTGATTAACAATAAATTTCAGTGCAGAGGTTTTTAATTATGTCGTAAATGATTGGCTGTCAATCAACTGCCCTCTACCTCTATGGACAAATGCCTGGCAGCTGTGACATTATGCGTCTGCCTGGTGGCCGTGGTTCAACAGTTGGTCTGGAGTGGCAAATGGGTGGTTACTGACTGTGCTTCGAGTCTTAATTATGCAAAAGATACCTTAATTTTCCTATTGTAATTGATTTCTGTTTCACAGAGATAAGAAGCTCTAAAGTGGTTAGCTGTTATAAATCAAACAAGATGGCACCGTATAAATTAAAGCTGGGCACACAGGACATGAAAGGATGCTTTTTGAAGGAACACAAATGTAAAGCATTTTGATTTGCTGCTTTTCTCTGAAGAAAGCTGTAGTGTTTCAGAACTGTACATATTTTGTATGTTTAGATGACAATGGCAATGTACATATTTTCTGTGTGTTTCTTTGAATGTCTTTGTAAATTTTAGAAGTTGCTGGAAGGCTCTAGCACCTGCTGATTACATAATTGTTTTCTGCCCAGCAACATGATAGATGCAGCTACAGGCAGAGGGTATAAATGTAAATCATGAGGGTGACTAGTTTGTTTTTCGGCTTGAATAGCCCTTACGTCTGGCATCTCCCATAGGAGCAGGCCTAGCCTACAGGCCTGGGGAACTACAAGACCCAGCAGTCGCAATGTGACTGTAGTCTGGAAGGGCTAGGGGTGAAAAGGAGTAATTTCCCTTTTAGCATAGCCAGCATCATCATAGACTGCCTGTACTCTCTCATTACTCTGCCTATCTGCACCTTTTTCTAATTAATGGGTTAGAGCCTCAGCCTTCCAGCAGCTGGCATAGAGACTGTTTGTAACTAAGGCAAAGTTTACACTGGCAGTTCTTGAGCTGCTTGCAGCTCGGAAGCTGCCAGTGCGCTCCCGAAGCCGCGGGATAAACAAATCTCCGTAATCGGCTGCAAAACAGTGCAGGCGATTACAGGGCGTCTTATTAAGGACCCCATAGAGGTCCTATGGCACGCCCACCTGAAAACCAACCGGCGAACGCCTAATGTGTCACGCTAAACCGTTGTTTACCTGGCGGTGTAAAACCGCCAGTGTAAACTTAGCCATGGCTATGTTCCCATTTAGGCGATTAATCGCCTGCGCAGACGATTTTCAGTGCGATTTTTGATCGCCTTCACACCCGATCACAAATTGCCTCCATTCATGTCTATGGCCGCCATCAGATGAAAGTAATCGTCCGACTGCCCCAATTACAACTGCGCACAATCCTATTAATGGGGACAAGCCCATTCAAACTAGTGTAGGCGATTGGCGGACGATTCCGCTGGTGATTGAAAATGGGAATATGTGCCTTATTGGGAGCCTTAGTCATCAAGCTTGCACCCTATACCTGGCCTGACAGGTGATGGTGAAAGACTGTATATATTCCCACTGGTAAAAGTTAATCCCCTAAACCAGATTGTGTGAACTAGGCAATGACTAATCTAAATAATGTTATGTTCTGTTATAGCTACATTTTCTCCTTGTATGATATATTTGAGATCTCTCTTTTGAGTCTATAATCTGTATTATATTTTCTGTAAGGAAACTTTTTCAGACCATTTAAGGCAATCAATGTGATTTTGCTTTTTCATTTCAGCAATCAAGCAAAAAAATTTATAAATAATTGTTGCAATAATTATTAATTTGGAGAAATTGTAACTGTAAAATATAAGAATATAAGAAAATTAAATTCTAAAACTACATTCAAACTTGTCCAATTTGCTGAAATTCCAGTTTGTATTGCTTTTAAGCTGGACATACATGTCCAGACTGCTGTGCAATTGACCCACGATCAATCAGAGCGTGGTGACGTCATGTCTGATATCTCGTTTTTGGAGTGGGATTGATTGATGTCCGCATTAAATATGGGCCAGATAGATGGCCGTGAGCGCACACGGCGCTCAAAGTGGCCATTGATCTAGCCCATATCTATGCATGTATGGGCACCTTAGGTAAAATGGCTAGTTGAGCGCCATGGTGCAGGACAGTGAGTACAGGGCTCTTAGGCCACCCAAATGAAGTCTGTTTCTAATTGTTTGGTAAGACCTTAATGTGAGCCTGGCATAAAAAAAATGTCTGTAGACTTTTCTAGAAAATCATTCTTGTTTTTGGGGTTGTGTCATTGTTGACCCTTTAGTAAACAATCTGGTGTGACTTAAGGACACACTAGTTGTCAATTTAATTTTGTGTCAGGCGTGTAGTGTAAATACACTCAAAACTGTATATAACATCTGTATGTATATTTGTATAGTAGGCCATGTCATGGTATGGAAATTGGTGTATAAAGCTTTAAGAAGTGTATCTATTCTGTACAGCAGCTGCCAGGCGATGAGGTCATGGCTCTGGTTTACTTTTCTGCCCAGTAACTGTAAGTCCCCTCCCTATAGCTTTTTATAGTTTTCCTGTGTCTTTGGCTGCAGATTACCTTGGAGCAAGGTGCTCCCTTCTTCTTTTGTGTCCCCCAAGGCTATCCACATCGCAGAGCGGTGGGCTGATCCATCCATGGCGAGTGGCAGGGCGAATTCTTTGGACCAGGGTAGCCTCTCCCTCATCTTGCCCGAGTGGATAGAAGCAGACTCCAAGAGGTGCCTGAATGACCAGGGTAATAAGAAGAATGCCTCTACTCTCTACCTCCACTGGACTGCCTGTACTACTAATCAGCCATCAGCCTCTCCACTCCTGTGCAGCTGGTTAGAGTGCGGTTGCATCCTAGACACTATGCTGAAACCCCATCCCTGCCTCACTGGGTGATGGTGAAATGGACTTGTATATATCCCTTTAGTAAAAAGTGGGCAATCATTTAATCCATGAGAAATCTGTATGTGAAGTTACCCTGGGCAACTCTACAGGCATGTGGTGGGGTAGAAGCAGCAGGCAGCAGAATGCAGAAGATTACATGGGTAAGTTGAGGAAATGGGTAAGGGGTCCCCCTGATCCTTAATAAGTCCTACCCACAGACTCCCTCAGCCAAGGGGCATAGTCTGTGGGAGAGACGCATTGTACTGTGGTCCCACATTGAGGTAAGGCATGGGGCCCCGTCGGATTTGGGGATGGAGTGCATCTTGTCATCTTTGTCTGCTGTGGGGCCATGTGGAAAAAGGAGGGGGCCATATTCATTCTCTGTTCACCTTTTTCTATTCTCCAGAGCATAGTGGGGGCAGCTAGTGAGGGCCTAGTATCAGCCTTCCTTTACCATTGACTGTCTTGTTACACTCAAATCTGCATTTCTGTATTACAAATCAAAGGAATATAACTGAAAGAAGAAGTGGTAACAGATTACATGACATTATGCCACATTTGCAACACCTATGAGTACTTCCTAGACATTAGAAAAAAAAGTGAGTTACATAATATTTTACTTAATGTCTTTAAACTTCATCATTATCTTCATCTGGAATCAGAAGGCAGTAGTAAATATCTTGAAAAAATATGAGAGGACATCACTGGAAGGTTATCTCTAACTTTCTGTTCTGATTACCAAAATGATGGATTTTTTTTAACGTGGATTCTTATGTCCCAGTCATATGGTGACTAGAAGATCCTATTGTAGTGGAGTGCCGAGGTGTGCACAGGGTGGAGGTCCATTTAAGACCGCACCCCAGCATGCTCCAGGGTCCTCGGAGGAGTTAAGAGGGAGCCTCCCGGAAGAGGCGGGGCTCACTCAGAGGATCGAGGAAGAAAGACAGGTCTACTCTCCTCCACCGGTCCCACTGCACGGGCACCGGTACCGGCGTATGCACAGCCGGCGAGCACAATAGTACGGGGGCGGTGCATTGGACACCGACACCCCTTCTGCTGACCAGGAGCGCTATCCTGAGAGTGGGGGAGCAACTCCCCGCAAGCTGCTGGTTCACGTTTGCTGCAGGCTGCAGGCCGCTGCCAGTATGGATCATGCCTTCCAGGGGATCCAACAACTGTGCCCTATCCGCCCTGGTGGACGGTCACGCAGCTGTGGTCTCCGCTGACCTAAGGTACTGTCCCTGTACGCAGCTGCACCCTTCCATGCTGAACCTCGCAAGTGGACTGTTCATTGCCTTCGTTTACTTTATTGTGTTATTGCCACGTGTTGCTGGAAGTTTGAGGCCCCTTCGGGTCTCGGTGTTGTGTTAATAAAAGTTTAAACCAACTCAGCCTCCTCCGTTGCCTTGGTTGATTCCTGTGTCACTACACTATTAGAAACACAACCAGCTATCAGGTGTCACTTTTACTTTCATTTCCTGCTGTTTTTGGAAGTGAAAATGAAGGAAAGTGCAGTGGTGTCCCATGCGGGGGCCAAATCTGCCCCGCAGTATGATTATTTAGCCTGCTAGATTGAAAAATGATATGTGATGATGCCCCTACTGTTGACATGTTCAGTCACATATATTTTACAGAGAGAAGAGGCGAGAGAAAAGGGGGGACAATGCACAGGATTATTATTATATTAGTAATACTAATTACTGGTAAGGATTTTTATAATATAATAATATGGGGTTTGCTAGCTAAAGATATAAAGTACATCATGTGAGTTAAGATGTGCTTTAAATTTTTTAAAAAAATGTCATAAGAGATGACTGGGATGTCTGTTATCTATTCTGAGGACAAGCGGGAGATAGGACCACCATGCATGTCTAAAAACACATAAACCTGCCTTCTAGCTGCAGATAGTAAAGTAAAGTAAAGGCCCAATAATCAAGTACTGGTAATGACCGAGGCAAAAACCATGCCATATTTCCATAAGTGATGGTCATGACATCCATACAGGGCTCCATAGCACTGATTCTGCAACTACTGATAGTTTGGTGAAAGCTCTCAGCCCTGTGTAAATTCTAAAGCTCCCCCATACATGCAAAGCTGCCCACCTGAAGTGACTGATCTATGTGGCCCAAAATCATGATCGTACAGAGAATGGACATGTCTGGTCAAAGTTATGGTGTTCAACCAGACAAAAACAGAGTCCCAATCCAAACTATGAGCTGACGAATGGCACACATAAATGGTGCATTAAAAACTAAAACACTAATTTAATTAGGACGTCGATCTAGCCATATAAGTCATCTTGGTATCACATTTTTGGTTGTCATTGTGGAGCAATAAAGCAAGAGTGCAGCCACCCCAGGCATGTTGACAGTATGCACCCTGAATGTGTCAGATAGATAGTGTCTTTACAAGTACATCTGTCTTAAGCTAGCCACACATGGTTCAATTTAGCTTTCAATCGAGGTTCGATTCGATTTTGTAGTTCGATCAAAAAAATCGAAAATCCATGTTAATTTAATCGATCTATACCACATGGGGAGTAAGATAATTGTTCAATTTCGACTGAAAAGTAAATCGATGTAATCCGAAATTATTGATTGAATTCCCCTTTCCAATTTAGTTTCAATAGGGAAGTAGCCCAAAAAAATCGAGCCAAAAAAATCGAGGCAAAAAAAACAACCAATCGAGCAAAATTTTTCAACCTGTCCGATCACTTTTCAATCGACAATTTAACAAAAATCGATCAATGATCGTCGATTGTACTATGTGGGCAGTACATCAATTTTTTTTACAATTGATCGATTTTTTGATCGAAAAACGTCAATTGAATGCTAAAATCGAACCATGTGTGGCTAGCTTTAAGCCCCCCATAACCTTTAGATCACTCCATACAATTTCCATTAGATCTTCCACAAACTATGTAAAGCTGGCCACACATGGGTGATGTCACCACGCTGTGATTGATCGCAGGTCAATCGTACAGTAATCAATGAGCACCACATGGGCGCATCAATTACCGTACAATGGGGACCCAGTTTCCCAGTCCCCCAGCAGCCAGCTTCTCTGGCTGGCTAGCTGCAGGCGGGCTGCTAGCCCACCTGCAGCCAGCCCCCCTACTCTTCTGGCTGGGTTCGTGTTGGCCACGCCCCTTCACACATACACAGAGCCGTAGCTGAACACACAGCTTAGCTGCTCTGTGTCTCCGGCTCAGCTGTCATCCATTACATTGAATTGATGCCGGCCGATGCCATTAACTTCAATGAAGACCGGCATCTTCATTGAAGCTCATGGCCGGCACACAAAGGGTGCCTGCCGATGCAGGCAGCTTGGGAATTGTCACAATCATGTAACCTGTCTGCTACCACTACATTGTGATACGTTAAAGTTGCTAATGGGTATAGCTATCTGCATTAGAACTTCTCGTTTAAAGGTACCCATAAACTTTGCAAGCAATTCCTGCCCACTTCTTTCTGCCACTTTAACCCTCCCACTGTGAGCTGCAGTGTCTGAGAGGGGGGGCATTTGAGTCATGACTTAATGTAGTTTAATTATTTACAGTTCAAGAGTCACATAATAACTGGATTTGGTAATTTTATAGACTATTTAGCTTTTAGATTTAAAAATGTTGAGGCACCACCTTTCACTATGAAATATTGTAAAGACAAAATTGGGTAAGATATTTATAATTTCAAAGTAGGTGGAGGTGACAATGCTTCTCCTACACAAATACAATAAAGTGAATCAGCACTGCCATCCTAGAACAGGAAGTTGTGTTACTGGCAGGATCACCAGGGGGAAATAAAGGAATCTAAGGCCAGTTTAGCTACCATATCTAGAGAAAGGACATATGCTATACATTTTATATTGTTTGTTTATAAAACATTTAAACTTGCATTACAAGATGTCATAGCATTGTGAAGTACAGCCAATATACCAACAAAACCAACATTTTAGCTAACGTTCATTTGAAATAATGTTCTCACATTTGAAAGAAAGGAAATGTTATTTAAGCATATGGATACTAAGCAGAACTCTTGCTTTAACAAGCCTTATCTCCTATTTATAGGAGCTACAACGATTTACAGCACTGCAGCACACAGTGTAACATCTGTAACATCACATATTCTCTTCAAACCATACGTTTGCTTTAATTACCTGACAACTTTCATAGTCCAGATTCAACAAGCACTCCTCTCCTGTGTATGATTTGAGTCTACCAGTCTGTCCATATTCCATAAAACATACAAAAGTCATGAAACCCCAATAGATCTTACCTTCTCCGACGCTGTGGTCTTAATCTGTATAGCTATTTAGTTCAAGACAACTTTTTTTTTTTTTCAGTGGAAATAAACACGTCATCGCCTTTCCTTCCTGCTCAGTCAGTAAGACCCTGGGGGACCTCATTAGCTGCACTTCTAATGAAGTCACAACCAGCAATGAGGAGTCTTATCACATGGGAAACTTCCTATCAGCCCTTACAGCAGCAATGGCAACAGACTTTTGAATTTTTGAGAAAGAAGAAAATCAATGCACCAGGGCTAATCCCTCTATGGTTTCTGTATAAATGTTAGTGTCTTGTGCTGGCATAGATAACGAGCCCAGTAATAACCACAGCTCGGTGTGCTGGAAGCTGCATTACATACAGTTTTCACGTAAATGACGGTTTGTTCTTTCTATGTTCTAAACCAAGACCACATCGGGTTGAGTAGGGTCAGAGCTCAGGAAACAATGCTGTTGTCTTCTCAAATGTCAGCCCAAAATAACTTACAATATTTTCACTAATCACTTATCACTTATATTCACTTATCACTTATATTCCTATTTATTTCATATATTACCTTAGCAACTAATTATACCATAAGGTGCAAATAGGTTAAATCTAGCATGAAGGCCTGCTTCTTCAATATATATATAGCTTACATTTAGACAAGGTATACATTTTATGGCTGTACAAAATATATCTTATCTAGCCATGAACCTCCTTACATACAGTGGCTTGAACTTTTCCACATTTTATCACATTACAGCCACAAACATGAATTCATTTTATTGGAATTCCACGTAAAAGACCAATACACAGTGGTGTACATGTGAAAAGTGGAATGAAAATCATACATGATACCAAACACTTTTTTTACAAATAAATAACTACAAAGTGGGGTGTGCGTAATTATTCAGCCCTTTGGTCTGAGTGCAGTCAGTTGCCCATAGACATTGCCTGATAAGTGCTAATGACTAAATAGAGTGCACCTGTGTGTAATCTAATGTCAGTACAAATACAGCTGCTCTGTGACGGCCTCAGAGGTTGTCTAAGAGAATATTGGGAGCAACAACACCATGAAGTCCAAAGAACACACCAGACAGGTCAGGGATAAAGTTATTGAGAAATGTAAAGCAGGCTTAGGCTACAAAAAGATTTCCAAAGCCTTGAACATCCCAAGGAGCACTGTTCAAGCGATCATTCCGAAATGGAAGTAGAATGGCACAACTGTAAACCTACCAAGACAAGGCCGTCCACCTAAACTCACAGGCCGAAAAA
>CM070035.1:105868713-105882203 GCA_036250615.1 Ptychadena robeensis | reverse complement strand
TACTCCGGCGAGTCATGCCGGGCCAACCGGTGTATGACGTACAGATTGGAGACGAACCCCACAGGGTGTGACGGTTGCACCGGCAAATGCTAAAGAGACTGCCTAGCCAGAGTACCTGAGGATTCGGCAACCTCCGCGGGCCATGCGCATCCCCACGGGAGGAACCAGTGCTAGTCCCGCTGTGGCTGCCACCGATGTCCGGACCACAGCGACAGGAGGACGTCGTCCCCAGCGGGGAACCACCCCGGCCACCACCGGCAGCACCGAGCAATGGGGACTCTGCGCCGGAGATGGCGATGGTGGAAGAGGGGTCGCAAGGGCTCAGACGCTCCCCACGCCCAAACCTGGGGAGGCCACCTGAAAGGTACGCGCACCAAGATTTCCAGTGGGATCCTAACTTTCCGGGGTCGGCAAGTTCAAGTGGGGTGGAGTGTAGTGGCTAGGGGTTGTGTAGTCAGGGTGAGGTCCCCTTTAAGCCCCTGGACCAGCATGACCTGGGATCCCAGGAAGTGTTAAGAGGTGTCCCCGCCCGCTGGACGGGGCCTTTGGAGGAGAGCGAGGTAGAGACAAGGAGCACGTCTGCTGCTGTCTCATCTGGGGCCTTGCACTCCGGTCCTGCTAGCCCGGCGTCCGTGTAGCCGGTGGGCACAATAGCACGCGCGACATACTACCCAGATTCACACCACGCGCTGCCGTGTCAGCCACCCATCTGCAGTACTGTGGTTCCAGTGGGGTGGATGCCCGGTACCCCGTGGGTCCCGCCTGAATTACGCGACCCTACACACTGGAGTACCTGCGGTCTCACCTTGCCTTGGATTTCACCAGTGTCGCTGACAACTCCGTTCCTGCGCTGTCTGCGTCCCTGTCTCGTCCTGGGGTAAGCCCTGCCGGCATTTCCTTGGACCACTCTTTATTGGGACTGTTATCGTTACCACTGCACCGTTGTGCTGTTTGTACTACTCAAGTCCCGAACCGGGCCCCGAGCTTCAATAAAGCTAAGCTTTGAGCATTACAGCCGCCTCTATCGTCTTATGATTCCTGCGTACATTACAGACTACAGGCACATCTCTCTTTCTTTATCCCCAATTAGCCTGTATGTTAAATATATTCAAAAATTTTGCATTATTTCCAATAGACCTGTTCACATGAAAATGCATGTCATCGGATGTAGATGTGAACAGTGATGGTTTTAGGCATGGGTAACCTGAACCGTTAAACAGGCCTGTTGGATATAATGTGCACCACCCCCCTCCTCATATCAGGCCTTTGCCTGACATAGATCCAGGAATGACAGAGAAAGGGGAGCAGCGATAGAATGTGGCCTTCCCTGTCCATGGCAGATCTGGTTGGCCAAGGAGGGTGGTGGACATGCAACCCCAGAGTCCTACCATACTTCAATGTGGGGGTGACTCCTCTTTTTCCCCACCTCAAAATTACATTAATAGCTACTGTGTTTTTTTTACTGGTACTGGAGTGCATTGTGTCATGTCCATAATAAACTTCTGCAACATCCCCATTCCTAGTAAGGGCTTGGTATGAGCTGGAGGGGAGAGGGACACCCATACTGACTGCCCCCACATCCTGCTCAGTGTGGCTCCATTCTTTTAGGGGGTTAAAGAATTACAAATGAAAGTAAAACCTTTAAAATGGAATAGGAAACTGAAATGAAATCCCTAAAACAGGGAACACTAAAGCCCCCCCCATACATGCGATGATCATTTCACAGCCGATCGATTGGCAAATGCTTTCTAATCCTTCCAATCACTATGTATTCTATTAGGGAGGCCCCTATACTACACAGTTGTTGGTTGATCTAATGGAGATTATATGGATCGATCTTAAGGTGTATGGGGGGCTTTAGATTTGGAAACTAAATGTTTAAAGATGTCTTAAGCTAGGCATAGACAGATAATCGGCCACTGTGCGCTTTCCCGCAATTGATTGGCCATCAGGTCGGCAGGGAATCGGGTGCGCCAACTGGTCATATTGACCAAGAATCTGCCTCATGTCGGATTGCACTGTGATCCAACATGAGGGTAAATTCAGATCCCATCCCATTCTCGGCACTAGCGGCCATGCGTGATGACGTCATCACGCCAGCTAGGTCCGCTCGGCAGGCAACAGGAAAACGTCCCATCTATGCCCAGCTTTAGTGAGGTCTAGGGGGTGACTGTATGGCTGGCAGGCAGCTTGAGCTTTGGTACTCTGGTCATCCAAAAGGAGGAAGCCTTTGATTGAGTAATTTGGTAGTTGATTACCCAGCCCACTACACAATACAACCCTTCATCAGATATCATACATCCTTTCTATGTCTGACATTTTTTGCAAACAGACTTTTCTCTCTCCCACATGAGTGATTACATGTAAAATCCGGGCATTGACGGGCTGATTCCTGCTCAATTCGACAGCCGGTCGGCCGCCGTGCCCATTCTCGCAATCAATCAATCAATCAATCAATCAATCAATCGGCGGTCGGGTGGGTGGGTGGGAATCGGGTGCGCCCCCTGGTCATATTACCCAAGAATCTGCTGCATGTCGGATCGCACAGTGATCCGACATGGCTGTAAATTCAGATCCGATCCCATTAGTTTGGATGGGGACACACAAAGGGTGCCCAGTCGATTCTCTGCACTAGCCACTGTGCGTGATGAGGTCGGCTCGGCAGTCTACGGAAAAACCACCCGTCTATGCCCAGCTAGAGGCATCTTACATCTTTATGTTCTTGCTCTGCACAGTGAATAATTATGACAACAACGCAGAAAGAAACACTCAAGCTAGCCACACATGGTTCAATTTAGCGTTCAATCGACGTTCAATTAGATTTTGAAGTTCGATCAAAAAAATTGAAACTCGACTTTAATTTAATCGATGTACACTACATGGGGAGTACGATTATTGTTCAATTTCGACTGAAAAGTTAATCGAAGTAATCAAAAATCATCGATTGAATTCCTCTTACGGTTTTAGTTTCAAACGGAAGTTAAGGGGAAGTAGCCGCACACATCGAGTATCATTGACCAAATCGACTAAAAGCTGCAATTTATGTAGTTCAATGAATGTACAATCAAGCAACATTTTCCAACCTGTCCCATTACTTTTCAATCGACGATTTGACAAAAAAGATCAATGATCGTCGATTGTCGATTGTACGATCGTCGATGTGGGCAGAACATCGATTTTTTTTTTTTTACAATCGATCGCTTTTTTCATTGAAAAACGTTGATTGAACGCTAAATTGAACCATGTGTGCCCAGCTTAATTCTGATTAGCAAACCGGTTTTATTAGATTAGAAATGTAATCATAATGAAACATCTCATTTGAACACTATCCATAACCTATACAAACAATTCTTAGTTAATCCACAGATGAGTCTGTCTAGCTTTGTCTGAAAGTGATTGCGTTATAGAACGTAAGGTCTCAGTATCAGATGAAAACCTCTCCATGTCTGGAACGTTTATCAGTGTTGACACATGAGAAAACACAAGGCCTGAAATAGTGAACTTCCTCCCCTGGATTTTAAGCTTCTAGTTGTTCTTTTGTGGTTTGTTTTTTGAGCCCTTCCTTTCTAAATATCAGAAGATCTTTTTGAAAGATATCCTTGTTTATACAATTAACATTGATCAGTATTAACTCATAACTCATAAATTCTACTGTGCCCAAAATGTAAATTTAACCTTTCCAATTACCCATTATCTACATGTGTAACCTCATTTTAGGTTTGTCTTCTACATCTTGAGTGGCGGTAAAAAAAATCATGTTGAGTTATATTGCTGGTTAAAGCTGGGCATACACGTCACGATTGTTAGTTCAATTTTAGTGTGATCTTTATCAAAAACAATCGCGCGATCAGATTGAATAAAAATTGAAGCATGCCAAAAGCGATCGAGCGATCGATTTTGTCAAAAATCGGACAGAAAAACGATCGTTCACGGATCCGTTCTGATGGATAATTTTAATAAAAAGCAAAGGAATCGAGTGCTGTTAGTTGTCTCATGCGATCGTTTTAAGCGATCCATCTATGATTCATGTGGAAATGGAAAAGTGTTTGTGTGCTGTTGGTCACTTCAGGTCACTTCAGTTCTTCAGCTAACACCACTCCAAACCCATAAATGTGTGCGTGCAAGACATATTGAGACTTTCAAGATAGAATCGCCCAGAAATTGAATGCATGGTATAATGCAGTTTGCGATCGTTTTCACAAATTAAAATCGATTCCGAATCGGATGGGCGATCGGATTAAAAAACGATCGCTGGATAATTGGTACGTCTATGCCCAGCTTTATGCATAACAGAACGCACACAAGTATGGCAACTTGATATACCATGTGGTAACAGCAATGGAGCTAGTCTGAAAGGACCCTGAATGGTGTTAATAAATCAAAAGGTCTTCAACTCCCCTGGCAGTCTGCCTGTTAGTTGTTTTTTTTATTAAAGAATGGTCCTAGAAATCTAAACAGATGACAAAGTAACCTATTTGTCCCACTCACTCTCCCCCCCCCCCCCCCCCCTTTCACATTCTCGGATTTGACCCAGAGTGCCTTTACAGGCGAATAAATACAAGTTTTCATCACTGACATTGACGAGGTGGAACCTGAAACAATCGGTGAGGATAAGGACATAGAGGTACGGTGCAGACTCACCTGGAAAAGGTAAGCAACCCTGAGTGTAGCTTGGGGTTTGCAAAGTTTTTAAACAAACTTACCCTGAACAACACTCAAGGTTACCTCCAAGTATTCATTTAATGGAATACACACATATCCAACTAGCTTTATGGATGTTTTTTTTAGATTCCCCCCCCCCCCTACAGATTTGTTTGTGTGTCAACTGAACTGCACAGGTTATAGGTCACATTCATGGTGGGAAATTTTATATTTTGTTGCGGATTCACACTTTATATTACAAAAACCTGCCATTTTACAAGGGTCATTTTAACCCCTTTTATATCCACTGCATCAATATGAATCAGTTGTCACTTTTGTTCCAAGTGATTGGCTGAGCCACATTTTAAAATACTGAATAAGGACAAAGAACAAAAACAGATGTTTAAACAGCCGAATGCGCCACCTGCTGGCAATCCGTACCAGAGCAGAAACAGGAATTTCATCAGAAGCTGCGGTAACATGTTTCTTTTATAGTGTTGCTGTGGTGCAGGAGGGTCTTCATTTCTTATCTGACTTCTGTCACTGACACTTACTTAAAATCTATATATAATCACTGGTTTAATTTGTCACACTACTTATTTGACATGTACGGCCTTATTATCTAGCTTTAGTGTGTCTGACAAATTTTACTTGTTTATTACCCTGCTCTTATTTATACCAGCCTGCTTCTTTGTATATACGCTATATTGCCAAAAGTATTGGAACCCCTGCCTTTACACACACAAAAACTTTAAAAGCATTTTTAAATTTGTATGTTATGATAGGGAGTTGCTGATAAAAAGCTTGCTGTCTCCCCTGTAAATCATCCCACAGGTGTTCTATTTATTTGTTGTCCAGGTTCTGTGCAAGTCATTCAAGTTCCTCTGCAAATTGCTCATTATTATAAACTTTTGCATTGTGCATTGGTAAGCAGTTAGGTTGTTTCAGGAAGGTGTTAAAATGGCAATTAATGTCAAATGAGATACATTACTGAAAAAGGGAGGAGGGGGTCAATCTAGCACTAACACAATGGCAAAAGATAGTACGCAAAGAACCAAAATAACTTCTGGTTAAGCTGGGCATACACATACCAATTCCTGCACGATCGCGCTCCTGCATCCCTTAAGCCCCCCATACACCTTCAGATTCCTCCATACAACTTTCATGAGACCTACCAACAACTATGTAGTATAGTGACCTCCCAGATAGAATACATAGTGATTGGAAGGTGTAGAAAGGTCCTCCTATTACATGGTTTTGGTAGAAGAAAAGTTGGTTGTACAGAAGTTACATGGTAATTGTATGTGGTGTATGGGGGGCTTAAAGGATTGGGTCGTGCAGGAATTAGACGCTGCAACTGACGAGGATTGGGCTAAAATCAGCCGTTCTGTCAGATCGCACAGTTATCCCACAGGATGGTAAATTGGTCAATTTTAGTCAGGTCCCATTAGTTGCAGCTGCCCCCAGCCGAACTAATGAGCTGCACATGAAGAGTGCTATCCGATTCTCAGCACTAGCAGGCGGGCGTGATGACGTCATCACGCCCGCCTGCTAGTGCATAGAATCGGATAAGGAATAGACGGTAAATAGTACCATCTATTCCTAGCTTTAGTGTTAGAGACAAACGGTGTCCTACAGTATTTGTTGTTTATTTTGCCTTATTAAATCCTTATTAAGAATATGTCATGTCATATAATAATCCTATTAGAGGATTTGTAAAGCACAAAAAAATAGGGTCCTCTTACTGTGTTATAGATGGTACTTGTATGTTAGATTGTATTGCCTTTCATCCCCTTATTATTTTACAGAGCTGTATAATATGTTGGTGCTTTATATGTTAATGGTTTTATTTAGTATATAAATATACCACAGTGTGCAGGCACTAGAAATGCCCCCATTTTATTGCCTGATAAGCGACACCAGGACACTTAATGCTGTGTCTTCCAGCCTGATGGGCTTTTTGGGAGTCCAGGTGCTGGAAACCTAAATGCTGACATGTGCATACCTATTGTTATTTATAAACTGTTTTCAATGCTTAAATAGTCCACTAGTCCATCCAGAACTTCCCACTCCACACAATGATACTGCTTGGCAAACTGGGGAGTACATTTCTGACCCATGGAAATGGAGTAAGTGTAGACAGTCTAAGGCCGAGGCTCCACTACCATCTTTTGCTCGCATCCTATTCATTTTGAATAAGCGCATACCCGAAATGTGTGCATGTCCCCTCGTGGGGTGATTTTTAGAATGCAAAGTGAATGGGATACATACAAAAGAAGTGGCCACAACGTTTTGCTGCGTACATAGTGGAGCTTTGGCCTTAGGTAGGATGTACTGGCTTATTTGCCATGGTAAAATAATCAAGAACAAATTCTATAAAGAAATGCAGACACCAGGTATCACGGTTTCAGGTAGACTTTAATAGTCGATTTGTTGGAAACTGTTTAAAAAACCAACAATCAAAATAGGCATACTATATAAAAATGTACTTTTTACTATTTTTATATCAGTTTACTGTCCTGCAGGAAATGAGACAGAATAGGAATTGTCCAAGCAATTTTATTTTATCATAAATTTTGATTTTATTTTAAAAGATGAACGATAATTTTCCATTAAATTATAACCTGGGTCCAAGAGATAAAAGCACTGTTGATTAGACCCTATGTACAAGGATATTTATTGTTCCCTACAAAACCTTTGCAGTGCAGGATATAATGAATGGGCGAGTTTGTTGTGCTTGCTATGGAGAAGGCCGGTCCCATGGAGACACTCAAACAAGCCATCTGCATTGTGACATAACAAACACTGATGTCTGTTACCACCAGACGTGGGTTTAGATTGTGAAGCAATATTACTGTTACACGAAGACTTTTATGAGGTTCTGTTGTACAAGGTCTAATGTAGTGGCTGAGAAAAATTAGGATAATCATCCCTTACTATGCAAATAACATATAATGACTGTAAAGCTAACCATACACACATCAACTTTTTGATTAAACTTTAGTTCAATTGAGGAAGGCAATGAACCCATATGGCAACTTCAATACTTTCTGACTAAGGTAGCCATACACAGGAGTATCCGATCGCTGCATACCACCTTGTCCAACGGATTCCGGGACGATTCCGTGTCCGATTGTCCACCTCACAAATGGCAAATCCCCCTGATCTGTGCAGAATCGGATCAGAAAGACCAACATATTGGTTCTCTGTCGGATCCGATTCTGGGCCCCTGATCAATCGGACGTGATCGATCGGACAAGGTGGGCTGCACACGATTCCGGCACGATCGTTTCGCGTGCACGCGCCCGGAATCGATCGGCCCGGAATCCGGCCGGAATCCGACCCGTGTATGGGGGCCTATAGATCGATTCCCGATCCAATCATTCACGGCAATCGTGGAATTGGTGATTGATTGGCAATCGATGGAACACCACCGTGGGAATCCGATTTGTGGTAGTTTTGGACATGAGGCGATCTATAAAATGGCTGATTCCACAAAATCGCCATCGCTCGGAAGGGCTGCTGCATAGGGAGCTATGGGTCCACCAACGTACTTCGATTGCCAAACGATCGACCCAAAAAAACATGTCGGTTTAATGTCTGATCCGATTTTATTTGATTCCGATATTGTTCGGTTGATCAACTGTGCCGTTATATACATCGCAGTACAGGCAGAACGCTAGGGAGGTTGACCTCCTGAGCGTTGCGCATGTGGCACGCTTTTTTATCATGCAGGAAACCTCCAAACAAGCTAGAAATTGCGGTGGTATTTCTTATGCTTCACCGCGATTTCTAGCTTACTTGGAGGTTCCCTGCACGATTTCGGTGACGCCGGAAAATAGTGCTGAGAAAAAGCGATGCCCCTCCATTAACATGGAGGTCTAAAAGCAGGAAGCCAACCATAGAGGAACTAGCTGCTGACAATAAGTGCAGGTAATGTGTGTGAATTTGTCATGTGAATGATTGATGTCTCACTGAGTGCAGTGTGCGTGTCCCTATTTGAATGATGAATGCTTCTGTATGATTGGTGTGTGTGTGTGTATGAGTCATATCTCTGCATGATTGGTGTGAAAACCCAATAAAGTTGTATTTCAAAAAAAATGTAAGGGCCATTTTCACTCTAGTCCACTACTGCAACACAAGCATGGCTAGTGTGAAATGATCCTCAATCTCAAACTGTGTAGTTTGAATGGGGGGACGCTGATAATGTTCCTATCCAGAAAGGGGAGGGGGGGGGGGGCTTCAAGGGATTTTTTGTTATTGTTTTTCTAGCATCATAGCGTAAAAAATGGGCCCCAACAAGATCTCACATGGGGCCCCAAAAAAGCAAGAAATGACCCTGCACCCCAATCCTTTAGAACAGTGACATTTCAGTTGGTGAAAGTCCCATCCCAGTGTACTGTGGTTTACTCCTCTTTCAGATTTGGAAGGGACATTGTCTCTGGTTTCTTATTTACAATGTAATAAATGAAATATCGTCTAAGAAAGCCACACGACTTTCCAATGTGACAGCACGGGAAAGAACTCTTTTTTTTTTAGCAGCAGACACATGGTGGGCATGACGCTGAGACAACGCGCACACTGCGCACAGCATCATGGGAGTCCAGGCTATGAAGAATATTAAATTCATGACAAGACATGTATCTGTGCTATAGTAAGGAGGGATGGCACACAGAAGCCCCGCCCCTTACACATCCGCCGCATCATAGAAGGAAGGCAGGGGGTGCCACGTGACGAGCGATGGGGCACTCTGGGCGTGGTTCCATGCGCGTCTGTGGCAACCGGCGGTAGGCGGGGCGGTCAGTGTTCTCGAGCTGCCGGTGAGTGCGCGCGCAGGGTGTTCGGTGAGAGGGTTCTGGAGGAAGATGGACGATTTTCAGACGGCGGAGGAGGTGAGGGGGGTCCCGGGTGAGGCGGTGTGAGTGGGGGGCGCCGTCCATGTGCTCGGCCTGTGTGTGAGGCGCTGTGACAGGGCAGCTGACAGAGCTCTCCTCGCCTATTGTGCCATGTATCATTGTACGGCGGGGGGCCCGGTGCCGCAGGAGTCTGTGAATGATGAAACCTGGAACAAAGACATGGAGCCCCATGCTGAGGCCGCACACTCACACCGAGGCAGCCGTATGTGCATGTGTGCACTGGTATGTGTGAGGTGTACTGCTCCTCCTGAAAGGTCACCATTGTGCAGATGTTCTATGGAACTCTCCTAATACTACTGGCCCATACACCATGTCATGTAGTGTCATCTACAGCCCAGTGCACCCTCCCCGACTACCAGCACTGCTGCAAATACAGCTGCCACAAAACATTCAGAATAAACTTTATTTACATGTTTGTTTTGGTTATTTTGTTTCAGTGGTTTAGGTGAAAGGAAATCCCATATATTGACAGATACTAGTTTAAGCACTTCATCGTTTGCACTCATTGCAGGTTGACAGCCGATCTGCTATTTATAGTTGATCAATACAGAAAGTTTGCGTTTACGCCTGAAGAAGAGATCCGCGACATCCCGAAAGCTTGCTTCTCTAATGACTTCAGTTAGGCAATAAAGGGGATCATTTGAACTCCAAACTTGCTGTAGTCATCGATCACTTACACAGTACAACACGCTTCTATAGTGGATCAATAGGATTCTGAAATGTCAACATTTAATATGCAAACTAATCGAGCCAATAAAACACAGGATCTGCAGCGTATGATTGGCTCAGTTTCAGGCTACATACTATTTGCATTCTAATGCTACATTGGTAGTTAGAGTTGGGAATTCAGTGCTGTGCTCTGCAAACATTACAGAGAAATGACTTGTCTGCTGCTGTTGGCAGTACATGGGCTTGTCTACTCAGGCTGTGGCTATTTAAAACATTTTAACAAACTGTAGGTTTTTAAACATCTTTGGCTATAAACTGACATCTGTTAGGGGTTGACATGGAACTTTATTTATAATTCTCACCTTAAAAGTCCGGGCTGTCCACCCCTCCTTGGGTTAAGTTCACCCTACCAAAAGTTATAATGGAAACGACTCCTAACATAGGTATATTTCATTATAGGTCATTGACATTGCCTGCTCGGCGGATGGTCTGTTTACACATCCGCCCGCGCAGAGGCTGAACATACTCTACTATGTTCAGCCTTACATTGGCGGAGTGGCTCGTCACCGTGAAAATCCTCCGCTGAGCAGGTAAGTCTATTTGCTACGTCAGGACCTCCCGCTAAGGGTATACGCGTAGCGGAGGGGTCCCGACGTAATGGAAACATAGCCTTAGCCTTTAAACTGCTGGTAGTTTTATATTTATTTACAATTAAACAGTTTTCTTGTATTGGGGAAAATAAATATATAACAGATTATGTTAATGCCTTATTGCAGAGTCCATGTTATACATTTCCTTTCCTGAGGATTTCCTTTCCTGATACATTCCTTTTCCTTCGTTTTTAGTTGCTGTGTAACGTTCATGTTGCCATGCATTGTGTTGTGCATTGGGTTATAACACACTGCTGTATATATATTGGATGTGCTGGTGTTTTCCATTCTAAAACACTTGTATTGCAATAGCAAATGCCAGCTCGTCCACAATCCTGTACAGTGTGTATATGCAGTGCATGTGCTGCATTTGTGCTGTGAAATAATCCTGAAAGTCCAAAGAAGTTAGACTCATTTTGACCTGTATTTGGCCTCTACATATGTTAGGGAGGCAGTGTTGGCGGTTTCCTGTCATTTAATGACATTGGGGATGTGGGCGGGAAACTGACTCCGTCTCCTTAACATAGAGGTCTCTTTCCACTGGGTATTTATACATTTACTCTGGTGGAGGGGCACTGCACACTCTGTCCCTCCTCCTGAGTAGATACTGGTATACAGAATGTCACAGCAGGTAATATATTCACTTCACTTAAAATTTCATATGCGCATACTTAGTGACATTTTAGTATACACATGGGGAAAAAGATTCCTTTCCGAAACAAAATGAAATATACTTATCTGTTTTCCTTAATGTTAGCAGTAACTAGTAAGTGTATTGATACATTTGTTTGAACAGTGCTACCAATATTTTCCAGGTTTACATTACTACTAAAAGTTGTAGTGTGTGGTTCCTTATGACCTGAAAGAGGCTTACTTCGATTTTATTATTCATTTATGGTCTCAATATTAAGTAATCGCTTTCTATACATGTTGTCTTTTTACTTCTCTAAAATGAAATCTTTTGCTTCTCTTTATAGTCATCATTTGTTGTGGATGAAGTAAGCAACATCATCAAAGAGGTAAGACTAGGCCGTTTTGTTCTTCTTCTTCTATTTTTATGTCGTTTTATGAATGCGCTTTCATTGTTTTTTATATTTATTTTTCTTTTAGTCTATAGAAAGCGCTATTGGTGGTAATGCTTATCAACACAACAAAGTCAACCAGTGGACAACAAATGTTGTGGAGCAAACACTGAGTCAGCTGACAAAACTTGGCAAACCATTCAAGTACATCGGTACGTGTATTTTATTAATGGATATATAATATATGGTAGACTTCAAAGATTACCACATGAACTGACGTGTGTGTGTGTGTGTGTATATGTGTATATATATATATATATATAATGTTCTATAAAGTAATGTTTCACTATAGTTTACTGCCCCTTCACATAGTTACAACACTCTATTAATAAGTGAAAAATTTGCAATTTTTATACTTACTTTGGTGCTGGGCTCACTATTCAATATATTGTGATCCTTGATTTTTGTCCGAGGTCTTTGTCCGAGGTTTAATATTGTTTAGTCCTACAGCAGCAGTGCCAAACATGTTGTTAAAAACGTAGTTATTTTTTTCTCATCTTTATTAACGCACAGTAAGATAATGTACACAAAATGTACAGAATTGTATTAGGCCATATATGTTCATGTTTGTTAGCTTGGGGGGAGTTTTGTTAGTAAACAAACTCACCCCAAGTTAACTTGGACTAGCCGCCCAGGAGGTTTATATATAGTATACATTTTAAAAGTAGCTTTCAAGCCAATAAAGTGTGGGCACCCCTGTTCTAGGGTAATTTAGGATTGTAATTTACAGTGTTGTTTACGTTCTGCTGTTTTAATTATTGATGTGTTGTATCTTTTCCACAATTTTCTTGTTCCTCTGCACATAATTTATTAACTAAATTATTTTTATTAACAGTTACATGTGTAATCATGCAAAAAAATGGTGCAGGACTTCACACAGCAAGCTCTTGTTTTTGGGACAACTCCACTGATGGTAAAGCTGGATTAAATTTTTTAAACCTGTTTGCCGCTTATTATTAGCTTTCAGTGTATGGTTATCAATCCTGACTAGGCTGGAATTCATAAAGGCCCCCCCCCCCCCCCCCCCCATACACCTTACAATCTTGCCATACAATTTCTGTAAATCGGCCTTTCTTCTACCAAAACCATGTAATATGAGGGGGGACTCGGCATTACATAGCTGTTGGTAGATCTAATGGAAATTGTATGGCGTGATCTAAAGGTGTATGGGGGGCTTTACAATGCATAGATTTTTATTTGAATGTTTAAATGTACCCTTTGCCTAACGCTCCAGATAGACATGCATTGTGCATGTGGTTGTGTGTGTGCATATCATTGGTTCCCAAGCTGGGGGGGTACAGAGGTGTTCTGGGGGGGGCGGCAGACGTGATACTTGGAGCCCTCTATGTCATTATCACACTGTCAACATGATTGGTGTGTGTGACTGGTGTTTTATTTTTCAGTAATGGACGTGCTAGCTGTAATGTCACTGCGTCTGTTACCTTTAACCTCCCTAGCGCACCGCCCATATAGCGCCGTTTACAACGGCGCGATACGGGCGATCGAGGCAGTGTACAGAGTACACTGCCTGT
>CM070035.1:105813902-105865936 GCA_036250615.1 Ptychadena robeensis | reverse complement strand
AATTAATATATATAAGTCGCTGCTCTCTAAGCAGAGTGTAGCAACAAATGTAATTTAATCGCTTAAGAAAAGGATAGATAAGATATGATTTGGTATAAACCTAAAGGCAATTGTTTTATTTTTTAGATGGTGTGGGGAGGGTGAATCACTAGATTACTTATTTCATCAGCAATCCCTGTAGCATATTATTATGGGACCCTTCTTTCCATTACAGGTGTTTTAAATGGGGATGACCTTTATTTTTAGTAAAGATATATGCAAGATGAGCATTCTAACCTTGGGAGTTTCCATATGTAAAAGGGAAGTAAAAATACAATTCTGATTTCTTCTTGGCTTTTTTTTGGTTTAAACTTTAGAATTTTACAAACCATGTAAATACATCTCGAAGTGCCAAAACTGGATTGAGAAAATGAAATGCAGGTCATATGAGAACATGAAATAAGTAATGTTTGTAGAAAATTGGATAATAAGCTCTAAAGTTCAAGAAGTCATGGATAACATTTTATTGGGTCTTTATTAGAATAAACTGAATTAAAATTGAGGAGAAATGAGTAAGGTTTCCATTCAGATGCTGTTTGTATAGTCATCCATAGATGTCTTGATGGCAGGCTGATATCCAGGCAGATTGACTGCGCATATGACATCATCATGCACGGCTGGTCATGCTGAGAATCCATCCCCATCTAAAGTAATGAGATGTCTGATCACAGACATGTCTGTAATTTGTGAGATCAATTTCTGGGCTGATTTATGGCACGATTTAAGGTGGGTGCATTAGATTTGCGGCAGATCGCGCACAGTGGTTGATTTGCAGCGAAATCTGCGGAAAATCTAAAGCTAGCTACACATGGTTCAATTTGAGGTTTTTAGATGAAAAATTTGGTCGATTGAAAGAAAATAGTTTTTCAGCCCACATAGTAAAATCGGCGATTATTGATCGATTGTTGTCATATGGTCGATTGAATCGTGATCGGACAGGTTGGAAAATTTTGGTCGATTGTACAATCATCGAACTACATACCTTACAGCTTTTTTTTGGTCGACTCAATGATACTCGATGTGTGTGGCTATTTCCCTTTAAAGGCCCCCATACACGGGTCCGTTTCCCATCGGATTCCGGGACGATCGATTCCAGGCGCGTGCATGCGAAACGATCGTCCCGGAATCGCGTGAAGCCCACCTTGTCCGTCCGATCACGTCCGATCGATCGGGGGCCCAGAATCGGATCGGACAGAGAACCAACATGTTGGTCTTTCTGATCCGATTCAGCACACATCAGGGGGAGTTGCCATTTGTGAAGTAAGTGATCGGACACGGAATCGTCCAGGAATCCGTGGGACAAGGTGGTATGTAGCGATCGGACACACTTAATTGGCCGTTCGATCGGACCTCCGATTCCCGCTGAGATCGCCGACTGGAATCCGACTGTGTATGGCTAGCTTAACACATCACTTCCAATTGAAACTAAAATGGTACAATCAATTCAATCGGCGATTTTGGATTACTTCGATGAACTTTTCAGTCCAAATTGAACAATAATCGTACTCCCCATGTGGTGTACAATGGTTTTTTTTGAATTTTTTTCCATCGAACTAAAAGATCGACTCTATTTTCAAATGAACGCTAAAATTGAACCATGTGTGGCTAGCTTTACAGTCTATGATCACCTTTACCCTTAGTTGTG
Source organism: Ptychadena robeensis (assembly GCA_036250615.1). Lineage (NCBI taxonomy): Eukaryota > Metazoa > Chordata > Amphibia > Anura > Ptychadenidae > Ptychadena > Ptychadena robeensis. The sequence goes on along the minus strand of CM070035.1, from coordinate 105,864,252 downwards.
CTTTTGAAAAATGATTAATAAGGAAAGGGGATAAGATGAAATAATACAATACAAGGAATAAATGGGGATCTGCTTTCATTTCATCCTCGGACGTGCGAGTAAAATTGAGCATTGACAGCCATTTGAGGTCATCCAGTTTCATTACCTGGTTATTGTTTTAGTCTTCTGTGTGTATTTATCTTTATTCTTCTGCTTTGTTTCTTTATGAATTGCTCATAATGACAAACAGTGTTGGTAAAAATGTAGTCAACCTTTTACCTTGAATGAAGTAAAATTTGTAAATTTACAACACTGGATTGGCAACATGAGGTATTCATGAAATCCATACAACCAACAAGAACAGACTGAGCCAGGAAGTAAGACATAAGGAAGAACACTGCAGCTACAGAGGCTCCAATATTCATGACTCAAAGACTGAATTTACAAAGCGTTTTTGAATGCCACAAACCTTGCCTTATATTTTAGTGTAAACGGCATGTGTGTGTATAGATTTATATTATACATATGCAAATCTTTAGCTAGTTGTATGTTTTCAGATTGGTCTACTGGGCTTTCTACATTACTTCACGATTCTGGATGTAGCATTTTATTATGTAGCATATGTGTATGTCACTGTAAACGAATGGTCAAATGTATTTTTGTTTTCTTCCAATTACACCAAATGTTTTACATCAGGAGGGCTTAGAAGATCACTGATCACCTTAAAAACCTACAGGCATGTGTCAGACAAAGGGTCATGTTGGATGAACACAGCATAGGATGGACAAGGGCTTTCTCTTCCAGAACACACATGACATGATGGGGTTTTAAAGTAAACACGCATGCCATAGCAATGTGAACAACCATATCCTCGATAAACCATATCACTTGTAAGCCAAAGCTAAAAATAAAAACTTTTGTTGCCTAATCACAGCCAAGACTTGCTTTGTTTTCCTATTAAGCATATTGTGTTTTTTGTAGATTTGTTTATTTTTGTTATTCTTTTGTATATAAAATTCCTAGCAAGAGCTAAAGTCCTAGTTTTTCTATTAATTTTAAAATGTATTCTCACATGGCATGTAGATGAAGAAATCCAGTGCTAAAAAACATCCCCATTGTTATTCTGTACATGTGGAATTTGTTCCATTACTAAAGCCTGGCATACACATGCCGATTAGCGGCCGATTTTTCCGCTGACCGACGGGCGTGTGCGCTCGCGCCGTCGGCAAAATCGGCCACCAATTGGTCGCCCCACAGCTCGGCCGGCCAGAAAATGGTCATGTCGGATGTTCACTGGCCGATGCCATTAACTTTAATGTAGACCGGCATCTTCATTGAAGATAATGGCCGGCACACAAAGGGTGCCCGGCCGATTAAAGCAGCCCCAGAATGCACCGTGATGACATCATCACGTTGCATTCCAGAGCTCATCGGAGCTCGTCTGTCTGCACCCGTCTGTGGATGTATGGCAGACATAAGGCTGGCCATACACGGTTCACTATCTGTGGTCGATTGTTTTATTGGTCATCCAACAAAAATATCTATCAAAGTGATCATACATGCTGGTAAACCTTAGTTGATCATAGAGGTGGAATTGATTCCTGGGAAGGAATCGATTGATTTTAAATTGAATAACTATTGTTAGAAAATCAAATAGATGGTTGGATGGCAAGGTTATGGACCTACAACGTCTGTGTCCCGAGGGGGCGCCATGAACATATAACGCATACATTGGTAAACAATGAATTTTTGGGTGTAGTTTGCTAATGATAGGATAGGGCACCATGTTGGCAATACCATGCCTTAAACTCTCCTAAAGCGCCTGAACAGAGGGCAAACTGCGGGTGAGGAGACGAATATAGACTCCTCATCTTAAAACTGGTAAAATGACAATATATGACAAATGGGATTTCATATATGCTATGAAACCGTTGGAAATGAAACCATTGTGTTTAAATTGAATAATTTTGTTAACAGTGCAAGTAACTTGTTTCCCCGAAAATAAGGCATACCCTGAAAATAAGGCACCCGTACATTTTTGCCTCACGCTGAAATATAAGGCATCCCCCCAAAAATAAGGCACCCCCCAAGATACGGTAACTCTTGTCAGGGGGATAAGAGGGGGCAATCAAAATGACACAGAGGGGGGGGGGGGGAATTACCATTTTAGTAACCCCTTCTGATCCTCCTGAGTCTCCTGTGCCATTTTGATTGCCCCCTCTGATCCTCCCTGTGTAATTTTAAGTAATTCCCCCCACACTGATACCCCAGAGCCTTATTCTTCATGAAAAAGCCAGACATCCCCCGAAAATTAGACATATGGCTTCTTTGGGAGGTACTACAGAAAGATGTGTACACAAAACCTGCCAGTACTAGAAATGGGGACTGCTGAGGCTTGAGGAAACATGTAAGCATCTTTTTCGGATTATGGAGCACTTCTCCAGTGGTAGAGGTAGGTTGATATGCTATTTTTTTTCTGCAGTATAGATCAGCTTTAACAAACTTTTTGGGGCAGCTTCCAATAATTTTGTGTTTGTGTGTTATGCTCCTCCCCACCTTTCCAACTGCTGGAACAATAAGATAAATGACTGTGAAATTCAGCTCTTAACCTCCTGAGTGTTGCTCAGAGTAAGATTCCATGACGGGACAGAGGTGGCTTTTTCCAGCACATGCGTAGGGGAAGCAAGTGTGTAGGGGGAAGGGAGGGCAGCAATGCACACCACGGGCAGCTTGAGCCCAACTCACATACAGTGCAGATGAAAGAGCCACCTGCGGACATCTCTCACATCTGCCAGGGGCGGATCTATCCTATGCCCTGTATAATCGGCCAGACTGTATCTTTGCACCCTAAGACCCCCCCATGATTTTTGGGGGGATGTGTATTATGGTGCAAAAATTATGGTATTCAGCCCATTTGGTTTCCAGCCCTTTGTCACCTTGTTGAAAATATGCACCCTCCCCTTGTTCTTTGCATTGAGTGTACATTATGCCTTGTGAGTTGTCAAAACATATCCTTGGGGACAATGCAGTGGCATGATCATACCACTGCGGGCACATCCTCATGGTGACAACAGGCAGTCTCGGATATTTCTGCTCATTGCAATGAATTAACGTTTTGGTTCTTTTTATGTGCACGAAATGTGGAAAGACAACATCATCCCTGTCACACGTCTCCTATTGCACATCACTGCCATCATAAATGATGCTGGTGATGCATGCAATTGGCACACCTATGGCAGGTCAGCCATTACAAGCTCCTTTAACATTTAAGAAGCCAATGTGGCCCACGAGTTAAAAAGGTTTGCCCGCCCCATGTCTAGTGCCTCTAAAGACCCAGGAGATTTACCATCTCCATTCATTTACCTCTTAAGAGTTACTCTTTTTGTGGTTTAAAAATTAGCTTTTCATAGACATTATATCCCTTTAATAAAAAACAGTGTGAAATAGGATTGGTTCAATGAAAGAAACCTCCAATAGGGAACCCTGGGGCTTGTGTACACTACGCTTATTTCCCTGCATTCTACACATGCCATCATTTGAACGTGACTGTTTACACTGAAGGAGCATTTAGAGCCCTACCTCCGGCCCTTTGGGCACACTTCGGAGGCCCCTCAGTCCTCTACTTGCAGCCCCAAAACCTAACTGTTAATGCATAGGGCACAGGAACGCACCTGTCCGCCGATCCCCTCTAACAGGTCCTCATCCAGGATTTTCTTCGAGTGGAAAGAGGAGGAGAGGTGATAAACGTATATGATTACGTGGCATACGTAAAAGCCAATCAACGACCCAGATGGTGCCTGAGCAAGTCCCTTGCCTCTCCTCCTCTAGTGTTGGTGGGGGATCAGCAGACAGGTGAGTGTCTATGCTCCCACTATTCCACCAATGAACTGGGGGATTGTATAATATATATTGTGGTACCTGAGAATAGGGGCATATCAGCTTTAAATCAAATGTTATGTGCCCCATAGATTTCCTCAAAGGCTTTGATATATACAACACAAAATGTGCATTGCCATACTACAGTGTTCCCTAATGCTTGAAGTATAATAAAAAAAAAAGTTTTGTTATTTAAAATTGTAAAATAATGTCTTCTAGCTGTGCCTGCTGCCCTTTAATGATGCCGAGCAGCACAATCCATATCAACTTAGTTGGCCACCACTGATTTAGAGCGCGGCACACTTCTGAAAACACCAAGCTGGGCATTTTGCAACACCTGCTGTGCTGACATGTCACTAGAACTGTGCAGTTGATTTTTTCTTTTTCACTTTCCTCCTGTGAAATTTGCATACTCTATGGCCTAGGTGCCCAACCTGCGGCCCTTTGGGCTTTGTTAGGCGGCCCCCTTGGTCCTCCACATGGGGCCCTCAAAACCTAACTGTTAATGCATAGGGCATAGCAACTCACCTGTGAAGTGGTCACAGGCTGACCTAGCTTTCCTTATCAACTTTGGCAGTCCTACATACAGTACAGTAAAATTGTGAAAGTTGATAAGGGAAACCAGGATATGTCGACGGGGGGAGGGTCTGGATCGATGTTATGTGCGGCCCTTTAGTGATGCCGAGGGCCGCACTTGTGGCCCTACATATCAACTCAGTTGCCCACCACTGCTCTATGGAATGCATAAAGAAACTGCAATACAAAGTGCACACTTTTTTATTACTTGCTCTTTATTTCCATCACCCTGCGATGACTAATGAATACAATGTACACTGATGAAGGATGGCATGGCAGGGTGATCCTGGATGTGACGTCATGGCGGAGCTGTCACTGGCTGAGGGTGCTGATTGCACCTGGCACGGTCCTCCCTCCTTGTCTCCTGTGTTGGGGGAGGGGATACAGGATCGCTATGTTGTGGCCTCGGGCTGCTCCTTCCTCTCATCCATCCTTCCCATCCTATTCCCCGACACCATGATCCGTGCACCTCTGCTAGAATAATACACGGCGGGGAACCATGATCTACCCCTTCCCCGGCTACCACAACCCGGCGCTGGGTGTCAGGCCTCTCATCTCCGGCCTCTGCGTGTTCTACCTGCTTGTGTGCTGTGATATCGGGGGGTGCAGGAGGGTGTCCCCGGGCTCCCCAGCCCCCCAGCTCACAGACCTCCGGTCGCAGATCTCCGGGGTGGAGGAGCTGCTGGAAGAATTCCGCAAACAGCTGCAGCAGCAGAGGCACAAGCAGGAGCCCGAGGATGAGGATGACAGGGTGGCCGTGCAGCAGGAGGGGGACGGGTGGCAGGACAGACACAAGCAGCACGGTACCAAGGAGGAGGAAGAGAAGACCATGCAGCAGCAGCTCCAAGAAGTGGCCGTCCGGCCGCCAGGGGATGTAGGGGAGGATGTGTGTAACTTCAGTCAGATGGAGGACTACATCATCCGTACTAAGGACTCCCTGGAGGCCGGGGCCACCTTCCTCAAGGCGCCTGTCCAGGTCTATAGCTGGAGGCAATGTCTGGAGGTCTGCTGCCTGGACAGGAGCTGCTCGGCGGCCGTGGTGGAGACATCGGGACGGGGGCTCAGCTGTTTCCTCTTTGATTGTACCCATCGGGGGCACAATGTGTGCCAATTCTCCCCCCATAGAGACTACAGCAGCTACACCCTCAGTGGGCGCAATGCCACCTCTGCCTGGAGTCCAGGGCGAGCCTCTTCTGCTACCCAGGGTAAAGCACTGTATACCTATATGTCATACTAGGTCTGTACATAGGGCACTAGAGGAGACATAGCAAAGGCAGTCCATTTATTGTTCAGGGAGATTCCACCCAACATCCTGTCTATGCTAAACAGGAAGTAAGAGGATGTCTTCACTATGAGCTGGGAAATGTATTTGCTATAAGCGTCAGTGTACAGGTCATATGGCCTGTTTAGAGGTTACGTACACTTTATCTGCTTCACTGTATGCACTTCACTAGCTTGTGCACCGTGTGTTTTAGGATTCAGGAGCGTTCTCTGTTCCTTTTAAAGGGATGTCCCATCACCACCTGTTTCCACTTCAATCGTGATAGGAAATGAGGAGAAATCCCCAAAATGGGCAATGCATGGCAATAATGACCTGTGATTTGGTCCAAACCTCCCCCGGAATATTGATGATGGTGGTAAATTAACCTCAAGATATAAATACTGTTATTCTTGTTTCTGAAGCTGACCATAGACGGTTAGATTTGCGGCCAATTTTGCAGCAGATCGACCGCCGTGCACGCTCATGGCGATGGATCTGCCGCAAATCTAATGCATCCACCTTCAATTGGGTCATAAAAAGAAATGGGTCTGCCAAATTATGGACATGCCCATCATTTTAAGGTCACTCTAATTACTTTGGGGACCAGTGTCCAAAGTTAATGCCGGCCCCACCAGCCGTGCGTGATGACATTATCATGCGTGGTTGATCTGCAGAGAAAACATTACCAATTACAACAACACTGCTAGGTATAAGGCGACGAGCTGCTCATATACTGGTCCCAGGTCAAGATCTGTAATCTGGATTTGTGTCACTCTACAGTAGTGCTGTACTTTGTAAATTGAAGTTCAATTGAAAGGAAAACATTGGCTGAATAGAGCCTGGGTTACCTTGTTTTGCTATTGGCAAATCCTCCTTACTTCCTGTCTTGGTCACAACAGTTTCACCAGACAGGAAGTGAGGTCACATCTGTAACATGGACAGAGATGCGAATAAGAATATTTTTTAATTTAGTAAAGAAGCAGTATAGTGTGGCCCCTTCCAGCTTTTGTTGCTGTGTGCGCTCCTACCTCCCATCATTACAGGGCAAAGGTCGAGAACCTTTTTGGCTTTGAGAGCCATAAACGCCATATATTTTAAAATGTAATTCTGTGAGAGCTGGAAGTGACTTCACTGGTGTTTTAAATGAGTTTCTTCTGCATTCCAAATGCCAGAAGTGACGCTACTTCCGGTATCGGCTGATGTAGCAGGGAGAGGGTCACTCTCCCTGCTAATGTCCCACTCCTCTTGTGCTGATAATGTGCGCGGTGGGACATTACCCGGGATAGTAACGCCCCCCCCCCCCTTTCAAATTCCTTCATTTCAAGAATCCGGGAAACATTGGGATTGAAATCTCGATTTGGCAGGGAAAGCCACATAAAACACGTCACTTTCCCGGCCAAAACTAGCAGCGAGCCAGATGGTTTTTATATTAGAATAGTATGGTGAAAAGTCGTCAATGTATATATTTCAATAATTTTGTAGCAATAGAAGTTATAACATGTTTCTAGCCTACCAGAAACAACATCGGACTCACCATTCAAGTTGACTTTTTTCTGCTCTGTTGTATTGCTCTCTTATCTCTCTTGTTTTTTCATCTGTTTCACTGTTAATGCACTGATCATCCTCAGCACAGAGGAAAAAGTAGAGATGGTCGAATTTTTTTTCAAAAATTCAACCATTTCGCCGGTTTCGACTTAAGCATGATATCATCACCATGCTGGAGATGTAGAGAAGGATTGGGGGTATACTACAAAAAAGAAAGTAAGTCTCTAACACAAATCGTTTTTTCACAAATTAAGTTCAAAGTCAAGTAAAAAATGCGAAAATCTGAATTTCGACTTTAACTTTGAACTTAATTTATTCAAACACTACATGTGCTAGAGCAAAACTTTTTTTTTTTCAAATGTTCCTACAACCCTTCTCTACATCTGGTGATGATACCATTTTCAGGGGCTTTGCAATAAGCTCACAAAGTTTGCAAGTCGAAAAATTCAACCATCTCTAGTAAAAAGACACCTATGAGGTTCTTATTTACATCCCTGTGTATGCTCATATATCTGGGCTCAGAGGCAAGTTTCTGGACACCTCTGGGGTCCTTGGTTGAAACCCTGGGGCAATAGTGTTTGTACTGATTGTTAAGCAGGGTATAGACGTGGAGATATGGGTCAAATCGATGGCCGTTTCAAGCGTCGTGCACGCTCACAGCCATCTATCTGACCCATATAATCTGCCCCATCGCTGTTTTTTCGAAAACTGCCTTTTTGGGCATGACCATTAATACGGCTGATGTCCGATGCTTAGCCTGGGTCTCCAGGCAAAGCTCGGCTGAGGAGGAGGAGGCTTCTCCGACATCTGACAGCATGACGTCATCACGCTGCTGCAGGGTACATCGGACGGCTCGAAAATCAAGCCGTCTGTACTCTGATAAATGTTAAAGTGTCATTAACACTTTCTGCCACAGGAGGGCGCCTGGAAACCATAAATGAATTGCACACATGTAACACTGACTTTTGGACAGAAATCTGGTTGTAAATCGAAACTTTGCTTGTATATTGAAATGAAAATTCTAGACTTATCTCGAGTTGGTCGTATCTTGAGGGTCCACTGTATATCTGTAATAGTGCTTGGAGTATTGCACACAATACACCTTTATATCTTACTGGCAGGACTACTTGCAGTCTGATCTACAGAGTCCTAGGCCACCCTGCAGAGTAAACAAGGGGGATATTGCAATTGTTTAAAGCTGGGACCCTCCCTGTTCAGTGCCCCCTTCACAATAGCTGCGTTGTGTTGTTTACTGGCAACACCTGATTACCACAATACACTGCATTATACCTCTCATATTAGTGTATGGGAGATGCTTGTACTATAATATGAAAATACATGCTGCAGTGCATTATGCATTAATACTCTGTGCTGCGCGTTAACCCCACAAATGTACGTATGACAACAGGTACAAAAGGAAAAGCATTGCGGTAAGATACACGCAACACAGCTTGTGTAAATGGACCCTGAAAACCCTTGTAGGCAGCTGGTGTCTGTAGTCCTGGGCTATGTTTAGAAAGAAAATATGAAGGTTACTGCAGAGAGCAAGCTGTCACCTTGCCACCCATTCTGCTTTAGGGCCATTGCACACTAGCCATACTGCGCTGTGCTACAGTACCACAATACAGCGAGGCTAGTGTTGTAGTGTGGTTTTCAAAATTGTGTACTTTTCACACTGGCCGTTATGGCAAACACTGCTGTTACTTCAAAACGTCATGCAGCACTCATTCAGCACAAGCAAACAAATGCGGCTCAATACTTTATTGCAGGGTTTTGTCATAGTTTCACTTGCATGTCCATTACTGCCCAAAAAACGCACCGCAGCCACAGCGCTGCAGGTGTAAAATGGCCCTAGATCAGACCTGTCAAGTCTCCCATTTTGGCTGGGAAAGTCACGTTTTTATGTGGCTTTCCTGGCCAAATCCGGATTTAAAAAAATCCCGGATTTTTCCCGGGTTCTTGAAATCGAGCTTATTAGCAGGGAGAGGGCGTTACTCCCACCGCGCCCCGCACATTATCAGCACAAGCGGGTGGAACATAAGCAGGGAGAGTAACGTCCTCTCCCTGCTAGATCAGCTAAAAGACTGGCAGATGCCGGAAGTGACGTCAGTGACGTCACTTCTGGTACGTGGAACGTGGAAGAACCACGATCAATATACCGGAAGTGACGCCACTGACGTCACTTCCTGTACGCCCCCAGGTTTTAAAATAGCCAAACTTGACTGGTATGCCCAAGATCTGTAATATTTCCTTATATGAAATGTTCAAAGCGTTTATGTAAAAAGTAGTACATGGAATGGAAAATGCTTTAAATGACAGGTTTCCTTGCAGTCAGTATATGGCTTTATAAAGTATAGTATATATTTATAGCAAGTCTCCTGTATGCACGTACATGACACACAAATCAGCAAACATATGCACAAGAAAGTCATTCCATCTACAGGTTAATTATCATTAGCTTGCCGATGGTTTGCCTGAGATTCCAGATGGCATAGCAGATGGCGACATAGCACATACACATTACCTCACTGCATTATATGTACACCAAGTCATACCACAAATATGTCTTCAATATGCTTACAGTATTATCAGAACAAAGCGTTTGATCTTTTCCATGATGCCTTCTGGAGGAAAAATCTGCCTCTGCTTTTATATGAGAATAAGCTGTACTCATTATTATTACTGAAATTGTATCTTAATTGAATATGTTTTATTTTTCTAAATGGATGATTTTATTTACAATAACATCAGTAGCACAACCGCTGCCCCAACAGCCTAAGGGAGAGCCACAGGTCTTCAACCCTAGCTAACCTGAAAGGGCAGATGCTTACTGCCCAATAACCTGCCGTTAGAGTTACTTAAAATTCATTGTCCTGTGTGATATATGGTGTTGAATTACTGTATTTTTAAGACGCACCAGACCATAAGATGCACCTTGGAGAGAAAAAATAAAATAAGTCAGAGGCACAACCATTCACATATAAAGTAAATATACAGCATGTTCCAGCAAAATGTGCAGGAATGTACCAGGCAGTATTCACTCTATATTCCTCCAGCCAAAAGGCCAGTGCCAGGAGGGAGGTCGTTGCTGCAGTAGAGAGTCAGGGCTCAAACTCTAGCATGATCTTCCGCTTGACACTGGCTTGCCTGGAGGGAATGGAACAAGTTTCAGCCTTCTGGGGTACAGAGCTATTGCTCCCAGGATGTTTGGAACTTGAAAAAAAAAATCTATTATATTTTTAACATATTCAGACCATAAGACGCAGTGACATTTCCCCTGTATTTTAATGGAAAAAAGTGCAATTGACTGTACCTGAACCTGACAGTCACAGCTGCAGATGCATTATTCTCTGCTCTAATGCAAGTTGTTCACACTTGTACAAATAAACACTCAAAAAATGTTACATGCTTAGATCAAGTTGAAACTAAAATGTCAGTATGTGTTGAAACTACTTCTTCCAAGTACAATGTTGTTTATTGTATATTTATTTTTTGTTTGTTTTTTATTATTTTTGTTTTATTTGCCTTTTAAGGATGGAAATGTTATGGTTTTAATTTAAAGTTCATTAGTAATATTTATACTCTTAGGTAGAACTGAATTAAAAACATATACATTTTCTAAAGTAACAGAAACATTCAGGAGTGTTATTTGTGCCTTAGCAGTAACCTGCATGACCTCCTCCTGCAAAATAGAAGTGTTCTTTCTGGTATATGAGTGTGACTAGGCACTCAGTGTGATTTTTAGGAACTGCACCCCTAACTGGTAATGTCAGTAGATTTGAAGTGAGACTTGGTGATGCCACAATTATGCTGTTACTGTCTTGCTTGCTCAAGGCTATGGCATAGGCACTCTGACACTATGCATCTATAATTATTATCATTTATTTATATAGCGCCAACATATTACGCAGCGCGGTACAATACATTAGAGTGGAGATACAAACACACAATAACACACAGGTACAAGTATGACATAGGAGGAGTAGAGGACCCTGCCCGGACGGGCTTACAATCTAATAGGTTGGGAAACAAGGTATACAATAGGTGCGGGGGGATGAGACTGGCATGGTGGTAATGTTAGGGGTGAGAAGATAGGCCAGACTGAAGAGGTGGGTTTTAAGGCCTTTTTTAAAAGTGCCAAAGGAGCAAGTCTAGTGGGACGAGGGAGAAAGTTCCAGAGAGTAGGAGTGGCCCTAGAGAAGTCCTGAAGCCTTGCGTGCGATGAGGTTATTAGTGGGGATGTCATTAGTAGGTCACTGGAGGAGCATAGGGGGCAGTTAGGGGTGTATTTGTGTACCAGGTTGGAGATGTAAGGAGGACAGGAGGTGTGGAGTGATTTAAAAGCAAGGCACAGAACTTTGAATTTGATTCTCTGGACAATTGGAAGCCAGTGTAGAGATTAGCAGAGAGGCACCATTCATGATGAACTGAAGAGGCGAAAGTCTAGTGAGAGGAAGACCAGAGAGGATTCACAGTCTATCTGTAATCTTTTGGTGATCTTTTTTTTTTTTTTTTTTTACCAAAATCAACTTTATTGAGGATATAAAGTGGGAGATCACTCTCCATGTGTACAGAATACATAAAGCAAAAGTTGAATATAAACGGCTTACAAAGAAGATAGATCTTTTGTAAACAAGCCGCTCGAGTAGTTTTGAAGCAAAAGGAAGAAGAGAGATTGGTCGGTAGCTAGAGGGAAGAGAGGGGTCAAGTATGCATAATCTACCAATATCATTGCCTTTCTAAAGACCCCCATACACCTTACAGTCTTGCCATCCAATTTCTGTACTATTAACTTTTCTTCTACCAAAACCATGTATTCTAAACCTTTACATCACTATGTATTCTATCAGAGAGGCCACTATACTACCTAGTTGTTGGTAGATCTAAAAGAAATTGCATGGAGTGGTCTAAAGGTATGTGGAAGATGTAGCCTATGGGCTGTCTTCACCACGTAGATAACAACATGGCCTCACCAAACGACATAAACAATATGCGCCTGTTGTTTTACGGGCTCATATTGAAGGTATCATGTCTGTTTAAAGGAGGCGAATTGTTGCCACCTTACAATAATGAGACAATTAAGTCCTTGTCTAGTAGCAAATCATGCCCACAACATGCAGCAGGCTATGACATACTTTTGGAGACAGACACGCCATAGCCTATTGTAAAATGGATCGTCTTCGACGAGTCGAAATTTAACACAGAGATTTTCACGTACCGTACACAAGGCCTAATTGGGCATCATGGATGCTTAATGCCAACATGGCCTTATAGATAGGCATAGTGTTGATAAGAGACCAGCTTTAGAAGGGCCAAACATAATATTGATCATTAGCCATTTGCCCTCTGCTTTCCTTTTATGGACATAACTTTTGTTCAGATGCAATATAAAAGATTCCACTTGCCTAAGTAACTAACTATTTCCCTTTTGATTTTGTTCATAACAGAGGTTGACAAACCACCTATCAGCAATGCGGGGCAAGATGTGGTACTCCAGCTTCCTGTTGACTGGGTCATACTGGATGGGCGAGAAAGCACTGATGACCATGCCATAGTCCGCTATGAGTGGACACTACTTCGTGGAGACCCGTTAGTTGACATGAAGGTTTGAATTCATTCTTCTTACAAGAACATAAACTTAATTTATGAAAGACATGTTAGTTCAATAGAATCCCCAGTACAGCGTTTATGATCCCTTGGCAAATTGCATTTAGTTGCTGCTTGCTAATGTTCATGAGAACAATGTGTTCTTATATTAATAATTAATAATTAGGGTTGGGCTTTTCTTAATGCTCCTGTCATATTGTCAATTGTAAATTATTGTTATTGAGAACAGTCTAATCATTCCCAACTACAGGAGGATGAACAATATGTTATACTCACAGCACATGCTTTGCGAGAGAGCACATGTGAGAGGGGATGGGTTACATGAGCAGGTGGTATATACAGTGGAATATGTGTAAACGACTTAGTTTTTATCTAAATTATATTTACATATACTGATTCAGTGACTGTGTCTAGCTCTGAGTTTATAGTATAGCATGCGTACAGAGCTTAAATTATTGTCATCACTATTTTATTTCTAATGTTTGTGTTGTAGAAGCCTTCTAAAGTAACAAATCGCGGGTCTTATTATAGAAACAAGCTCTGTGTTAGCTTAAAGGTAGGATGGCCATACCTGATTGGTCAACCAGTCAATCTACAGCATGTATTGAGTTACTCGGGTTAACAGAGGAGAAACAGATGCTCACATACTAAAGCCACTGAACCATGAAAAGGCAAAGCTTTAATGTCTCCAAGGGAAATCACTCCAAGCATAGCAACAATGGTTCCTTGTTTTCCACTATGGACACTGTTAAATCATTAGGAGGAGGAGATTTTCTCATTAAAAGATTTTCCTATAAATACAAAACAGTGATAAAGACCATGAAGTGACAAGCCATTCTGAGAGTGTAAAATGCATTTTGCTTCAATAAGGTCGTTTTAAAGAACGATACAGGATTGCTGGCAACTTTCTGAAATTCTAGATGTCTTCTAAACTACTGGCCTGGAACAAGTATACACAATTTTAAATCACTGTGACGTCAGAATATCTAATCAGCAAAGTTGTTCTAAACTTTTACTCAGAAAGTATTAAGGCCGATAGCAGGTCAGCATGGTAGCCAGACAAAAAAAATTTACATAAACAAACATTAGATAAGCCAGTTTCAATGTGACCCTAAATAGACATTTTAGATAGCTAGCAAGTATATGCATTCTAAAACAGCTAAACAAAGAAAATGCCTGTCTATGTGAAGCAAAGCAATAGGTGCATGTTGAGGACCCATCAGGCTCTTAACAGATGAAAGCCGTTAAACTATAACACAGGTTTTCATCCATGTAATATTGCTTTGTGGCAATATGTGGCTAGCACCGGTAATTGCCAGCAAGTGGGAGTTTAAACTTCAGTCCTATTTCTGAGATTAAAGTGAGGCTTTTATTCCTGAAACATACTGTAATGCATTGGTTCCCATACTGGGGAGCGCGGAGGTATTCCACGAGGGGCACAGCTACGGGGCTAAAGTAGGGACAAGCAGGAAGAGAAACGACCTGCACACTGTAAGTAGAGTGCAGGTGATGTGAGTTTCTCTGTGTGAATTTGTCTTTATGTGAATGATTGATGTCTCTGCATGAGTTTAGTGTGTGTGTCTATATATGAATGATGAATGTTTCCATATGATTGGTGTGTGTATGTATGATGCATGTCTCTTTATGATTGGTGTGAAAAACAAAAAATTTTGTATGAGTTGTATTTCAAATAAAGTTTGAGGGCCATTTGACACTAGCACTTGTACTTGGACATAATACTGCACTGCAAACAAGGCTAGTGAGAAATGGTCCTCAATCTAAAAAAAAGCTAAAAAAAGTAGTAGGATAATGTTCCTACTACTTTATTGTTCTTTACAGGATCTTACAATTGAAGCCTTAAAATTCCCCATGCCCCTGGTCCCACAGGAGCAAACTTACCTGTGATGGTAGGTTTTCCGTACTATCCTGGTGCTTTGTTTAATGTTCCTATCTAGTAAAGGGGGGCCCGCAGGAAAAGTTGGGAACCACTGCTGTAATGAAAGCAGAAAGTGGTCTTGTCATTAAAAAAAAATGAAAATTCCTATCAAACTTATCTCCATGTCAGCATATTGTGTCAGGAAAGGAGAATTACGCTATCACGAAACTGTAAGTCTGGCTGCCATGCAATGTCAGTTGATTTGTTTTTGGAGAGAGAACTCTGATGGTTTAGGTGTACCTTTATCAGTTCATCAGTTGACAATTTCTGAGTGTGGCAGGACACACTCTTTTACAGTCATGTTTTGGCTTTAAATACACATATGTAGCTGAGTTTGTATTCAAAGCTAACAATTTTACAAATAGAGGTGACACATTTTGCATGTTTCCATGAGATATATGAGATCATTAGGGTATGAGGTATTGTCTAACAAAGAGGCAGGGATCATTATGTTGTGTTTCCCACACCCTACTAAAAGAAAGACATGAATGGAGTTGGGCTTTAGTAATACCCAGAACATATCTGTATAGTGAATTTAATAGAAGTGTTGTAATGATTATATTTATTAGGTCACACAACCAGGGACATTGAAGCTATCTCACTTGCAAGAAGGAGTATATACGCTGCAGTTGACTGTGACGGATACGTCTGGACAGAAGACATCAGACAATGTTTCTGTCAGTGTTCTCCCTGCTGAGCATCATGTATCAGGTAGGTCAGTAATTAGCTGTTTAATTTAGCTTGCTTTACTTGAAGTTATATATTTTCCTCTTTACCTTTACACCTGTATTGTCCCATATTAATATTCTGAGAGTACCGTATTTTTCGGACTATAAGACGCACCGGACCATAAGATGCACATCAATTGGGTTAATGCAATGAATTTAATGGATACAATATTCAATTCAGCCAGCAGGTGTCACTAGCAGCAGTACACTCTCAGCAGAACGTGATTCTTCACACTGATCTGCAGGAGGAAGGGGGGGTCTGGGCTGTCTTCTGCTCTCCTCTGCCGATGTTGATGTTTCTGTGTCTGTGGGGGCAGCAGAGTGATTGCTGTTCCCACGGACAGGAGAGAGAGGTATAGATGCAAGTTCATCTATACTTCTCTCTTCATTGCCTATGCCAGTTCAGGGCTGGCATAGGCGATTACACAGTTCAGATGGGAGATCCGGGCATCGGCCGGCATCTCACATCTGACAGCTCCTCAAGCGTATCACCATGGCGGGAGAGCTGGCGAGAAGCCAAGGTGCGACCACCGGAGTGGTCACGGGGGTCGCACATTCGGACCATAAGACGAAGGCACCTTTTACCCCCAATTATGGGGGTGAAAAGTGCCTCTTATGGTCCGACAAATACGGTATTTCAGGGTAAATTTTCAATGCAAAATGTTGTTATCCCGATCCACGCTCGCAGTAGCTTATCTGCTTTAGGTGATCATGTGGCATCCTCCAGCGATGCCGGACTGGGATTGCTTCTGTCTGGAGTCTTCCTTGGAAGCCATAGTGCATGTTTTCATTTCAGCATTTGCCCGCAGTTTGAATCGCGATGCGGTGCCCGTGGGAGATGACTGCCACCCAGCGGTCTCCCGTGATTCAAACCGCGGCACGAAACTGCAGGCAGGAAGTGGGGGTGTGTGGCAAGATGTCCTGTCCCACCCTCCCACTTCCGGGTTGATCGCACCCATAGAGAGTGAATGGGCGTGGTTAAGAATCCATGGATGGAGACAAGATTTTTAACCGTGGCCATTGAGATGAAAGGACGCGGTTACAAGTCTTGGGGCAGCTGTGGAGGTGACGCCATTCAAATGTATGGGTGCTATCTCCTCGCTCAAGTGGAAAGAAGCTCTAAGGCTGTCATAATATACAGGCAGCACCGATGTCCCTGACACCGCGGACCGCAGGATGATAATGACTGGTGGAGGAGGCTTAAAGTAGGCGTAAAATTTAAACATTAAAAAAATGTAAACATTAAACATTTTTCTTACCTAGCTTGACACTGAAAGCTGGTCTGAATCTGTCTGCCTGGGGGTTTACCCTTGCCTAATGCTTTTCTTATTTAAGTCTAGGAGGCAAAAAACACTTTACTGAACAAAATATGTCTGGCTACTTCTCAGAAAGCCTTTTTTTTTAAACTTGCAGCAAGTTCTGACACCATCACACCACAATGCAGAGCTTGTGGCTCTGTGATGTAAGGGCAAGAACCCAAGAACCCGTCCACTTAGCACATTGCTGGAAGAGTGAATGGTGACAGGTGTGCAAATTTTGAAAGTAGAACATCCTTTATCATTAACTTCCTGAACCTGTTGACCCCACAAACTCACCCCGAGCTACATTAGGGTAGTCTCACCTATCCTCAGTCAAGGAGACTATTGGTGGACCTGCCGATCTTTTCAGGGCCCACCTTTTTAGTGCCATTGTGACTATGGAGGAGGCACCGTTTTTTTCCAGCACATTCCCAGTCTCAGTAATGAGAGGTATGTGAGGGGAGGGAGAGCAAGGAATTGTAGTGGCTTACAATTTTATTATTTATGTTATGAATAATATTATTCTTATGAAATTATGATTGCACATAGCACGTTTTGTTTTAACCGCCCTAGTGGTCAGGACGGCTAGTGCTACTATAGCACTGGACAAGATGCTGCCATCCAGCACACATCGGGGCACCGGGACAGCACATACTCACAGTTCTGCGCTGTCCCGGTGTCCCCGATGTGACATGCTGCCAGCATGCCTCCTTCTCTCCTCTACCCCCTCTGAGTGACGTGATGACGTCACATCGGGGAGGCGGCAGGAGATTTGAAAAGTACAGTGCATGAAATCCGTTTTCTATGTAGAAAACTGATTTCAAAGTGCTTTTATGTACTAAATCTCGCCCAAATAGTCACTGGTGCCCCAGATGTGTCCATATGCAGTAACCCTCTCTTCCCTGGTGTGATTTTACCACATCCATCACACCAGGTTAGAGAGGGTTAACTGCAAATGGGCACATCTGGGCCACCAGGGACTTTATTTGGGCGAGATTTAGTACATAGCAGCATAGCTTTGTGCCCTGATTTTTGTGTTTTCTCATTAAATTTATATAAAAAAAAAATTATTTTACATAATTGATTGTGTCAAACATTATTATATTCAGGATGTCTACTAGACCCTTGTATGGACATATTTTGGGAAGTTACATGCCTACAACATAAAGAAAAATGTACCATTGAAGTCTATGATGCACTTTTGGTATAGAAATCTGGACCTCAGCAGTGTGCTAGGGAGGTTAATAAGCAGTTAGGGCTAATTTACACTGGCCAGCCTTGTCGATTTTGTTGTAAGCCTGGAAAGCACCCATGTAAATGAAGCGTTACCTGCACTTCACTGGAAGGATGGTTATAATGTCTGCCCTGAGACTGTACACAAACTGTGTTCTGTGTGTCTGCCTGTGTTCCAATGTTTACTGAGAGACCTTAAGAACGTCTCTTCCGTTTGATGATACTGCCATCTAGTGGTCCCAAATCACCACTGGTGAAATGAATCTACCTCTTTACAAACCTACCTCTTAAGCACTACACTGAGCCAAATTCAATTGCTAGGAGACTTGTAAATACTGTATATACTCAAGTTTATGCTGAATGAAATATAAGCCAAGGTACCTATTTTTACCCACCAACTCTGCTTTTGTGAGTTAATTGCAAAGCCACTGAACATGGCACCATCACCAAAATTACTGGAGATGTAGAAAAAGGGTTGTGGGAACATTCCAAAAAAAGAAGGTATGTATCTAACACATGCAGTGTTTGAATAATTTAAATTATAAAAATTAAACTTTGAATTATTAAAAGTTTACTCAAATTTGAACTTCATATATGCATCACTACATGTGCTAGAGGAGGGGTTGGGAACTTTTTTGGCTCAGAGAGCCATAAATGCCATATATTTTAAAGTTGACGTCCGTAGGAGCCGGAAGGGATATAACTGGCCTCACTTCTGGCTTCTTCGGACTTTAACTATAAAATATATTGCTAATGTCCCACCCCGCTTGTGCTGATAATGTTGCGGGGACAAAGCACCAACATATTATGCAGTGCTGTGCATTAAATAAGGGTTGAAATGCAACATAAGCTAGCATACAGGTAGAGACTATGACACAGGAGGAGGAGAGGAACTGCCCAATCAGGCTTACAATCTAAGTGGTTGGGTATCACCAGATCATAGTGCTTTTTTCCTATATGCTCCTTCTGCTTAATAACTACTAGATCTTCATCTTAAAATGCAATACCAATAGCTAAAAAATCACTTTTGTGTGAAGTCACTTTTTAAGTGATTGGATATGTGTCAAGATGGGCATTGACAGTTAGATTTGTGGCTGATTTCATGGCAGATTGACCACACATGACGACATCATCACGCACGCCCGGTTGTTCCTAGAATTGGCCGTGCACCCTTTGTGTGCCGCAATATACTTTGGATGGCATCCGTTCTTTGGCCGATTGATTTTTGGTGGGTACTGGAGATTTGTGGCTGATTTCGTGGCAGATTCCTATATGCTCTTTCTGCTTAATACCTATTAGATCTTCATCCTAAAATAGTGATTCTTTAAGTGATTGGATATGTGTTAAGCTGGGCATAGACAGCTACTGTACTTTGTCTCCCAGCCTCTACGACGTGTAATGGAGTGTGCTCCCGCTACCAGTTCATCTGCGATGACGGCTGTTGTATAGATATTACTTTGGCGTGTGATCGAGTGGTGCAGTGTCCGGATGGCTCTGATGAAGCTTTCTGCCAGAACTGTGAGTCATAGAAATTCAGAGTTTAGTTCTGGGAGAAGGGATTCGATCTTCTCATTAATTATGCACAATGACAGAGGGAAGGCAAGCAAAATAAAAGGCCTGTCAACTTTATTGTAGACTTGTGGACTTGGGTAAAGAGCAAAAGTGCGATAACCTTAACAAACCATAAACAACTGCTGGCAATAATAAATATGGGGTGACATCCTCAAAATGCAGTGATATCACGCTATAACAGTAAACACTTATCATATTTGTTATGTATCAATAAATAATAAGCAAGTCTCAGCTTCGATTGATTTAAAGATGAATGTAATAGAAACAAGGCAACAGAGAAAAGCACATCCTGCTTCTGTCTTCTGTGATTATTAGGCTACATTGGCTGCTGATTTCATTTTGTTGCAGCAATGAATATTGATATTAACTGAATTTTAATGTAATTTAGTGATTATGGGGTTAGAATTGTAAGATAAGATGCAGTAGGATACGCTATATAAAATGAGCCATAAGAAAGAATAGTAATTGCATCTGAATTGGTTTTAATTAAAACCAATTTAATTTAAATTAATAAAAAAAAATTGTTAAATATACCATGTTTCCCCCAAAAAAAGACTTCTTCCTGAAAATAAGGCACCCCCGAAAATAAGGCACCCCAATCATGGCAAATGAATGGCCGCGTTTAAAATCAATCGGGGTGAATGGGAGCAGCCGTAGACTTGAATGAAAAGTGACCAGAGCAAGCAGCCAGGAAGTAAGGGGCGAGCCCGCGCCACCACCAGTACAAGCTGCTCTGCTGAGTCTGAGGGAATCCCCTAAGTGAAAGAGGTGACTGAGGTAAAAAGGACCCCCCTTCTCATTCTCCTGTGTCGCTTTGATTGCCCCCTCTGATCCCTCTGGTGTGGGGGGGGGGGGGGATATAATTTATATAAGACAGTGTCTTATTTTTGGGGAAACAGGGTACTATTCAAAGGAATGATCTGATTTTTATATTCCTTCTATTCCATAGTTAGCTCTGGTCGCAAGACAGTGATTCACATTACTGAAAATACAGAAGGCCATTCAGATGCTGGAAAAATCACAGAAACTGAAGAAAGTCCTGTCCTGGAGAAATCAAAGGTCACTGGGAAGATTTCTGTGTCCATGAATAAGGAAAAGAACCAGTCACTTCCTCAAGAATCACCTTACAATATTATGCCTAACACAGGTAGCTGCTTTAAATTCCACTCACACTTCTAAGTTATCGAAACCCTAGAACAAAATATACATACTTCAGTTTATCATACATTAGATGTGGTGAATATATTCATTTCAAAATTCTTGTTAGTGTTGCAAACTTGATTTCTGCTGAATTATGTGCTCTGTTTCTCCAACATCCACTCTGTAATATCATCTGCTTTATTTGCGCTATATGATGGTATTGAAGAGAGGTGGATGTGGTTGTAGTCCAGATGAAAATAGCAACCTAGGGTGACAATGCTGCTTCATCATAGAGATAGTAGAGTGTGTGTTGTCAGCCTATGGGTGGAAGATTTAAAAACAGGGAAAAATTGTCCAAAAAACAAATGCAGGCTCCATATATAATGGCTAGTATGATGTTATGCATCAATATGCTTTATATACCAATTTTTCATGTACTGTATGATGGCTTCTTATTGACCCCCCCCCCCCCCCCCCCCCCCCCCATATATGTATATATGATGCCAACATCCCAGTACATATGAGTAAAAACTTTTTTCTGAACCAACTAGCACAAGACCTTTTAAGGCATAAAAACAATACAAACAAAACATAGGGGGGCCATGGTTGAAAGAGAGCCTCTGCTCGAAACACGTCCCATTGTTTGAGAGATCAATCCTTGTAAACCTTCTATAATGTGAGTATCTTGTCTGTTGTTTTGTTTCATTTTATTCCATTGCATAGTATTTAACCATTTACAGTACCTTACTTTGTTGTACTAGGCTTGGCAATTTAAATTCAAATTACATCTGGATGGTCAAGAGAAATGCCAGATCGACAAAGTTGTAAAACAGCCAGAAAGCAAAGGCAAGGCAGATAGCTCAAAAGAACCAGACTAGAACTGTAACCAGAATAATGGCAAGTAATAGTATCGCCCCCAATCACATCATGGTCATTGTCCCACTAACCTACACAACAGTTTCAGCAGAAAAAGGAAGGACTATCTAATTTATCTCCATGCCTGTCCACAAAATAATAACAATGGCAACATGACATCCTAGAAATAATAAAGAATTCATCCTAGGGACAGTCAACTCATATTTGAGCACCACATCCCAAATTATACAAATATCCAAGAATACCTCCCTGTGTCAATAGGTACCCTAACAGGATGACTCTAAAAAGAGGTGGCTACCTTGTAAAGGCCCCCATACACGGGTCGGATTCCGACCGGATTCCGGCACGATCGATTCCGGGCGCGTGCACGCGAATCGATCGTGCCGGAATCGTGTGCAGCCCACCTTGTCCGATCGATCGCATCCGATTGATCAGGGGCTCAGAATCGGATCCGACAGAGAACCAACATGTTGGTCTTTTTGATCCGATTCTGCACAGATCAGGGGGAGTTGCCATTTGTGAGGTGGAGTCGGAGATGGAATCGGACAAGGAATCGTCCCGGAATCCGTTGGACAAGGTGGTATGCTGCGATCGGATTCTCTTAATTGGCCGATCGATCACACCTCCGATTCCCGGCAGAATCGTTGGAATCGATCGGATGGGTGATCGAGTGGCCATGGAATCCGACTGTGTATGGCTGGCTTTAGATTTTTAAGGCGCAGCCAAACACAGCTTATAGATAAATACAACTCAGGGTTTATAAAATACAATATACTGTATAATCCATGAAATTGGAACACAGACACAGTATGCTGAAGACAATAATCTGTGCCTACAACAAATTGAGGCCTATTGATGGTCATAACACGTCTCTCCCATCATAGGGGCTTTCTCAGGGGTCAGTAGGGAAAAAAATCCTTCTGTGTAGGCAAAAAACATGTATAACGAACACTGTATTTTCAAAATCATTTCATCATTTATGTTCATCAGTAAGATAACCACTTACAGTCATCATTCATTTATTATATATTATAAATACTCACTGGTGTGTTGCAATTAGAGATGGTCGAATTTTTCGACTACCGTATATGCCGGCGTATAAGACGACTTTTCAGCACCTTAAAATCCTCCCCAAAGTCGGGAGTCGTCTTATACGCCGGGTGCCGCAGGCTGGGGGGGTGCAGGGGACCATCTCTGGGAGCCTTACTGTATCTGTGCGATCCGGTTTGTTGCCTGAAGCTGCCAGCGCTGACTAATGATACAATGTAGCAAGTAGAACTAGCAGGGCAGTGTTACCATGGCTACATGATGCTATTCACGGAGAACACACGCTGTAGCTCTGTTGTAACTTTCTGAACTGAACTGAACATAGCAGGAAAACTATTTCTAGTATAATGATGAAACCTTCATGGTCAGTAATTCTCACCTACTACTACTTACACCCCGAGTTTCACCACTCTAGCTATAATACTTATAAGTTACATTTCAGCTAAATTCCAGCCACCAATGATTTTTCATGGCCAGGGATATATTCCTATATGCAACATTTAACTTGCCTACATAAATTTTTTTATTTGGTGAGCATTGGAAGAGGGGGTAGTCTTATACGGCGAGTATATAACAAACTCTATATTTTAACTGGAAAAGTTGGGGGGTCGTCTTATACGCCCAGTCGTCTTATACGCCGGCATATACGGTAGTTAACTTTGTGAGCTGATTGCAAAGCCCCTGAAAACGGTATCATCACCAAAATTGCTAGAGATGTAGAGAAGGGTTGGGGGAACATTTGAAAGAAAAAAGTATGGCTCTAGCACATGTCGTTTTGCATAAATTAAGTTCAAAATTAAAGTCGAAATTCCGATTTTCGAAATTTTTACTCCACTTTGAACTTAATTTGTGAAAAGACTATTTGTGTTAGAGACATCCTTTCTTTTTTGGAGTATACCCCCAATCCTATACATCTTCAGCAAGTTTGGTGATGATACCATGCTCAGGGGCTTT
This sequence comes from Ptychadena robeensis, assembly GCA_036250615.1. NCBI lineage: Eukaryota > Metazoa > Chordata > Amphibia > Anura > Ptychadenidae > Ptychadena > Ptychadena robeensis. The sequence goes on along the minus strand of CM070035.1, from coordinate 105,840,624 downwards.
GCAATTAAGTCGAAATGCCATCTCTAGTTGCAATATGTGAGGCCCCTCCCCTAAACCAGATTTCCATCACCAGTCCCCCGGGGAGGAAAGTAGATTAGGAGAGCCACATGTTGTGCTCCACCAACAATTAGGGGCAACAACAGGACTGCACAGTTATATAGACCCATACAGACAGGGATTACCTCAGTCTCTGGTATCCACCAACCACTTCCAAATATGGGGTCTGAGCGGGACCAACTCACAGTCATGTCCCTATTTGTCCCCTACGATCATAAAAATTATAATAATAAATATTTAAAAGGTCTACTGGGACTTACTCCAACAAGGCTATACTGGACTGGTATGGCAGGGCAGGATAAAACTACCATTCTACTGTAGTAGTGAGTCACTATATTGTACAAACATGTTAAGTGCCCAAATTCGGGGTCATGAAGGATCCTAGGAATACTTAAGCCCCCCCCCCCCCATACACCTTTAGATCACTCCATGCAATTTCCTTTAGATCTACCAACAACTATGTAGTGCCAGGTCCTCCCTGATAGAATACATAGTAATTGTAGGGATTAGAAATGTCCTCATATTGCATGGTTTGGGTAGAAGTAAAGTTGATTGTACAGAAATTGTATGCTAAGATTTTAAGTAGAGTTGAGCTCAAATATTCGAATTACGTATATTTATTTGGCGAATATCGGCTATTCGAGAATTTGCAAATTTCGCGAATATGGTGGCGGATATTCACAATTTCGAATATTCGCGATATTCGCCATTGGGATGCTTATGGACATGGATATATATTCACAATGCGAAAATAAATAGCACATGTGAACATTCATTTTGAGGGCAGTCACATGCGATTGCCAATATTCATGAATATAGAATGAAATATTAGTAGAATTATTCGCAAAATATCGCGAATTCGAATATTGCCTATGCCGCTCATTACTAATTGTAAGGTATATGGGGACTTTTAGGCTAAGTTCACACTGGCGGTTTTTCACCGCCAGGTAAACGACCGTTTAGCGCGGCCAACCGGCGGATGCCACATTAGGCCTCCGCTGGTCGGTTTTTGGGCGGCCGTGCCATAGGACCTCTATGGGGTCCCTGAATTAGATGCCCTGTAATTGCCTGCACTGTTGTGCAGACGACTACAGGACGTCGTTTATCCCGCGGCTGCAGGAGCGCACTGGCGGTTTCCGAGCTGCAAGCAGCTCAGGAATCACCAGTGTAAACTTAGCCTAAAGCTAGCCACACACAGTTAGATTTAGGTTCAATCGATGCTCGATTAGATTAATTTTTTCATTGATTGAACGAAAATCGAGAAATGCCCACATGGTACGATCGACGATAATTGTTCGATGAAGGCAGAAAAATTTATCGAATTTTGATCGGACATGTGGGAAAATCATCCTTGATTGTGCCAAAATTGTTTTATAATCGTCGATGTTTGTGGTGTTTCTCCTGGATCTATTAGATTCGATATAATAACATAGACCACTTCAATCTGAACTTCAATCGTTTCCATACCAAAATCGACGATTTTAGTAATATTTTTTAATCGAAATCTCACCACAATCGCAAACTCAATGTGGGGTGTATGTTGATGCGATTAAGATCGATTTTCGATTAGACGATTGAATTCCTCGATCTAATCAAGCATCGATTGAACCAAAATTGAACCGTGTGTGGCTAGCTTTAGATTTTGACTGAAACAGTCAATCAAGCACAGTTGTTTCATTAACTAGTTTGATTGAATAAGTCTTAAGCTGGCCATACACATTTAGATCTCTCTGTCAGATATCCTTTAGATCTTCCAACAACTATGTAGTATAGGGTCTTCTGCGATTAAACACAGATAGACTTGATAGACTTTAGAAATGTCCTCATATTACATGGTTTGGGTAAAACAAAAGGAGATCTAAAGGAAATCTGACAGAGAAATCTAAAGGTGTATGGGGACCCATACACCTGCAGTAAATTTTATGTATAATACAGCAAGGGACTGACAGTGTATTAACATGCCAATCTGTCAAAAAACTCTACCTGTAATGAGGTAATCCAGATTGTCCCTGGTTGGTTCTCCCCTCAGAACAGAAACTGCTACAACATTCAGACAGCCTACTGAGATACGATTTAACCATTGAAATCCATTATATAGCACCATTCAGTTGCTGTGCGTGTTACTGCAGTAAATAAACTCTCTGTAGATGCAAGTCTTCAAGGGTTTAAGATTAACCCCTGGCGGTGTTTGAAGGCACAGCAGGTTAGTCATTTTTTTTGAATTGTGGAGCATTTTCTCCAACATCAGTGCTAGGCCAAAACTGTATCTTGTGAGGGGGTGCATTTCTGTATGATCCAGCAGGCGGAACTATGAAAATGTTTTTCCCAGTGAAACTTTTTATTTCATTGAGTCAGAATGGTGAAGGATAAGTGTCAAGTTCTCTTGCAAGAAAATGTATGGCCTGTAGTATGTAAATGTGTTACAGGCAGTATATGTGCAATATACCGATTTCAAGCTATTGGTGTATTGGGAGTTGTATTCTAAGAACTTTTAATCATGTACAAATAAAATCTGTTTTTTAACCCCATGCTTTGACTGGAACCTAAACTCAAGTGCCTGAGGTTGGCCACCTCGTTTTTGGGTGTGGTTCACCCAACGAAGTACTTTCTCATGAATTCTCTTGCAGAACCATCTTGAAGAACATGCCAGATGGTTATTTGAGAACAATACGCAGGAATTAGCAGTGTAGTGTACGGTAACTTGTGGGAGACTTGGGGAAATCAGCTTTCAGCAGCTTATTTTAGGCCAATTGATTAAAGTTGATTTTGAGTAGTTGTCATCAGTTAGCATATCCCATTACTTGTTACACTGTGTTATTTAATGAGTCTATTAGTAAGGTGCTGATAGACAAAATGCTTTGCCATGCCATCTGATGAATGAGTAAAAGCAGTTCAAATTGAGTAATCGTTTAAAAAATTTAATCTTTCTGGAAATCCTTCACGAGTTTCTTGGTTAGGGGAAGTCTGACTAAATTTTTTTGTCATATAGCCTTTATTTTTTACCTCCTGATCAAAATAGATTGCTCCAAAATGTTCCCCAAAATTAGTTTTTTTTACCATATATACTGAAGTATAAGCCAAAATTTTTAGCACTCAAAAAAATATATATTTGACTTACTACTACTATATTTTGCGGGCGTACTCTGCTAAGACTATAAAAATGGTATCATCACCAAAATTGTTAGAGATGTAGAAAAGCATCATAGGAACATTAAAAAATACCGCTCTTTGTAGTTTTTGTATAAGGTTCAAACCGGTACATCGGCTTATATTGGACTCAACTTACATGCAAGTGTAAATGGTCATTTATGCACCCAGGCTCCATAGCTTCCACAAAAAAGCTTGGTTTGGTTCTTCCTAATATCAGCCAGAACTATTAGACCTCAGTGCACTTGTTCAATGTATGGAGGAATTATCTGCATATAATCACATATCATATAACCATATGTCATATGATAGATATTCAAAATTTATGCCACCTAGATACTTTTCTGTGAAGTTTATTTTTACATGACATTGAAGCAGATCTAAACTGGATGTTTCATAGGACAAAGATTGTGTATCTAAATATGGAAAAACCTAATTTTGCCTGAGGCGATGTCCCCATTTTGGCGATCTCCTGTCATTATAGCACCTGGAAAGCAGATAGGAAGTGGGACAGGACATCTTGCCCAACCCCGCCCGATCACCCCTGATAACGGATGGGCACGGTTAAAAATCAATGAATTGAGATGCGCTTTTTTATTACCCGATCCAGTTATATCTATGGCCGCGATCAGGGGTGATTTGCAGCTGACTGCAGCTGTGGGGATGAGCCCCATCAAATACGTGGCCTTGATCTCTACAGGCCCTTATTGTAAAAACTAGCATCTAACCTGTTCCACTGCCTATGCAATGACGTGGCTTGATTTTATTTCGATTTTTGACATGATTTAAAATGTAATGTATTTTTCGGACTAGAAGACACACCTGGCCATAAGACACACCCAGTTTTTAAAGGAGGAAATCAGAAAAAAATTTTTTTATAATTTTAAATGAATAAGTGAAAAAATCTCATGCAGTACCCCTTTTCAGCCACAAAAAAATGTCACTAGAGAGCACACTTTGGCATCTCACACACGAGGAAGGGAGGAGGGGGATCCCCACGGGGGAATCAGCACACTGATCTCCCTGTCTCCTGTACGCTGCGTGTGTTAGAAGGCTGCCAGCGAGTGCAGCTCCCCCCACACACACGCGAGTGCAGCTCCCCCCACACACACTCTGCATTGGCTTTATCTGGGGGCTCTGCAAATCTAGCCAATACAGTTCAGCTCCCCACAGCTCTCCCGGCAGATGGAGATCACACAACTGATCTCCTATCTGCCGGGGAGCCAAGTTGCGATCACACATTCGGACCATAAGACGCAGACACTTTTCCCCCCAAGTGGGGGTCTTATGGTCCGAAAAATACAGTATTTCTCTGAATTCAATTCCAGATGTGATCGTGTAAACTTTACCAACATGTCCAATCACTTAGATATCAATCCATTTTGGTTGATTGTACCAGGAATCAACTTCGTATGATCGACCAAAAAAATCTATTGTTTTAAGTAGATCAAACCGTGTATGGCCAGCCTTAGACGCGGTCCATAAATCTCATTGTAAGCATGTGTCCTTGTTTTCAATTTTTTTCAGGAACAGAGGTGCGCCCCACAACAGCAGACCCTAAAGGACATCTTAGAGCAGCTTCAGGTTACTTTTTCTTCTGTTAGAACTCTGTAGAACCTTTGAACCCCAACAGGAGCGTAATTGTATAATCTGTATATTTCACATATATTTAAAGTTGTTTAAAATTAAACTTGTGTTTTAATTAAAGAATTATCTGTCCAGCAGATTGGTGGTTACTGCAGTTAGCTTGGGACATAGAGAGCAGGAATTGACAGCTGTGAACATGTTATCCAACAGTTCCAGTGGCCTTAAACCCTCATGTAATCCGCCACCATTTTTCACACTCCTGTTAATGTCACCGGGGATGTGCTGGGAAAAAAATGTCACCTCCTTTAAATGGAGGTCAATGATGGCAAAAAGGCAGACCAGGATTGGCAGGTCCACTTATACTCACTATCCCTGAGCGTAGAGAAGTGCCAACCCCACAACATCTACACATTTAAGATTTCCTTCATTTGTAGACTTTTTATGTGATTTTTATTTTGTTCTGTTAATAAGGCAGCAAGAGAAAGGATGGGACACATGGAAAATAGACCTCTTCCAGGTTTTAGCCTTTCTCTGCTCCTTCCATTCCAAAACATTCATTTTCATTACTCTGTGTCATCACTGGAGTCATTAACAATATATGTAGAGGAGTACATTTAGCTTTCTTGATTTGCATACTTGCTCCAGGTCAGTGACTCAACAGAATCCATGCTGGTGGGTCAGTATAGGAGTGAGTGAACTAGCATTTTCAAAAGGAAGCTAGTAACAGCACACTCACAGGGCAGGGAATGCTAAATGACTGCCCCATATAGTGCATATATATCATACATATTCCTTTTTTACAGGAACAGTTTCACCAGACACTGGGAAAGATACAGAGGAATCAGATCTTTTTATTTCAAAAGACATCCCGCAGGGAAGCGGACACCCAGCTCCAGAGACAGGTAATTATGTGTACTTGGTTGTTCAGGTATACTACATATTGAGGTTGGAAAACTTTTCATAAAATCATGGTCACGTTTTTTGTAATAGCGATAAAACAGCATGCCATAGTAAATGTAGCAATTATGCTTCTGAATACAAAAGACACCAAAGAAAAGTGTGTGCTGTGTGCTGGGTGGATAGGTCTCAATATTACATCTGTTTATTGAGCTTTCGCCCCAGTCCCGAGTCTAATGGGCAAAAAGCACAATTCTTACACATAAGGTTGTGATTGCCATAGCAAGCCTCTTCACTCTCTCGTTTACTCTTGACTGAAAGTTTTCCAGCACTTTTCCTTACTGCAGATATGGAGCCATATCACCTGTTGGCATGCATAGAACAATAAAAGGCATTTTAAAATCTAACTACATGGCATGTAGTGCTTCTACCACAGTGCAATTTTTCCCCTTTTACAGTTCTGTGTTATTCCTATAAACAGCAGCATGTTGCAACACATTACAACATAAAACGCCAACCAAACATGCCCTCTTTTTTGGCACACCGCAAGTATTCATAACAAGCCCTAGCTTAGAGAAAACCCTGGTTTGGCCGATTTACAGCAGTGCTATATGCTTTCCAATTCTTTTTTTTTTACAAATTTTACAACTACTGTAGAAGAAAAAAGTCTAAGCCTTTCATATTAAAACGAAAATATACCTACTTAATTTAGCCAGAGGAAAGCTGAAAATATATGGGCTTTGCCTTCTGGAATGAATGCATATATTCTTTATTGTGTCTAAACATCAGCATACACCTTTCAATCTTTCCATACAATATCTGTACAATCAACTTGTTCTGAGGACCTTCCTAATCCTTCCAATCACTATGTATTTTATCAGGGAGGACCCTGCACTACAAAGTTGTTGGTAGATCTAAAAGAAAATTGTACAGAGTGATTGAAAGGTGTATGGGGAGCTTTAGGGAGATAACTGCCCAAATAGATTGTGTATACTACCTGCCTACATGGACTTGAGATCTTAAAGATGAGTTTACAGTTTCTATTGCATATCATATACATTAAAGCAAGATACAGGCGGGCTTGATATTCAAGCCGTCCGATGGTCCATGCAGCAAAGCATAGAGCGGGAATATACTGCACAAATGCATGGTGTGCATAGATTCCAGTTCAATCACTCAATGCTCGAGCGTAGCGTGGTGACATCACTATGCGGTGCTGTGCTACAGCGGTGTATCGACCCGTGTATGGTAACCTTAAGTTAAATAACAGATAGAACAACATGTTTTGAAAATATAATTGTGCGCCTTTGATGCTTAATGAAACATTGTCATTTGCAGGCGCAGTCTTGCCATTAGCCCTTGGTTTGGCAATAACATCATTACTGCTTTTGATGGTAATTTGTCGTCTCCGGCTGGTCAGACACAAGCTGAAGAACGCGCGCCCATTAACGTCAGAGGAATCAGACTATCTCATCAATGGCATGTATCTGTAATACAAGATGAAAAACATCCCTACTGTTCCATTAAATTAATGTCTATGTCAATTATATTCTAAAGTTATAAATTAAAAGTATATATGTCTAACCAGCCTAACAGACTTATTCAGAAAACAAAATGTATATATAAAGGAATAAGTATGTGTGTATTTGTGAGAGTTTAAATGCCACCTCTGTAAGATTATAATGTGATGAACGAAAAGGTAAGGAAGGGGGTCCTTTGCTGATGGTATGAATGTATGGACAAAAAATACTGTTTCATAAATAACATGTGTTCCATTGTAAAATAAATTACCTGAAATCTCAGTCTGAGTGATATAACCCCAGTGAACCCCAGTTCAGAGTACATTCCACTTCCCATACAGCTAAATGTCCAATGAAAACTTTTTTTTTTTTTTTTTAAATGATGGGCAGCCCAGTGTGCATTTACTAATGCATTTACTTCTAGGTAAACTACAAAATGCTTACAAAAAGGTTGAAAGGATTTTTAAAAAGAATATCTGTAATGTTCTAGTGCTGGGCAACTAAATCTAAAGCCATAGCACACGTAAGGGTTTTAAACATTTCTTTGCCGATTTCATGTGCCAGGGTCATGCAGCTTTTAGAGTCTTTACCATCTGTTCAGACATCAGTGACTACAAAACAAAGCAACAAATTAGCAACATGTATACCACTGTTCGTAAAAAGACAGAAAGCCAGCAAAAACCTCCTCCAGATCCATTTTCACACAGTGAGCCCGAAATCTTTTACTTCATATGAATTCAGAGTAATACAATGACACCACACAAAAGAAAGACCTCAGGAGCATTCCATTGTTTTGTACTTTATTTGGCAAAGCGTAACTGCATAAACTGTTCAACTGTAAGAACATGGCTTACACAGCACGTGTTGTACACAGCAGTAAACTATAAACTGCATCAACAGGAAAGAAGCTTGGATGTAATATAGGCTGCCAATTATTTCTTTATCTGAAAACGATGAAAACTATTTTATGTAATCAGACTCAACACAATCGTTCAAGGTGTCTTGAACAGAAGGTACCAGGCCAGTGTGTTCAAGCACCTGCGGGTAGCAAGAAACCCATGTCTTGGTAGATAAGTGAAGCTGCTTACTGCATCCACATGCTACTCTAATACACCAAACCAAAAAAAAGCTCTGAGTAGGAAGCTCGGTTCTAAATATTTAGCAGCATTTAGCAGAAATGTGATATTGTGCATGTTGTCTACTGTCATTTGGTGATCATTTGCTAATTTTACATATATGCTGAATGTTGCAGTTTTCATTTTGAAATATCAAAACAATGTATGTGCAATTTCATATAGTTCACAATGTGGTATATTTGCACTTAGTTGAACACTCTGGCATTTTGAAATGCAAGAAATAAGGGGGGGAAAAAAGCTTTAATTAAAGATCTCAAATTATACTTGCACAGTATACATTTTTCTTAAAAGCCAAAAGGGAAACAAATTAGAGACACCTCCATGCCATTTTTAACAGGGTAACGAAATCCAAAATAAGCTGCACTGATGAGGAGTCTGGAGAAGAAGCCTTTGCGGGTGCAGTAGAAGCACCACGCTGTAATACTATGTTTGGACTGGAGTGATGAAGCCATTACAATTCATCCCTGTAGACGAAAACAAAAAAAGAAATCAATGCTTGTATGTTACAGATAATTAAATGTCCATTAAATCAAGCAAATGCTAAGCAACAAGCAAAATAAAAGGCATCAACCATAAATACACACAAGCATGTATATTTATGTACTTCAAGTACAGCGCACACATTTTAGTTGGTGAATATATGCTAAAAAGATAAGATAACAAGCAGAAACTAACTTTTATAGCTATCCCACTTAAAATTCTGTTTTATATTTATTTATTTTTAAATAAAGGCCCCCATACACCTTACAATCTTTCCATACAATTTCTGTACAATCAACTTTTGTTCCACCAAAACCATGTAATATGAGGACCTTTCTTATTTTTCCAATCACTATGTATTCTATCAGGGAGGCCACTATACTACAGTTGTTTGTAGATCTAATGGAAATTGTATGGATCGATCTTAAGGTGTTAGAAAAAAAGTCACAAAAAAAAGGAGACTTTCCTCTCCGGAATTCAGTCACGACAATGGAGAGCTGCTGCGGCAGACTAAATTTGTCTTGTTTATTCTATAGAGCATATTATGTGTAGAATATAATTTATTCCTCTACCCCTGAGATGGGATTCACAGAAATTAACAGGGGTTTCTCAGGGACAGTAAAGACCTTGAAAGAGGGCATTGATGGGCTTTTCTTGTGTGGGCCACAGATGGAACTGGCCTGGGTAAGGTAGACCGTCCAGAATAAACTGTTTGTATCTTACCTCATCAATTATTCTTTATTATAATAAATCTTAAGATACACAGTTATATTTTTATAAAAAAATGCTTAAGGGCTTGTCACCACATGGGCAGGATTTTTGGAATTGATTTCTAACGGGGTCCATCAATTCTCTATGGGCGTGTTCGGGGGGGGGGGGGGGGGGGGGGGGGGGGGGGGGGGGGGGGTTACAGAAAACGTGTGACAGTGGGGACAAGCTCTTAGTCTCTGAGAAGCGAATACATTGGTAAACCTAAAAATCCAGCTTGTTGTGCATGCCACTTTATCCTCAGTGCACATTTTATCCTCGTTGCACACGTGGCATGTTTTTTTTTTATAGAAAGCACGCCATGGGCGATTGCGGCAACACACATTAAATTCCCCCACGATTTCCATTCCTCCAGGAGGTGCCACCAGAGGTGTGCTCTAGAAAAGGTATGCCCCTCCATTAACATAGAGGTCAATGGTGCCACCTACACCCCGCCCCTCTGCCGTCATATCTGATGTCACACTGAAGCATCACTCAAGATAACTCGGGCAGAACACCCAGGAGGTTAATAACCTGATACAGTACATTTTTAGATTTCTAGAATCTCTAGATTCAAACATGCACACTTGAAATGCTGTATAATATATTTTCTGGTCTCGTTATGGAATTACTATATGCCTGTGAGTTTAAGTTTGATCACACTTGGAACAAGCAAGTCATTTTCTTGTCCAATCCTTTAACAGCAACAAATACTTTTAAGGAAACACTAAACCTCCCTAGCGGTTGAGACAAACCCAGTTTGTTCCCTATTCAGGCTCGCCTCAACTGGAGGGGAACGGGGCAGCCTATACCTCCACGGAAAGCTGCAGCGATTGTCTTCATCGCTGCAGCATTTCCAGGGTTTCGACCTCCATGTTAATGGAGGAGCGCCGGCTTTCCCGCCCACACAGCCGGCGTCATTAATGACACTGGCTGTGTGGAGAGGGGTGGAGGGAGGAAATGTCAGGCAGTGTACTCTCTAGGGAGGTTAATCACTCTAACTGGAGCAAAGTCTAACCCATTATACAATTATACGTAACAACCAAAGAACAAAAGTACTATATTTTTTGCACTATAAGATGCACATATTCTGAAAAAAATATTCTGAATCACCATGCGATCCGACATGTGTCAGATTCCTGGTTAATCTGACCAGGTGGGCGCACCCGATTCTCGGCCGACCACTGGCTGCTTGGCGAGAACAGGCATGGGGGGCCAATCAGCTGAAGAACCAGGCAGGAATTTGCCCATCTATGCCCAGCTTTACTTATTTACCACTCCACTAACTCTCTCACACTCAAAGCCGTCAGCAGAGCCTCTCCTCCCCCTTGAGCATGATATATTTATTTGGAAAGAGGGCAGAGAGTCTCTGGGCTCTCAGCATTGCCTCCACTTGACTGAATACTGGTATACAACATGTTCGAGCAGTTAACGCATGAGTTCACTCAATCAAAAGGAAACAGAGAAGCAAACCAAAAAATAATCAATGCAAAAGGGTTTGATATTGCAAATGGGATCCGTACATGGCTACACTTCTGTAGCAAAGGTAATGCACAGAGGTAGTGTGGTTATTTCTAGAATCATTGTATCACCATGCTAGTGCAGTTATTTTTATTAGGCTAGCGTTAATGGTATGGAAGTAGCAGAAAGCAGTGACAGCAGCAAATGCAGTCAATACATCTATCTGCTAAAATCCAGACCTTTCACCTTGTAAGGGTTTGGAAGAAGAAAGATTTGACAGAAAATCACTTCCACCTTGACCATTGCTTTTCTTTGTCTGTTAAAGGCACATAGATCACCCCCATCAGAGGTTTCATTTTGACACTTCCATCTTCTAACTTATCATACTGCTCCAACATCTGGTTTCCTCCAGCTGGTCCAACAGGTAGGATAAGCCTTCCTCCAGGTGTAAGTTGATCTATAAGCTGGAATAGTAAAACACAGTATATCAAGCACCATAATTTTATAAAGCAAACACAGAGCCAGAAGCATACAAATGTTCAGCAGGCATTACTTCCTACTCTCTAACAAATATCCTAAATTTCACCATTAGTGAGCCAAGGAATGCAGACACAGGCACAGTTTGTGCACTAGAAAAGCATTTACACAGTATCATAGAGAAAGCCCTTTCCAGCTCTGAATGAACAGGTGAAGCGGGTGGGTGTTGATGAACTTAATTCATATGAAATATTTTTAGTTCCTGCAGATCGCCATCACCCTGGAGACTATAATGTAAGATGTTTATCAAACCAGGAGTGCGTGTAGGACACATCTAGTCAATGTGGGGAGTGCACTGAACAAAGCCATGAACATGTTGGAGCTTGTTTTCAAGAGACTGGAAAAACTGTCACAATGGCATGCTGGGACTCGTAAATCTGAAGAGGCGGGAGTTTGACTCAAATTTTTCAGAAGTGACAAGATAGGTCTTATAATAAACAAGATCTAGATAACAATGCCCATCAGATCAATGTAATCAGATGTCTATAATGCTGGAAGCTAAGATGTTGGATACGCTTAGACACATTTCTAAAATGTATATGCAACTGTTTTGTCATTTTTGTAATACCCCTCAGAATGTTACAGCTATTTGTCATCATAATGTGTATTTGCAAAAGGTCTCATTGCATTCACATATACATTTAAAATACAGCTCATTAACATACCCGTCAACCTTCCTGTTTTGTCTAGGGAAAGTCATGTTTTTGTTTTTTTTTGCTGTCATTCCTGGGCCAAATTCCCATTTTCAACAAACCCCGGATATTTCCCAGGATTCTGAAATCTGAGAAACTTAGAAGGGAGGGGTCATTACCTAAATACCACCATGCTTGTGCAGATGATATACAGGGTGGAAATTAAGGAGGGAGAGTAACGCCCCCTCCTGCTTAAATTAGCCAACCAGCAAATAGAAGAGACATTATACTTACAGATGCCAGAAGTGCCGTCGCAGAGTGTCTGGAATGGGGAAGCGACACTCCACCCTGGCACTTCCTGTAAGTTTCCCTTATAAGATTAGGGAAAACTAGACATGTATGCTTACTACATTGTATAAAAACAAACCATAACTTAACTGATAACTAAACAAGCATATCAGTAATACAAATAACAGCCACAGTAGGGGACATATAAGCATTACGTTTGAAATAATTGAGTTAAGCCTTCTGGAATACTGACAGCTCTCTACGAAATACAAACCAGTACCTGTGTCATCAACAGTGTCTTGAATATATACATTGTAGAGAGTGTTTCTGAGGCACCATATTTAAAACTATAAGCTCATAGTCCTTGACAGCGGACTCCTGAATAATTGCCAGGACAAAATGGGCATATTTGCCTTTTGTCTCTGACCGTACAAAATTATGACCTTACAATTTGTTTTAAGAAGTAATAAAGGCTCCTACATAGAGCATCTTGGTGGGGAAGAGCATGCCAATTTCTTTGTCTCTTTAATGCAGTGATGCAATGTAATTGGATTGTACCAAGTGGATTCATTATCCTAGTTGTAGTTAAAAGTGCTTTACGTGTTGGAAGTTTACACAGGTGTGCTAATTCAAGTGTACCATTTTCTCTACTTCATTCAAATTTTGTGGATTTGTTATAAATTGCTACAATAGAATAGAATACTAGAAATTAAAATACATACTGCTTGTGGAACAACAGGGGCTGCTGCCCCAACGTGGATAGCATCATAAGGTGCCTCTTCAGGGTGGCCCATTCGCCCATCGCCAACTGAAATACACAAAATTGGAAAATTATCACATTTTCAGATATACACCTAACCGTTTTGAAACACGTTATAAAAATAAACTTTCCTTTTAAAGTACCATTTATAACCCTCTTGGCGGTCTGCCCAAAACCCAGGATCTGGCACACTCAACTGAGCTCTGCAAGCCCACAGAGATTCTGGATTTGCTGTGGGGCTGCTGTTTTCTTATGGCGCCGCGTCTTCTGCCTCCATGTTAATGAAGGGTTGGCGCTTTCCCAGTCCCACATGAGTAGAGGGGAGGGCATACATATAGTGTGAGTGCCCACAATAATTTCTATATAAAAAAACAAAAATCCCCAGTTGTCCCAAAAATTTGCACCAGTATGATAGGGAGCAGTTCACAAAGAATATTATCAAATAAAAACAAAAATAGAAGAGGAGAGATGATGCTCACCAAAAAAAAAAAAAAAAAAGGAGATCAAGAATCAAAAAGGAAAAGAACAGCATCTGGTTTTATTGACCAATGGAAGCCCAGATAGAACTAAAACTTGTTGTAAGCCTTCCCTACTAAACCAGAAACAAAATTAAAAAAAGATGTTGGCTATGTACTTTAATACCACATTGAAAATGTCCTGAGCAGCCTGCATAAAGACTGCACCAAATTATGACGTATGAGGTACTTATAGCTGTGGAATGATTCCAGCAAAGTTTCCCCGACGGTAATGCTGGACCAATAATTTATTTTCTTTTCCACAAATCCTTAAAAAGAGGTGGATGAGGATTTATAACTCTTCTCTTGTGTTACTAAATTAATATTTCAGATGAGTGACATATTATTTAAGCCTGGTACCCCCCCCCCCCCCATTCCACATACACCATTACATATAATCCATTTAATCCAACGGCTATAGAGGGTTGCTGTACAGCATTACCTCAAAGTAGCATTTATCAATTTACCATAGATGGAGTACATCTAATGTATATTTGACAACTGGATATTGAGTTCTCACACTCTATAGACCTTTACCCAAAAGGGGAAATGGGTACAGAAAACATGGCACTTACCTATTAGCTTTACACGACCTGAAGATAATAATGTTGGATCGTCTTTTTTCACATTATTTATAGAATCATCTACTAATTCCTTGATATGGTCAATTCCTACTACTTGTCCCTTAGCTCCGACCTGGAAAACAGAAAATGATTCTACATTTTTAATAACGTAGAATAAGCAAATCTTCAGGTTTACACAACATGGCAATGGAAATGGCATGATACATAGAATGCAGCCCCCCCCCCCCCCCCCCCCCCCCCCCCAAATTCTATTTGCTTTTAGCACATACTGTTACAGAGTTATATTAACCATCCTGATTTTTATGCGACTACCCAAAAAAGTTAATAAGACCCTGGGTCATCAGTGAGATGTGGTTCTAGTTATATTTTATTCAGGTAGTGGCGAACATCCCATTCCCTGCTAGGTCAGCGTTTCCTCTAAATTAAAACACAAGCACTAGAAGGATTCACCTGCCGGATTTAAAAAAAGAAGCACTGACTACTAATACATGTTTGAGCAAAGACATGAACGTTGTGGATGGTAAGCCACAAATAGTTATGGTAAACTTTATTTTGAAAAATACATGGTACTATTAATCCACTGCTTAATGTTTTTACACAACACATTTTTTAGCTGCGAGCATAAGCCAACTTTAGACACTGTGAAATGGTACCAGGAGAGCTTTGATAAGAAGCCACATGGGACCAGCTGAAGTCTTGCACTATGACAACTATAGGTTTCTGTTTGTGAAGTGAAATGCTTGGCACTAGATGTTGGCTGCAGTCATGTAGGAAAGGGATTACAGGAATGAAGGCAGACATCAGCAGACATCAAGTCTTGATGTATCACACAGCCCTCAGATGTTGCTATTTATGTACATCATGACGGCAATACAGATACTATTTAACACAGTTTGGCTATGTCAAATATCAAACACTAGAGAAAGATATTTCAAAGGTAAATAGTCTCTTAAATCAAAAGTATTCAAATACTAATATTGCTAACTTTTCTACATTTCTAGGTTTTAAAGCTGGACGCCCAAATCCAAATTTTGTTGACCGATTGCTTATTTAGATCTAGGGGTGTGAGAAAAGAAGGCACACTTACCTGGATCCTGTGCTCATTCACTGCTGTCTCATCCACTCATAGACTGGCTGCTGGGTTCAAGCTCAACAAGCTGGTAGCTGGTCCAGGAGAGGAGGAAACACCAAATGCCCAACAACACACACAGTGCATCAGTATTCACAGCGGATCACTTTTTCCACATTCTGTTATGTTACAGCCTTATTCCAAAATGTATTTACCGTATATACTAGAGTATAAGCTGACCCGAGTATAAGCCGAGGTACCTAATTTTATCTACAAAAACTGGAAAAACGTATTGACTCGGGTATAAGCAGAGGGTGGGAAATGCAGTCAGATAGTGGAGTTTTCTAAATGAGAAAATAAAGAGAAAGCGCCATTGCCCCTATAAATTAATCAAACAGGATTAATCTTAGTGCCATATCATCAATACATTTAAGAGAACACAGGATTATTATTCTTACAGGATGGGTTGAGCAGGGCAATTCCTATTGTAAGCTATGGAGGCTATGGAGTTGTATCTGTACAAGTAACTGGCCACTAGATGGCAGTGTTGAGTTTATTATTGTTCAACAGCTGATTCTCCAAAGCCCTGACAGGAACAGCTGACAGAGATCGCAGCAGAAGATTTACCGGGAGCTGCCTGTCTGAAGCATTCATCATGGCGATTCAGGTGTGGTGAGTGGACCCCCCTCAGCTGACTGGAGTATAAGCCGAGGGGAGCACTTTCTGCCCATTTTTTTGGGCTGAAAAAATCTGCTTATACTCAAGTATATACGGTAATTATTTTTTCCCCAGAATTTTACACACATCACCCTATAATGATACGGTGAAAAAAGTTTACTTGAGGTTTTTGCAAATTTTAAAAAAGAGAAAACACATGTACATAAGTATTCACAGCTCAATACTTTGTGGATGCACGTTTGGTAGCACTCCCAGCCTCAAGTATTTATGAATATGATGCCACAAGCTTGGCACACCCATCCATGGCCAGTTTCACCCATTCCTCCTTGCAGCACCTCTCAAGCTCCATCAGGTTGGATGGGAAGTGTAGATGCAGACATTTTAATATCTCTGTTCAATCGGATTTAAGTCTGGGCTCTGGCTGCACACAAAGTTGACACAGAGTTGTCCTGAAGCCACTCATTTGACATCTTAGCTGTGTCCTTAGGATCGTTGTCCTACTGAAAGATGAACCTTTGCCCCAGTCTGAGTTCAATAGCGCTCTGAAACAGGTTTTCATTCAGGATGTCTCTGTACATTGCTGCAGTCATCTTTTCCCTTATCCTGACTCCCAGTGTCTGACGCTGAAGAACATCCCCACAGCATGATGCTGCCACCTCCACGCTTCACTGTAGGGATGGAATTGGCCTGGTGATGAGTGGATTTTGTTTTCTCCAGAGGTGATGCCTTTGTCTCATCAGACAAGAGAATTTTGTTTCTCATGGTCTGAGAGTCCTTCAGGTGTCCCAGGCGGGCTGCCAGGTGACTTTTTCTAAGGAGTGGCTTCTGTCTGGCCAATTTACCACACAGGCCTGATAAGTGGATAGCCACAGAGATGGTCGTGCTTCTGGAAGGTTCTTCTCTCTCCACAGACGACCTCTGGAGCTTTTGGTCACCTCCCTGACTTAGGCCCTTCACCCCTGATCGCTCAGTTTAGATGGCCAGCAGCTCTAGGATGTGTCCTGGTGGTTTTGAACTTCTACGGTGACGGAGACCACTGTGCTCATTGGGACCTACAAAACAGATGAAATTATTCTATAACCTTCACCAGATTTGTGCCTGGAGACAGTTGTGTCTCTGAGGTCTACAGACAACTCCTTTGACTTCATGCTTGGTTTGTGTTCTGAAATGAATTGTAAACTGTGGGACCTTCTATAGATGGGTGTGTGCCTTTCCAAATCACATCCAATCAGGTTGACTCCAATGAAGCATCAGAAACAACTCAAGGATGGTCAGGGTAAAAAGGATGCTCCTGAGCTAAATTTTTAGCAGCATGGCAAATGCTGTGAACATTTATATATACAAGTGCTTTCTCAATTTGTGCAAAAATCTCAAGAAAACTTTTTTTTAACAATTCTTGTTATGGTGTGTTGTATGTAGAATTATGAGGGGAAAAAATGAATGTAATCCATTTGGCAATAAGGCTGTGGAACTGTGGAAAAAGTGATGTGCTGTGAATACTTTCCAGAACTGAATCATTTATACTGAGCACATAACCTGAGTATTGCTAACACACATTACAATTCTTATAATGTAAAATAACCCTAAATATTGTTTTTCTCAGCCTCTGACCTAAACAACCAATAAAAAGCAAGCAGCGCATAGGCAGAAACCTTTAAAAACATTGTTATCCACAAACAATTGTAGCTTTAACAATAGTCTGATTTTAAAGCCCACATGATTTTGAAAGTTTTACATTTTATACAAAATGCCTATCATAGATAAACAACATACTACTTCACAGCCACCCTCTATAAAATGTGTGTTATAGGTCATCAAAGTCATCTTGTATATAACCAACAATAGAGGAGTTCTGTGACAGCAGAAGTCGAGAACAATGTGCTCATTATGTGTTTGGCAAAACAAGGTCCACTGCTTCAGACAAAACTTTTGAAACTTGGTAAACATCAGAATGACCTGTCTGCAGTACAAATAACAGCCAACATGTTTGACAAGAATGGGATAAATACAAACCCTTCAGAAAGTGTCTGTACGCCAAATACATTTATTTTGAATACATTGCTTTGTTGTTTAGCTGTGTAACAGAAAATGTATTTTCTGATGATGCATATAACTTTTAAATGTTGCCAGTGTCATCTTTTTCCTTTCCTGACCAGATACAATCCACCCATACAATGCAGAAAAAGCAGTCCTTCATTGTATATATAAGCAGGATGGTAAAGGATAGGTCAACCTGTTGGGTAGCAAAGTAAGTACATCACAATACAAGATACTCCATGGAAAATGAGCAGTTAACTATGAAGCAGAAAGAGCACTGCAGCAAACCTTAAGGGATTTCTTCCCCAAAGCTCGGCCTTAACATACTGGATCACACCACAGAACTAGTTCATTTGCATACTTTTTTTTCTTATTTGCTGGAAGAATGGGGGGGGGGGGTTCAAAGATTGCTCAATTCTCCTTATTTAAGTCTGTTATATACTATTTTTGCTATTACTAACCACCACCTATGGGCAACAGAAAAAAAACCAAAACACGTTGGATATATGCAGTGGCAAAATAGCTTTATTGACACAATCTAGGAGATCTAGGTAGTTGTTCATGGAGACGTTTTCTTTGAAATGTGGCCTGTGAATAATGAGGACTTGGACATATTTACATAAGTATAGCAGGTTACATATGTATTTAAAGAAGATATTAAAAAAATTTAAATGTGCCTTGAAGTGAACACAATGTCTAATGGTAAACTATTCATAGTCAAATGAAGCACATATTTTAAATACAACAGATTGTGCACAAAAATGTTAATTGATCAATTAATAAAAGAAATAAAATAGACTACTTGTTCCCAGATTGCCTATGCCAAACATTTTGGGGGATTTCCACCATCATAGTGCCCAACGACAAATCTGTTGCAATGCAATGGCATCTACCAGGCAGCTTAATCATTGTGTTAATCCATCTTCAAGCTACGCCATTTTGGGCCATGATGTAGAGCAAGTGTAGGCACACTACGGCCTGGGGGCCAATACCCTTTAGTATTTTAATCCGGCCCTTTGTCAAATTGTTGTCAAGACACTCTGGCACCCCTCCACTCATTTCCTGCAATAAGTGGAGAAAATGCCTAGAGGACGATCATAATTTTTTTTTATAATTTTTTTATTTTTGAACCTCCCTGGTAATCAGTATGATTAGTTCATTCTTTTAAATCAATTTATCAATGTTTACATTTTCCACCCAGGCTGGGAGGACTGGTCCCTCATTGCAGCCCACGAGTCAAAATGTTTGCCCATCCCTGCTGTAGAGCCATACAGCATACATTATTCAGTAGTCTGAACATAAAACAAAAACATTACCATTCTTGAAAAACAGGCAGTTAGAATTCCACTTCCAGATCCTACATCTAGAGCTTTGGCACCTTCGTGTAACTGTTCGTGGAGAAGTTCTAATGCATATGCATGCTACAATAAAGAAGGAGATAACAATTTCACACATGCGGAGCAGTTTAAGAACTTCTTATGTCACTGACATTTCTCTTTATAAAACAGGCCATTAAGCAAAATGTCAAGTGAAAAAACACTATTTTCAACAAATACATTCAATTTATCAAGATTTTATTTCACTTTATTTTGCTCTCCCTTAGTAATGCCATTTGTGGCAAACAAAATGAGAATCTTTTTTCCCTACAATGATCTAGCAGTGATGAGGACTTTTAAGTATTGTTCAACAGTGCCTGCTTAACCCCTTTCATTCAACCTGTCTATCTTATGTTTAAGGAAAAGTTAAATCCTTTAAATTAATTTTGCAAGCAGAACATTTCACTGGCAGGTAAAGGTTAAGAAAGACGAAGAAGGGCAAGCGCACGTATTGTTTTATTGTGTCTTCAATATATTTGTTGATAAAAAGCCTCTTAACTTCCTGGGCGTTGCGCACGTGGCACGTTTTTTTTTATAACCGTGCCACGGGCAATCACAGCAGAGCACGACATGCTCCGGTGTGATTGCCTGCCCAGCCGGAGGATCTAAACATAAATCCGGCATCACTGGAGACGCCGGACTTATGCTGAAAAACGGCGATGCCCCTCCATTTACATAAAGGTCAAGAGCGCTGCCTACCCCCGCCCCCTTGGCGTCATCGGTGACGCGATCGGGCGGACCCGGAAGCATCGACATACACGCCGATGCTCCTGATCGCCAGAGGAATCCGGCGGTATCTAGAGCGTCGCTCTAGTTAACTGGGGCTGAGTTTCATGCATCATGAGTGCTCAGAAGGTTAAGGTAGCCATAAAATCCTTCAGTAAGACATAGTTAACATCAGAAGGATAATAGGTAGTGTGCAGTTTCTTTGCCAAGAGGCAGTGGCCCCAAAAGTATGCAAATAAAAGTCCACAAGAGTAAATCGTTATATGTCCATAAATATTGGGACAACAACACAATTCTAACATTTTTGGCTCTATACACCACCACAATGGACTTTGAAGGAAACAAACACAACGTGCTTTAACTGTGAACTGTCACCTTGAATTTAAGGGTATTTACACCCAAATCAGTGGGTGAACAGTGTAGGAATTACAAGTTTTCATATGCACCTCTACTGCAACTGTCTTCAGTTCCTGCTTGTTATTGGGAATTTCCCTTCAGTTTTGTCTTCAGCAAGTGAAATGCATGTTCAATCGGATTCAGGTCAGGCGATTGACTTGTCCATTGCATAACATTCCACTTCTTTCTCTTCACTTCTCTTCCCACCACTCTAGTACAAGTTGATCGTGGTCTCATCTGTCCATAGGATGTTGTTCCAGAACTGTGAAGGCTTCCTGTTTTTGAGGCTCACCAATGATTTACATTTCGTGGTAACCCCTCTGTATTCACTCTGGTGAAGTCTTGTCTGGATTGTTGACTGACACACATACACCTACCTTCTGGAGAGAGTGTTCTGGATCTGGCAAACTGTTGTGAAGGGTGTTTTCTGCATCAAGGAAATAATTCTTTGGTAATCCACCACAGTTGTTACTTTGTCGTCTTTTGGTGTTGCTGAACTCACCGGTGTGTTCCTTATTTTTAAGAATGTTCCAGACAGTTGTTTTGGCTACGCCTAATGTCTCTGATGGGTTTGTTTTTTCACCCTAATGATGGCTTGCTTCACCGATAGGGACAGCCCTTTGGATCTCATCATGAGAGTTGACAGCAACGGATTCCAAATGCAAATAGCACGCTTGAAATTAACTCTTTTTATCTGCACATTGTAATTTGGATAATTAGGGAATATCACACACCTGGCCAGTCTGCAGTTAAAGCACATTGTGTTTGTTTCATTTAAAAACAATTGTGGTGGTGTATAGAACCAAAAATGTTAGAATTGTGTTGATGTCCCAATATTAATGGAACTTTATTTGTAGTCAAGTTAAGGAAATAACATCCAAAACTCCGGATGATGATCTAAACTACAAGGGAATATTAGAAATGTAAGAAACCCAAAGGCAAACTGGACCTATCAGACACTACTTATAAAATGTCTTAACATACTTACCATGTGTGGAGCACTAATTGTTGCTTGAAAACCTGTGAGGACAAATAAGAGGATTACTTGCTCAAGTCCGATAGCCAGATTAATCCAATTATACTGTATATTGCACTTTTTAAATTAATACACAGCAACATGTTGAAATACTTTTGAATTCCGCTATTAAACACAGTGTAGCTTTTCATATAATTGTTTCATTCTGCCAATATGCAAAATGCTGGAATGGAGTCATTGTCAGTGGAGTCATTGTTGGAGATGCCCAAGGAGGCCTGACTTGACGCAGCATGTTGTAGGCTATGACACAGATACATCAAAGCCCATTGCTTTGAATGAGCAGCACTTGTACTGTCAAGTCTACATGTAGTGTACACTTTGCAACAACTAAACATTTATATTTTAGATAAACTTTTGAAAATAACACCCCATTAAAATTCCAATTAGTGAAATTAGTGTTTAATAATTTTATAAACCGGACACATTATTGCATATCAAGTTACAAACAAACAGAGGCACATTCATCACAAAGGGCATTTGCCATTACAAAGTTTAGATAAAAAAAGAACTTGTCTTGTCACTTTCTTTTGGGTCAATCTGGGAAGTTTCAATTACTAACATACAATGCCCTTATAACAATTAGGCTGGCCATAGACGCTTAGTTTTTCTGACGATTTCTCAGCAGGCTGACCACGCATGATACCGTCATCATGCATGGCCGGCCGAATCGTCCACGCACACGTTGCGTGCCAGCATTTACCTTGGCTGGTCCCCATTTAAAGTAATGAGATTGACCAAAATTTTTATGGGCATGTCCATAATTTGTCAGATGGATTTCTGGGCTGATCTATGGCCTGATTTAAGGTGGGCATGTTAGATTTGTGTCCGATTTTGCAGCATATGAATCTCCGTGAGCACACACATCACTCAATGTGTGGCAAAATCGGTCACAAATCTAACTGTCTATGGCCACCTTAAGTACACAGATTTACATTTTACTTGATGATTGATTGTAACAAATGTAATTTCTCTTGCCCTTTTAACCAACCACTATGTAGTATAGTGGCCTCCATGATAAAATGCACATGGATTGGAAGGTTTTGAAAGGTCCTCATCCTACATGGTTTTGGTAGAAAAGCAAATGTGATTGTACAGAAACTATAGTGTAACATTGTAAGGTGTATGGCTTTGAACTGTGATTGCTAATTTGTAGATGCCTATAAAAATTTGTTAAAAAGTTGTCTTTCGCATGACAGGTAAAGGTTTATCAGACGGACGATACGGGGGGTAGGGTTGGGTTTGGGGGCGGTGTTGACAGCCCTTAAAGATGGAAATGACCAGAATTCTCCAAAAAGCATCTTGGTAGCCCAGGGAATTTACTAAATCACTGGGGTTTATATATATATATATATATATATATATATATATAAAATCGCTGATTTCTTTTTATTCTACTTGATCCTGCATCAAACTGCAAGACTTGCATTAGTCCTTTGGAACCTTAATGTAACCAGAAATGGTAGCCAAATTTTTAACTCGTTAATTTGGGATTCAATTGCAAAAGTATCAACACCACAATTGTAAAAAAGAGTTGTGGGAACATTACAAAAAAAGCGCATTATTTTAGTAAATGTAAACAGATTACATCAAAGTAAAAAAAAATTTAAATACAATTTCGACTTTAATTTTAATTTATACAAACGCTGCAAGTGCTATTGCAATACATTTAGGTGATGATACCATGTTCAGGGGCTTTGCAACTAACTGAAAGTAAACTAGTGGAAATTGAACAAAAATATTTGGGGTAGCTCTAACCCATGTAAAAATACACACATAAATACCGTATATACTCGAGTATAAGCAGAGGTACCTAATTTTATCTAGAAAACTGGAAAAACTTATTGACTTGGGTATAAGCAGAGAGTGGGAAATGCAGTGTCAGATAGTGGAGTTTTCTAAATGAGAAAATATAGAGAAAGCCCCATTGACCCTAGAAATATTCAAACAGGATTAATCTTAGTGCCACATCATCAATACATTTAAGAGAACACAGGATTATAATAATTACAGGATGGGTTGTGCAAGGCAATTCTTATTTCTTAATCATAGGCTGGCTATGGAGTGTTGTATCTGTACTAGTAACTGGCCACTAGGTGGCAGTGTGGAGTTTGTTAATCTCCATCAGCTGGCTGTTGGAAGCCGAAGCTCACAGTAACTCAGAGAGAAGATCCACCGAAGAGAAAAGCTGCCTGCCAGAAGCATTCAGCGTGGAAATTCAGGTGAGATGAGTGGACCCCCCTCAGCTGACTCGAGTATAAGCCTAGGGGAGCACTTTCTGCCCATTTTTTTGGGCTGAAAAACTCGGCTTATACCCGAGTATATACGGTAATATAAAAATAAATAAAAGAAAACAAACACTTCTACCTTACAAATTTTTTTTTACATGGACCACTGAAGTCAATTATGCAATATAAAGTTTATTTTTGGCAAACTGAGGTTTAGCTTGGTGCAACTAAAAAATAAAAACAGTAACGTTGATAATAAGCCAACATTAATCATTATCATTAGTTATTACCTATTGACTGTGGAGAATCCATATATGGATTACACTTTGCATAATGCCTTCGGTCAGTTCCTAGCATTACTTCAAATACTCGGTCTGACTTGATGATCCCGTTTTCTGAAAAGCATTAGAGAAAAAAAATCTGTAAATTTTCCTATATATACACAGACAATACTACTGTATTTCCACTCTATAAGATGCACAGGACAATAAGATGCACCTATGATTTTGAAGAGAAAATTATGGAAAAAAGGTTCACAAAAATCAATTTACATATGGAGTAAATAAACAACATGCTCCAACAAAGTGTACAGGGCTGGACCATGCAGTCTTTACCATGTATTCCACTTTTATGTAAAAAGGCCAGGATCCCAGGAGGAAGGGCTTGGTTCCAGTAGAGTGTGCAGGACTCAAACTATACTGTATCTTGGCATACACTAGAAGTAGAGGCTTTCTCAGAACTCAAAACACACTTATGGAGGATCACATTTTACAAGCTAGCACTGGTATTTGATACAAATTTACATACCTACATCCACTTCACAGCACTTGCAATCCCCTATGGGGAATGAGCTGCTCATCAAGTACAGTTATGCACATACTGAATTGCAAATGCAGTGAATATATTACTCACCTCCCTAGTGTGTAAATATCTAAAAATGGATGACAATGCCAGCTAGCGAGTGCCTCTACTTCTAGTACAGACAAAGTATTGTTCCAGCCTTGCAGAAACCAAGCTCTTCCTCCTGGGATGCTGGCCATGGGGAGTTCAAGATGAAAAGAAATACATTTATAAGTTTGCAAAGAAACATTTTCCCCTACCAACCAACCGGTAACCACAACTGCAGAGCAAAGTTGACATTCCACGTCTCACTCATAGTTGCCAAAGATATAATGTGGGCATTCAGGGATGATTAACAGCTGCCCTACAAAACTCACAACCACTCTACAGATTTGCACCATTGGGGGACAAAGCAGCAGCTGCCCCACAACTACATGTCCAAACCTTAATCGAGAGAATTCTCAATGCTTAAAAGGCACATGAAAAATGTTCAAGTTAAGGTCCTTTTCATACTATATGCAGGTATGAGTTAGCGCATATATTTGTTAAAGCATGCGTTTTAAACATTAAACTTCTACGTATGTGTTTTTGAACAGAGAATGAAAATTGCAGCAAAAATGCATGCAAGGCGTTATAAAAAGGGACATGCGCTAATGCTGCGTTTTAAAAAAACGCAACACATGCAGTGTGAATGGCAACATTGGTATTCCACGAGAAAACGCAGTACCGCAAAAGTGGAGTAAAAGGGCCCTAAAGGTTCCTACTACAAGCTTACTGCAAACAGGGCAAGGCAGTACATTGGTGGACGGCATGAAAGCAAATGTTTAGAACTGCAATCAAAGGATGCCATCTTATACACCGTATGTTTGGTGGGAACGCAAATTAACCCAATCCTGCATTCTTGTATCCAACAAGAGAATACCCAAAGAACGAATTTTCTACTGAATGGTAGAAAAAGCTATTTCTCTATGTCAGAGATCGCCAGTTTTTGTGAGTTAATTGCAAAGCCCCTGAGCATGGTATCATCACCAAACTTACTAGAGATGTGGAGTAGGATCCAGGGTATACTACACAAAAGAAAGATGTTGAAAGAAGATTCAATTTGTTTTCAAGCCGAAATTCCGACTTAACTTAATTTATGCAAAAACTACATATGCTAGAGCAATACTTTTCAAATCTTCCCATAACCATTCAATACATCTCTAGAAATCTTGGTGATAATAGCATGTTCAGGGGCTTTGCAAACAACTCACAAATCAGTTAGTTGAAAAACATTTGAACATGTCTAATAATGTCAACTCTTCCTCTAGTAATAACACATATTGGAAGTGAGTGAGGTTGTCTCTTACTACCGTATTAGATGGGAGAACTGAATATTCCCTCCTTCCTCTCTCCAACCAAAGTTCTGCAGCCTGTGCCGTGTTGGCTTTACATGATAAAATTCCAAATTATATAACTACTTAATAGTACACACCTATAAAAAGGCACCGGTCTTCATTGAGACTAACAGCATCGGCCAGAGATTATCGGACATGTCCATTCTGTCACCCCATGTGGGCTCCCCCGATCGGCATACACACACGCCCATTGATCGGCAGCAAAATCGGCCGTCGCTCGGTGCGTGTATGGCAGCCTTAACTCTCCCTGATAATGAAGTAAATGTTTGTTGCCGGACTAGAGACGCTTGTATAATGCTTGCCATACACATGCCGATAAGCTTGAATCTCGGTGCATTTCGGGACTGGTCTGCCTGCACACCATCGGGGTGTGTATGGCAGCCTTAAGTGAAGGGAATGGATTGCCAATAGTTCAGGACTGAACCGTAAAGCATTTGGAAAACCGCTGTCAATCAGCTGAGGCGACAAATACTTAGATTGCTAGCTTCAACTTCAAACATGATTCATGATTTCCCTGGAATCCCAGAGTCATGATTAAAGTGCCCCTTCTCCCTGCCTCTTCTTGGAGCCTTCCACTGCCCTATCTTCAGCAGA
>CM070035.1:105770172-105783256 GCA_036250615.1 Ptychadena robeensis | reverse complement strand
TTTCATTTCTTTGTCATTGGACAAACTTACAAAATCAGTGAGGGGTCAAATAATTAATTCACATCACGTATTACTGTCCTGCAAAATTGACAGCTTTGGATGGATTTTCTTGGTATTTTGATGGATTTATATCTGATGGTACTATGGAGCATGAGTACCAAACTAAGGAAAGGAATCGATTGGTTGTGAATCGATCACATTATGTTTTTTCAAACGATAATTTTCAAATGATCGATTTAAACCGATCGTTTGAAAATCGATTGAACAGAAAATCAAGCTGTGAATGCCCAGCTTTATGGAGCATACAAGGTGCCATACATTGATTGGTGGTAAGCGTTGGGCAAAACAACAAGCATGAACCAGAAAGCATCAGCTACAGTAAATTTCCTTCTTGTGATTATCTAGGAAGATTTGACAGGATCACCAAGTCATTTAATGTATATGCAATTGGCCTATTCAGATGTACATAAAGCAAATAAGTAGGAACCAGGCCTCAGATACACATTATTAACAATCCATTTTACTTGCTAATCTGATTAAGGTTTTTCCAGTTTTTATTAAAGTGCTTCTGATTTCTTAATGCATTTTTCAGAATTTATATTTCTTGCTTTTATTTATTGCATGTAAGCTATTCCAGCTCATTAGTTTTGTAAGGTAAAAATTCTGAATTTGCTACATCATCAAGGGAATAAGGAGAACTGGGGTTTCAGAGGTGTTGCTCTTTTGTATATACTACTACTCACAGAATGAATAAAAATTTCATAAATGTATTTCATTCAAAAATGGGGACACCACATACTGCTGGGTTCATGATTGAAACATTTGGATTATTAAAAGTTTATGCCAATGTTTCCTTCACTTTATTTTTTTTCTTTAATTTTTGCCTATTTTCTGTATGTTTCTATACATGTGTATTTGATTTAAATGTCAATAAAAACTTATTTTTATAAAAGAAGGGCAGAATCTATAATATGTATCTAAATTATGAAACAATAAGACCTGGCCTCAACCTACATTGGGAATGTTCAAAACTAAACTTGATAACTGAAACAGACTTCCAGCAGAGGAAGTAGATACATCAACAATATGTAAAATATGCTTGATACAAGCAGAGGAATATACTAAGACAAAGTAAATGTTAATTAATACATCAATAAAGTTGCTAGAGTTACTGCTTCACCTCACATCAATAGAAACAACCCTTTTACTCATATAGTTTAAATCATACCATATTTTTTTGACCTCTTTAATGTTTTAATTACCCACCACCATAATCACCAACAATATATCGACAGTAGTTACTATTACTGTATCTGTGGCTACCATTACTGTACTGGATATTTTTTTTTACTAACAAAAACATTTATATCAATGAGTATATTTGTTACTAAGGCCTGCTTCATACTTATCCATTTTAAGGCAAATGTTAACATATGCATATATTACATCCAATAGTGCCCAATGCAGGTATACATAAGAATAAATAATGTGAACAACACCTTAAGTGATTTTCTGTTCTGACAAAAAGCAACTATCTTTTAAAAGCTTTTAGAAAATATTCCATTGCTCCTGAACAAAGTATTGTTAGATACTGTGCATTCAGCATTGAATTGATTACTCTCTAGTTTCCAGACCATACATGTGTGTAGTGTAAACCCATTTTCTTCTGGAGACCAGAAACACATTACTGATACAAGGTGCATCAATCTATTTTTTATCTGGTAGAATGACCAGAGTTGGCAATGTTGATTCCTACTAGCACCACATATGACCTGAGATGTGTTCATATAAAATTAAGAAATTTTACCTATTAAAAATATATTAACAGTATTTCTGATTACTCAAATCATTATAGAGGCTGTTTTACAGGAAAGGCAGTCATTCGAAAGTTTTGTTCTGCTTAATTCTGTTCCAAATTCCTTATCTTCATGCAGATCACCATGCAAATACTGTTTTATTTTTTAGTTTTAAATAGAGTGAGATAGGACTAAAACTCATGTAAATTTCACTGTCAATTTTCACTAACAAGTCTATCAGTCTATCTATTTTAACATTCTTTCCATGCTGCCATTGCCATCTCAATTGCACCACAATTGCATCTCGTCTCAATTGCACCACAAACTGCATTCATGAAATGGACATGCAATTTGAAACATTTACATGTCAGTCGGATATAATTGAATATAATGTGTATCAGCTGCCAGCTGCACAGGCATAAATGCATTTTGCCTAATTAGCATTAAATGGATATATTTATAGGTGCCTTTTTAATAGCAAAACAAGAAGAAGTTATATTTTTAAGTTAAGTGGGGGATTACTAAAAATCTGCCAGTCTCCATTCATGATTTTTGCCACTTAGCTAGGAAAATGTTGCAACCAAAGTTTTCTAATCTATTTCATTCACATCTAACATATTTTAGGTATAGATTCACAACTAGATTCAACTCACCTTTCACTTTGTAAATAAGCACTGACAGATGTGACATGTGTTACAAGAGAAAGAATGGCCCTTGGTTTTGTGTATAAAATTCTGGAATAGAAACAATACATCATATGGTCACTGGTTTGACTGTCTTTTCCATTTAAGGCCTTTCCAATGACATGGAGGTTTTTCTTGCTTAGAAGTATTTTCTCCAAATCTACAGCACTATCTTAAGTCTATTTGTCATGTTCCCTGGCCCTAGAGCAGGCATGGCAAACCTTTTTGAGTCCAAGAGCCTAAACGGAAACACATAACCTACTTTTATATTTAAAAGTGCCAATACAGCAATTTAACCTGAACACTAAGGTTTTAGCTTAAACAATGAGAGATTCCAATTTTTTTTTGTAGTAACGGACGTGGTTACTGCTAACACGGCCATTACTGGATAAAAATCCAACAAGCTCAGAAACTCTATAGGAACTTGCAGCATCCTCACCACCATGGTAACATCATTGCTGTATCTTTATTATGGTCAGTTACAAGACCGTAGATGTAGTTTTTATGATGCTGTCATAGTCAAGGCGACTAGTCATGATGACGTCATCGCAGATCAAAGACACAGTCAATAATGTATTAAAGTTCTCTGTATCATTAACAGTTGGCTAATACCTTGAATTTCCTGGTAAATTAGCAATATGGCCACAAGATGGCACTGCTGTTTGTTTACATTTTACCAGCCAGAATAAGGCTCAGGAATACAATGTCACCCGACCTGAAAAAATTACCACCCCTTCCCTCCTATCCCCACCAATCAGAGACAGACTGATATGCATGTCAACAGACACGGCTCTACGGCTGTCAGCTGTTGCCACTTTGAGTGTAGCCAAGGTTCACTGTGTTGGTGTTGCTTGCTCTCGCAGGCATGCACCCATTTCCTTTTCTTCCTTCTTCAAAGGTAGTGCATTCTGTGTGACGGGGTGGACTGCACAGACATTACATGTATGTTGTGCAGCCTGTGAATGGAGAGGAGCTCTCTGATCCATTCCAGGTTTTAATGTGCATTTTCTGCAGTGACAACTTAATCCAAATGGATTTTCCAACTGATCCACCCTTAAGCACACCCCTGGCATGTTCAGTCCCTATATAACCCACACTCCCTATGATAGCATTTACTTTACTGCTAGGTTGTGAGCTTTCTGACCATTCATTTGTACCCAGGGCCGCCGTCAGGGGGGGACAGAGGGGACTCCTGTCCTGGGCCCGGGCAGCTAGGGGGGCCCGGTGGTGAGCACTTAGGGGCCCGACGTCCTGATCGGCAGCACGTCGGCCCCTAAGTCCTCTGCTCACAGCACTCTCTGCTTACTCTCACTGTGTTCCCGGACTGCCGACAGCACACTGTACACAGTGGCAGTCCGAGTCCGGGAACACAGTGAGAGTGAGCAGAGCAGAGGGTGCTGTGCTGTGAGCAGAGGACTGATGGGTAGCACACACCCCCCCCCCCCCCCCCCCCCCCCCCCCCCCCCCCCCCCCCCCCGCCGCTCGACAAGTCTTGTCATGGGGCCCGGACATTTTTGCTGTACCGGGCCCCATGGTTTCTGACGGCAGCCCTGTTTGTACCTCATCTCTGCTCTGTACATTGACCATCCATAGTCAGTGGACAGCTTAACTAGCCTCCCAAGGCTGATTGGGGGGCTTGACTATAGCCAAAGTGTGCTGGAGATTGGGGGATTCACTGCTGGGCTGCATTTGCATAGGTTCAGGACCTTACAGCTAGATCTGTTTAATTTTTATAACAAGATGATTTTGTTTAAACTTTCCCCTCAAAAATCTTTATTTGACTTTGAACTTAATTCACCAAAATCTAGATGTGTTATAGCAATGTTTTATCCATAACCCTTCTCTGCTTTTTGGTGATAATATGTGCTAATGTTTAGCGGCTTTGCAATTAACTCACAAAGTCATCTATATGATGCCTCCTTGTGTAATATAAGAGCATAGGAATTATTAGTTAATATATTTAGTTTAACAAACACAAAATGTAATACTGCCTCTGAAACAATGTTGGGTACCTCCATTGAAAATAGCTACATTTAACTAATGCCTTAAACCTGTATCTTCAATTTAAATAGTGCCAGGTGGCATATTAATCTGCCCATTTCGTGAGACTTACCCACCTTTGCCGGTTATAGCCTCTGTATAGCAGTAGTGTTGAGCACAAATCTTTTTTCGAATATCAGCACTTCAAGAATTATCGAAGATCTCAAATATAGTGCTATATCGTAATGTCGAATAATAGCGATTCTGGGGATGTTTGCAAGTACAAGTGCCGCCGATATTGACATAGAATGGCTTCTGTTGTCTTATGTGATCCACTGCAGCTGCAATTTCACATCCTGCCACTAGATGTCGCTTTGACAACACCCATTGCAATAAATCACTTTAAACTACTGATGCTCCCAAACTATAATGAAAAGAGATCTATTTTTATATATATATATATATATACATTGCCTATGCTGCTCATCACTATATAGCAGTGTACTTGGGTGTGGTCCTGTGTTTGCTTATCTGTCAGTCTCCTAGTGTCTAGTTGCCAACAGTGACACAGCCTGATTTTGACTTTGCTTGAACTGTTCTTACCCTGACTAACAGTAAGAATGGGAGAATGCTCCCAATAATCCTTAGGATACATTATTTTATCAAAGAATTGTCACATTTTCGAGAATTTTAGTGGTTAGTTAGTTTAAGACTGGAAAAGGGACAGTAGTTCAAGAAATTTTGTTTGCACTGCATAGCTGAATACCTTGTTAGCTGGCTGGTACTGACCTCATAATTGTGTTGCTCTACTATTGGTCTTAAGCTAGCCATACACGCTCCGTTTCCTCTTTTGAGAGATGAGGGACAGACTGCAACATGATGACGTCATGACCCTGCAGCCGGCGACTTGGAGGATGAGCAAGGACCCTTTGTGTGCCGGGCATTACTGTGGACGGGGACTACTGTCCCCATTCAAAGTAATGGGATTGGACGGGAATTTACCAACATGTCAGATCATCGTACGATTGTACATGCATGAGATTCTTGGTCAATCTCACCAGGTGGTGGCACACGATTTTACGCATGGCGATTGGCAAGAACGCTCACGGCGGTGTATGGCTACCTTTACATTATATTTCATTACTTGCAGGAGACAAAGCTGATTCTGGCTGAATTGTCAGGGATGTTTGGGTAACACAATTGTGTAAGTAAAATTATAACATTTTTGACAGGCAAGACACTTACATTGGTTTTAAATTCATGTTAGAATATTGTAGTTATATTGTAATACATGACTTGTCCACCACATCTGATTTCTTAATTTACTACATACAAACACATATTAAAACAAATATAGGTGTAAGAACATTTGCACAATTTCTGTATCAGAAAATGACCGTATAACCATATATTTCAAAACCATCCCCTTTTTTATATATGCAATCAGTAGTTCAAAATGTTTTATTGGGGGCCAGAAGAATTACATCCTTGATAGTTTTCAAAAACCTGCTGCTTTGTGGACCTTGCAAGATAATTTGTATTTGCTAAAAAACATTTGTAACTACACAGAGAATTAACTAACAAGGCTCTGATCTTTTATAAAGACAGTTACATCTACCACAGAGATACTTACTGGTGCTGTTAATAAATTGGAGCCTTCTAACTGCAGCTACCTTGAGTAATTTCTATTACTCCCTGAAGCACTTTTAAATATTTTTTTGAGCCTAGTATATGTCTGCCCCTACCTCATCCATTAATTTATCAAAGTATCTTCTGTCTCTTATATCTAATACGTATATGTGTAGTGATATGGCTGATTCATCAACAAAATTGGTTCTCTGACGTTTGTTTATATTGTGTGAGATTAAAGGGTGTATTAATCACACCATGCTGTAAACTGAGTACATTTTAACAAATTACCCCCATTTATCATTTGAGTCTATTCTTATCCTATATCTTTCTTAGTAGATTTGATTGATTATAGTTCAAATGTACTGGTTCATAAAAATTGAAAGCTCCTTGAGCCACAGTTATTTCATGGAGGCAAGATTTTGAGTCACATTTAAAGGGGTTGATAAATATGTTGGGTAAGGCTATGTCCCCACTTTGGCGATTGTCTGCAATTTTAATCCATGCATTTAAAATTGCTGTGATTGGGCGCGGCTGCGGTGCACTGTGTTTTTTAATGCAGGCTGCAGGTGATCGTGGAAACATAGCCTTAGGGTGCACTCACAATAGCGGCCGAAAATTTTGGCCGAAATTGTGCCAGATCACTCCGGATTGCTTGACAGATGACTGTACATCAAAAGTGTCTTCAAAATATGTCATAGTTATCTCGCCTAATTGGAACAGGTACCCAATCAATTATCAAGAATAACAGTTGTGTTAGAATGAGCCATCCAAACAAAATGCTACTCTAAAGGGTACCTTCATTGGGCTTCTGATTGAATATTTGTGCTGTCTAATTTTTTAAATGCTCTTACCAATATATATCCACTTTCATGAACAATAGATGGACCACAAAAACTGTGACAGGTATGATTCTTCTTTGTCATCATGTTGTGTAAGTGTGTTCCACTCATGACAGTGTAACAGGCAAGCAACACGGGCTTTAATAGTAGTGTTGATCGGCATATGGTATATTAAAGTTCGCGTAATTTCGCGAATATATTAAGGAACATTCGCAATTCGTAAAATTCTATATAGTCCTTATATGAGTTGTAGAACTGGAAATCATATAACTGAGCTTAAGTCAGGTAATTTGCCACTGTCCCCATATCATGCATACACAAAAAGAGGATTCACCCAAAAGAGGTAGAACACCAAGCGGTGGCTAGCCTTTTGACGTGTCCAGTTGACATGTCCAGAAATCATACATACAGTCGAGCTCATAATTATTCATACCCATTCTCAGCTTTTATTTACATTTAAGCAAAAAAGTGTCATGTCCAAAATGATTCATATTCATGCAATTATAGGAAGCGTTTGATTGCTGTAATAGCCTTTAATTGCTGTAAGTAACTTTAAGTCAATATTTGCCAGGGGTATGAATAATTATGGGCTCGACTGTATGTAGTAAGTTTCACATGTTACAGTTCTTGAAACTTCAAGCTTCTTTTCTTCTTGCACTTCTAACACTTTCAGTGGGGCTTCCTCGGGCAATCATTTCTATAGATCAGGCAAAACATTACACATGACTTGGTTGAATAAAAGTAAAAATTTGCCTGGGGTATGAATAATTATGGTCTCGACTGTATCAGGCAAAAAAGGTAATAGCGATAAGATAAGATTATTGTACATGTTTTATAGGCCGAACCACAAAGGGTAGGCCATAAACAATCTTAAGTCATGTAACATATATAAATATATACTGTACTTGAATGGGTTACACATAGGGTTAAAGGTAAATAACGTTGGGTCATATAGGGGGGAGACAATCCTGTTGAAGGGGTACCCCCCTATGCCATGAACCCCCTCAACATGATTCGGACCTTTAATGTCGGCCTCCTCAGGAGGGGATAGGGATCCAAATCAGGATGCATGGTGCAATGTAAATAATCCAATCGATAGTAGTCTAAATGAACATGAACAACATATTTTTTTTTTTGGGTTATCTTTTTTATTAATTTTACATTTTACATAACATTGCAAAATAAAACATTGGACACATATCTGGTGAAATCTCTGTAAATAAATAAAGCCCCTCCCCTCACCCTCCTGGTGCCCAGGGGAAACCGCTGTAACAAATAATTGCAATGGCAACCAAGAAATACTCCCGCGCCATCAAATCCGCCTTCTTGTGTGGGTCCTAAAAATTAAGGTAACACATAAGCAAATCATCTGACATATAAATAAGCATCAAAACTTGCCCTAACGCAGCCACCAACATCAAAGTATCCCCCTCCCGTTATGCCCTGTAAGCATGCCATATAACCTTCAATAATCACACTCTCCGTACCTCCCCGTACTGTATCATATCTATCCCCTGCCCTCCGCAGGGGGAAAGAGTTTCAGGAATGCCCCCCATTTCTTGTCAAGCAGTAGCAGCTTGCCTAACTTGTTGGGTTAGCATAGCTATCCTCTTGTCGCAGCAGATCATACAATAAGGCTGTCACCATAAGTAATGTAAGTGGGTTCTCCCTGTATCCATGTAGCCATTAGCACCCTCCTGCCGCCAAAAGACTAATCTGTATCCATAGGGAGTTCTGCAACACACAGGCCTTGCGGCCGTGGGGGCACAGCTCGCAGCATCAACTCGGGGTCTAGACTATCGGATGTCCAATCACCTGATCTATCATTTCAGCCACCAGATGCCAAAATCCCCATGTATACAAGGGCACGTCCACATACATTATCAGTTGTCGGTTTCTTCTTATTTGGCACTTAGGGCAGATCATCTGCCACTTTTCTCCATCAATGGGGTGGTTTTACTAACACCCTGGTACCTTGTATGCCCCTCGCATGATCTTGTATGTGCGTCTCTCTCCACACCTCTGAGCGACGCACACACCTCCTCACGGTCAGGTACCCTTGTATAGGCCTTTGTTCACTAAATTCTCCACCACCCCCAATCCTTTTCCCATTGGGCAATGGTTTGCTTGTAAGGTCGAGTTGTTATGCACTTTCTCATTTCCTCAACATGTTGTATAAGTTGGAGATACTCGACCCCTGGCACTTAACTAGTTGTCCGCCAAGTCCGTCTTCCACAAACAATATGTGTAGGTTTGTCCAAAGATGAGCAGTAGGGCCTTCACCTGAAGATAATGCAAAGGGTGTAAATCTGCCTCCCTCATATTGAACCTATTGCGAAGGCTTGGCCATTTGATCTAAAACTCCTAGGCATTGTTCAATAGAGATCTTTAACGTATCGCAATATCCCTTGTCTCTCCACTTATGGAAGACTTATGCTGGGCCCCCTATGGAAATAGAGGATTCCTGCAATCTGCAATATTTAGATATTGTAGGTGGGAGCTTTTGGTAGTTTCCTGGTCTCTCTGGTGTTATGCGGGTGCCGCAGATCCTGGTTGACGTGGAGGTACCAGGGAGCAGGGGAGTCTAAGCCACCCCGAGGGTCTTCACCCAGAGAGCCCCCCTAATGGGAGATAGGCGGGCGAATCCCTTGAGGGGACCCTGTTGTCTTTTCCGCACATCAGTGGCTAGGTCCTGCTTCCCTAGTGAAAACCCCCCAGGAAGGTGCGGGCCGGGTGTCCTAGAGAAAGACTCCTTTTAGGAGGAAGGTTCGCTTGGAGGGTAGGAGCAGGTTAGGCGGAAAGCACAGAGAATGGTCAGAGTTCCAAAGCTGAGGTCGAGGCTGGCGGAGTTCAAAGAATGGTCGAGGTACAGGCAAGGGTCAAGGCAGGCGGGCGATCAAGAGTAGATCGAGAGAACAGGCTGTGGTCTAGGCAGGCGGCAAGCTACGGGTAGATCATCAACAAGCGGAGGTCGGAGCCGAGATCAAGGAGTAGTCGGGAAAGAAGGCAGGGTCAGGGGTAGACGGGAAGTCAAGCGACGAAAACACTTGCTACCATTTACAGGACACAGGAAGCGTATACACCAGACTGGATGCAAGGACTTGCAGGCTTTTTATAGAAGTTGTCCTCCCTGGTGGGGCGTCAGAGGAGAGGCGGACACCAGGAACAGTCCCCTTCTAATCCTTTAAAATTTGGGCGAGGAGGCGCGCAGCGTGCGCCGCACACGCCCCCGTCCCGGCTCCCTCGTGGATGGAGTAGGTGAGACCCCAGGAGACCCGCTGAGTGTCCAAAGCAGCCCCATGGACCATCCGCCGGACAGGCAGGAGGGTACAGGTGGGTAGAGGACCAGCGCTGGCGGGCCGGTTGATTCTCAGCCAGCGACAATTTTGTCAAGTGCGGTGATGCTTGCACTGGGTTAATCGTCGGGCACGTGGGATGACCTAAGGACCCTTCCCACACAGTAATGGAGGACAGGACTGACTCTCCCCGACGATTAACAGTGCCCGCTCAACAGCATTTGACAAAATTGGGCTTGCTGAGACAAACCGGGACTAGACTTACAAAGACTCCATGGACGACTAAATAGGAAAGTGTGTCCCTGACAAAGCCATCGACCAGGTGCAGGAGACTCATTGGGGTAGCCTGGGATCCACCGAGCAGGAACTTGGGAGCAACTGCGACCAGCCCATCTACCCACAGAGTGTAACAGAAGAAACTAATGATATAACCTCCAAAATATCCCTGATGAAATCCCTTAATGGGAAGAAACGCGTTGGAGCACTTGGAGTAAACTATATAGGACTTTTTTCAAACTCTGGATCACCAGAATGTATGCCAAGGATTTTTAAACTGTAATGTTTTATGTGTGGAGAACTTAAATGCCCCTGACTGGGTATTGAGGCATTCAGTCACTCCCATGTCGTGTTTGTTGATTGTAAAGATGTACCAATAAATGGTAAACGTCAATCTCTAGACCGGAACTCGTTTATTACAGATACTCACCGTTAAAGTCTATTAGGGTTGGCCACCCTTGGGGTTCAGTTCCCCCCCACCCCCCTTTTCCATTTGTATTACATTGGATGTGGTGAGCTGGCTACCAGTGGTCCCCCTCCCCCTAAGCTTCAATGTATTTGAAATAGTCTATTTTCGCAAAGTGCAATAACAATACATACTACTCTAACAAATTGACTACTTGGGATGGCATAAAACAGTGGGGGGATGAAAACAACATGTAACAATAACTGATTTAGGTTATTAGGAATGAGCATATGTCAGTTTTCAATTTGTCACATGATATGACAACTAAAATCTAACCACTTTTGCGGCTACTGAGAAGGCTGTTGTTAATAGTATCTTTTTATTATTAATATATATATATATATATATAATCTAAAAGCTATATAATCCCTAACTATTGCAAATCAGATCATTCAAATAATCAATATCATAAAATGTGTTTCTAAAGATCTATGTATTTTTTTAGCATGGCTTTCTGGTCTTTGATTACACATCGCCATTGTTCACTGCATGTCTAGAGGCATTTAGATTTGAGGCATCTCCTGTCATCTTTTGAAGTTCTTTGTAAGTTATCTATGCCTGACTGACATCTCAATATTTCCTAGCCTCCGCAGCCTTTGTTTGCACACTTTTGTATTCAGTGAGTACCAGAGAAAGATATTGCTGTCACATTGGAATACCATTAAACTTTGTTTTACACAGAGCAGAGTACGGTATATCTTTTTACTCTTGCCCAAATCAGTCTATCTCTATCAAATATAGTCTGGAACAAGATATATAGTATTAATTTGCTGTGTTAGCAGTTGGTGGCAGTTTATTCATTAGTGTTGCTTAAACAAGTTTATGTGAACAAATATACTTTTTCTCTTAGAATTATTGTGTTGTTTTTAGAGTTTTGGGTTATGTCCAAAATGTTATCTTTAGGTTGAGACAAGACAACTAGAAATAGTAGGACATAGTTTCTCCTGTAGTTGTCTTAGCCAGCATAAAGAGTTATTAAACCCCAATGGTAGAAAAAAAAATAACAATTCAAACCTACTAGCAAGATT
This sequence comes from Ptychadena robeensis, assembly GCA_036250615.1. NCBI lineage: Eukaryota > Metazoa > Chordata > Amphibia > Anura > Ptychadenidae > Ptychadena > Ptychadena robeensis. The sequence continues at coordinate 105,771,260 of CM070035.1, read as the reverse complement.
TTATAGATAAAGGTAATTAGTTTTTTTTACAAAGTACAGATTTCACACCTTTATTACTCTTATTCTTATTGCTTTCTCTGTCTTACTGTGCCAGTGCTGCTCTAAATTTCTAGGGGAGCAAGGCCTCTTGTATATACAAGGGCTCCTTTTCTGGACTACATGTCCAAGAGCAGTTAAGTTGACATTTATGCGGAGAAGGTTAGATTCATCTCCCATAGATTAACATGGAGGCGACCCCTTCCCACACAGTCAGTTGGAAGAGAATAGCCAATTGGCTATTTTCCGGACACCACACTCCCATAGAAAAAACATCCCTGCAGCCTTTTGGCTAAGATCAAGTGTAGTATCTGTTCTAATCAATTCCCTATGGAATGCCTTGTATAGTCCTTCTTAGAAAGGGGGAGGACTGAGGATGTTCCATTTGGTAAGCGAAGTGTAAGGGGGTAACTCCTGAACTTGCTAGCTTGACTGTGTACTGGGGCGTGGTTGAGTGTCTCCCACATCTGTGTCAGTCATGAGGGGTAATTGGAAGGCAGCAGAGAATGCCTTGTCCACCCTGGTCTTTGATTTGGGTCATTGCGGCCCTTTCCTGGGTTGAGGATAGGGTTACTACTTGCAGCTATGCCTGCTGGTAGAAGCGGCTCTGCTGCATCTTGTGACTGGTCAGGAGGTAGGGGGTTAGTGCCCCGGGTTGGGACCAGGGGTGCCATAAAATTCACTGGTGGAGACCCACCTTTAATGGCACATTTGACCTTACCCACCTTTTGCACAATTTTGAGCATCTAACCCTTTTTGAGTCCTAAGCACCCTTAGGAGCAGGACATAATGGTACCCGTGCATTTTTGTGGTGTTTCACTTGTGTCACATCACTTTTTAGCACTGGGTGCAGAGTTGCACGGTCTGTGTGTCGAGGGCTCAAAAGAATAATTTAAATATTAGAGTAGCCATAGACGTCTCAACTCCCCTGTGATTGACAAGTCTACAGGGAGTGCAGAATTATTAGGCAAATGAGTATTTTGACCACCTCATCTTTATGCATGTTGTCTTACTCCAAGCTGTATAGGCTTGAAAGCCTACTACCAATTAAG
>CM070035.1:105725506-105755160 GCA_036250615.1 Ptychadena robeensis | reverse complement strand
ATGGATGGGATATTCAGTGAAGACTGTAGATCACACAGCACACTGCCCTAGCTAATGGTTTCCCTATAGCAGCAGCAGCAGCTCTCTCTCCTTCTTTAGCAGAATGTGTAATGGCGTCCTGTACTTGCTATGTTATAGGGGGTGTGAGGGTCTGTGAGGTGGGGGGTGCTCATTGGCTGGATTATGTCTGCTGACTGTGACTCACAGGGGTCAAAGTTTCTGCAATGTTAAAAGATAGGGGGCGGATTGAACTCGCCATATGTTCGCGAAAATGCACGAACATGCAATAATCGCCGCGGATAGTTCGCGGGCGAACAGTCCGCGACATCACTACTGGACAGAAATGTTTTTATATGTACCTTTCACATGCTATATACATGTTATAATATTTGTAAATAAAGTGTTGATCTCATTCGCATGACTGGAACTTCACTATTTTTCTCACCTCAAAAATCCGTAGGGGCTGGCTCCCCCCTTGTTTGGGGTACAGTTCACCCCATTTGTTAGAATTGCTTGTATAACAGTATAAATATGCCATTAATGTCTAAACCTTTGGCAACGAAAGTGAGCACACCCCAAGTTAAATATGTGGCAATTATATCAATTCTTTCTAGATGAATTGGGCAAGTTGCAGCAAGTTATTGAAAGGCTCCCTGGATCCCAGGGTAATTTTGCTGGTGATCGACCGTTGTGGGTGTTTGTGCTCGTTTGGTGGTCAATCGCCCACAAAATGGAGGCGTCCCCCTTAAGGGATCGACCAGAATAGCACGGCAAGTCGGTTGCACATCAATGTGCCTTGACGGTTGTTTTCTGGTCGATTGCTCTGATGGGTATCCATGTGTGAGTGGCACACAAAGCCATTCCTGTCCGCTTGGTGTCTGGCCAAAATTCACCACGCTGTGTATAGTTTGTTAGTATGAATCAGTGGAGAGGTATAGTCAGGTTACTAATGTTTCTTCACAGGAGCCCCATTAAGTGCCTACCATGCAATTTCCTGCTTGTTCAATTGACTCTCTGGATTTAGTTTATTTTTGCAGAAGTCTCTAGTGTGATAACAAGACAGGTTTTGGGCATTCTTTCTCCAATAAGCTTTCTTAAGATACCAGTAAAAGGTCAAAAGCTTTCAAAGAATTATTTAGTTTTTATTTTTACATAGTTTTTCTAATTAAAACACTAAGGTTTCACAGGTGCTTAGAAACTATTAGATAAAGGAGATTTCCTGTCAAGGACATGTTGAAAAGGCAAGGTTTTCCTTCAAAAATAAAAAAAATATCTCTTACCAAGTTTGTTAAAATAGTTGTACTTTGTTCATCAGAGGATTTTCTTTTCTGAACAAAATTGTACTGATGAAAAAAAATGTGCAGATGGAAAAAAAACGGTGAGAACACACACACACTTATATATATTACAGTTTACAAGTCCTTAAATGTTGGTGTCTTCTCTATTCTCTATCTTTTTGTTTTAGATATTTAAAAAAAAATTTACACCTGAAAATACAGCCACACAACACATATCCTGTATTAGGTTGCGTATATGTATTCCACTAAAACAAAATGTACTTACCTATACAATCTGGTCTATTAACCTTCTGGGCGTTATGCCCGAACCCAGTACGGCTGTGCCGGGATCGGGCATAATAGCCTGTCCTCTGCGAGGGGCACCTTAGACTTTCATGTTAATGGTGGGGGCGTTGCTTTTCCCAAAACACAACACCAGTGCTTTGATGATGACGACGATGTGTAGATGGGAGGGGAGACACACTGTACTCGGCCGCAATCTCCCATATGGCTGTAACATCCAGGAGGTTAAATTAAGATAAAAACTAATAAACAAATTTTAAGGGTGGACTCCTAAAAACAATAATAAGTACTGCCATGTCACAAATTGTATCAACTATGTATTATTTTGGTTGATGTTCTAAGATCTGTGAGGATCTGCATTTATTCTGTTATTGCAGTTCCTGTACAATCCTACAGAGGGAAAAGGAAACACCAAAAGGAGACAATTGTATTGCATTTAAGTGTTTCCTACTAATACACTGCTCAGAAAAATACAAGGAACACAAAAATAAGACATACTAGATCTGAATAAATGAAATACTGTTATTAAATACTTTGTTCTTAACATAGTTAGATGTGCTGGATTTGGAGTCACACTCAAAATTATTGTGGAAAACTACAGGCTGATCCAACTTTAATTTTATTGTCCTTAAAACAAGTCAAAATAAGCCTCAGTAGTGTGTGTCCTCCATGTGCCTGTATGACCTCCCCACAATGAGTAGGCATGCTCCTGATGTGGTGGCAGATGGTCTCCTGGGTGATCTCCTCCCACACTTGTACTAAAGCATCCCAAACTCCTGGACAGTCTGTGGTGCAAGGTGGTGTTGGTGGATGGAGCGAGACAGGATCTCCCAGATGTGCTCAATTGGATTGAGGTCTGGAGAACCAGCGGGCCAGTCCCTGGCTGATTATGCTGGAGGATGTTGCAGGCAGCAAAGCTCCACGGTGTCTCCAAACTGTCATGTCTGTCATGTGCTCAGTGTGAACCTGCTTTCACCTGTGAAGAGCACAGGGTGCCAGTGGCAAATTTGACAATCTTGATGTTCTCTGGCAAATACTAAACATCCTGCATGGTGTTGGGCTGTAAGTACAACTGTGGACATTGGGCCCTCATACCACTTTCATGGAGTCATTGTGTTGTTTATGTGTTCCCTTAATTTTTTGAGCAGTGTAGGTAGAGATGGTTAAATTATTTTTTGAAAACTCGACTAGTGAGCTCAGCAAACTTACCCCTAGCTACATTTGGGGGAAACACTCAGGAAGTTAATTGCAAAGGATTAAGGGTATACTAAAACAAAATTTTTTTCCATAAACAAAGTTCCAATTCAAGTTGAAATTTTGACTATGACTTTGGGAGAATAGGAGGAGAGGACAAATGTTAATTCACCTAAAGCCCCCCATATACCAGTGTAAGATCACTCAATACAATTTCAAGATCTACCAACAACTCTGTAGTATAGTGGCCTCTCTGATAGAATACATAGTGATTGGAAGGTTTAGAAATGTCATCATATTACATGGTTTTGGTAGAACAAAAGTTGATTGTACAGAAATTGTATGGTAAGATTGTAAGGTGTATGGGCTCTATTGTGTGGCGTAATATGGGTGTCAACTGCATGTCTCCACACCAGGCTAGTGACACCACTGAGCTGATCAGTGTGCTAAATCCTGACGGCCCCAGCTTGTCCAGCGCTGTCCAGTGAGTCCTGCAATGGACCAGATGAAGCTGTCCAGCAAAAATCGGAGCCCCAGCAGTGCAGATTTACCACTGTTCCCAGTGTGATTCCCAGATGTGCCATTTGCAGTTAACCCTTTCTCCCCTGGTGTGTTCATCAGCCAAGAGAGGGTGCAAAATGAAATTGTACTGGATAACAAAGTAAAAAACAAAAAAACACATAACACATTTCCAATTGAATAAAACATTATGAACAAAATATAAATACATACTGTTTTGAAAGCTTTCATACAAAATAAGCATTTTAGATATGTTATCATTTAAATGATACCTTTTATTTTTTTTAATGTAACTAGTTTTTTTTACATAATTGTGTGTTTCAAACATTATTTTATTCAGGATGTCTACTAGACCCTTGTACAGACATATTTTGGAAAGTTACGGGCCTACAACATAAAAACATTCCATTTAAGTCAGCAGAGCGCTAGGGAGATTCTAGGGAGGGGATCTCTAATTTTAGCCAAGAGATTTTATCTCACCCCCCCCCCCATAAGGCAGTGCTGTACTATGTGTTACAGCTGTTAAAATATCAGGTACCAAATATTTAATCTGTGCATTTAACTGTTCGCCTGATATTCAGCTTTAAAGTTCATTTAAAAGTTCATACATTTGTTTTCCCAAAATTTTGGTCAAAGTACATATCAAACTTTCAAATTGAGTCATCTGGCTTGTTCATATAATACTGACAGCAGCACGACTTCAAATTATACAGTGATGAAGAATTTAATGTCTGTCCAACTCAAAGATGAATAGATTTACCATTTGTTACATATAGAAAGCTATAATTATCCTTACAAATATGGAACACATGTTGTGAACTGCCATGTAGATCGTACAAGTAAATTAAACAGTTTTAAACAAAAATAAAAATGAATTTATTCGTTTTGATTGCTTTGTGCCCTCCTGTACAATTAGACACAAAGCACAATCAGCTCACTTCCAATCAGCTAGGATGCACAACCTAGTATTTCATTTTCATATAGGTATTTTGCTTGTGGATGAAAATACTTGGCTTATGATTTCGTTCAATTAATATTATTTGCCATATGGAGGACAGAACAACTGTATTGTGCAGTTGGCAACCATCCCTTGCAATATCAACCAGATTTCACCAGTTTTTTTTAATTCTGACCAGTAAAAGATCCTTGTGTTGTAGAAGAAACGTCTAAATGTATGATTAAATAATGTCAATGAAATGTGGGCTATTGTGGATTTTTCACCATAGCACACATATCATATGCTAGTTTTCTTGGGTGCAATTTTATCTGAATTTTTGCCATTCATGCATATTAGGTGTAACCAATCTACCTTCAATAGGTGCAAGGAGTAGGTATGTGGCCTAGGTGGAAAAGGACAAATATATGCCAGGCATTGTTTACCAGCCAGGAAATTATTTTGGATTTATCTGATCAAAATAAGCAATTTTGAGAGAAGCATGTGCAGTCATACAAGAGGGAAGGTAAGGCTGGAATTCAGCTTTTTGTTGTTGACTATTACATTTTTCCCCGACCCTACTGCAAGAAGATATAATTAGCCAATCCTGTGCTCAGTGTGTTTCACTCTTCCAGTCGTCTGGACCATAGAATTCCTTCTCTGTTTCCCTGCACTATAAACCCATTTCACCCTACATTGCAGGGGGATAAATTAAATCACTGACTTTTGCTGTATCACTGGTCCCAGCCATAGGTTTAATTGCTTTTATTACCCCAAATGCTTTATCATAATGTATTTATTTGGAAGAATTTTATCATTTTTAAAAGGATACTTGACCATTACATGTACAGAACATGGTATTATGAATAGGTGCATTTTTCCAGAGCCCACTAAAGTTTGGCTGCATTCCATGTCTGCCATACTTAATGCTATTTACAGAAGCTTGAGACACATGGTGTTGTTTGCCTTTGATATTGGCAAAACTGCTTGTGTTTATGGCAGTAAAGGGCCACATTCAATGTTCAGCATATGTTCATACTGCTCCCCCTTATCATATTCATATATTCACAGTTACCCCAAATCATTTGTTGAGCCACCTGCACCACAGTACTGCTCTAACCTAGCCGGAACCAAGAATTGTCTGTAGCAGAGATCCATATTGTGTAGCATGTGAAATACTGTAAAAAAAACTCCACTCTGTACATTGTGCGACAGAGTGGGCACTCTATTCTGTACATTGTGTGATCTGTGACATACTGTGGGCACTCTACTTTGTACATTGTGTGATATGGGATATACTCTGGGAACTCCACTATGTACATTGTGGTATATGTAACATACTGTGGACACTCTACTTTGTACATTATGTGACATACAATAGGCACTCCACTCTGTACATTGTGTACATTGCGTTGGAGAGGGAGGGCAGGATTGCTGCACTGGAAGGGGGGCAGCTTTGCATGGTGTCCTAGTTTGTATATTTGCTGTACATACATCTCAGCCACATTCATACACTTTAGGTCCTCTTTAAGATCCAAACTAAATCTCTAATACTGATGTGAATCGTGAGTATTAGACACAGCTGGTTAAAGATTGTGGAAAGCACTGGGGATGCTGCTTGTATGCACTGATATCTCAGTTATACACTGATATCTGTGTATATAAAATAACCAAACTGCAGAATGCTCAGTGCTCATACACCAGGACTTAAGGGGGGGGGGGGGGTTTCTGGGTGGATGTTAACTGTCAGCAAAGTGCCCGAAGCCCGAGCTCAGAGGAGCTGAAAGGGAGAAAAACTTTGATGGCAGTGACATCTGGTGGCAATTAGACAGTAAGGGCAGGCCCGCTGGGAAATAACAGTTTTCTTGATGCCACCCTGGGCAACTGCCCATGTTGCCCACAAGAAAAAGAAAAAAACACCACTGGTAATAATTACAATATGTGTCACTAATATTACAACACAGCAGGCTCTTCTTAGGAACAGCCTTTCTTAATACGACCATCAGGTTGTCAACACAAAGATCCCAAAAGTTCCAAAACAAAAATTACCATCACATGGGCTAATACAGTGGTGTCCAAACTTTTTGGAAAAGGGCCAGATTAGGTGATGGGGTGTGGGAGCTGACTATTTAGTAATGCATTGCATGTGCGTTACCCCATGGTAGACAAACTTCTTTTACAATTCATACTTGCATGCGATGGAAATATAGAGAAGGGTTGAGGGAACACGATTTCAGTAAGTTTTTTTCTTATGAGTTGGCTCGGCATACCACACAGTAGGTTTGCTGTAGCAGTGGAAGCTGTCAGTCTGTGGCTTCACGGAAAATGCCCCCACAAATGTTTTTCCTTTACTTAAGGTTATTCTCTATGGCCCCACTCCCTGTAGTCACAGGCCTGGCCCCACACTCTTTGTAAATAGCACCATGTACTGTCAAGACACTGACATCTCTTTCCCTCAGCTAGGGCATTGACAATCTGTCATAGTAAATCTGTGGAGTGAGCTGTAGACTAAATTGCAATACATCAGCCTCAAAATCTTGAAAAAAAACTTGAAAAAGATCTGCAAAGGGCAGTGGTGCAAAATCCCTCCTGAGATGTTTCAAACCTGGTGGCCAAACACAAGAAACTGTATAAAGCCCCCCATAGAGAGGCAGACTCCTCCATACAACTTTCATGAGACTTACCAACAACTATGTAGTATAGTGACCTCCCTGATAGAATACATAGTGATTGGAAGGTGTAGAAAGGTCCTCCTATTACATGGTTTTGGTAGAAGAAAAGTTGGTTGTACAGAAGTTGCATGGAGGAGTCTGCCTGTCTATGGGGGGCTTAAGATCTTTAATTGCCAACAAGGTTTTCACGTTAACTGGATCAATACTCATTTCCCTCATTGCAATTACTTTTTTTTGAGTTTGTGAGGGTTTGTCAGAGAGCAAATAAAAAAAATTACAAAATCAGCAGCTGTATTAGCGACTAGCAATACCCATTCTCTAAACACACTGACCATCATTTTACAAACTGGCACTAACAACTAACCCATGAGCAGCTATTTACATATGGAAAGAGGAGTCTGTGTCACAATCTTTTTACTGCAATGTAGAATGTAAATGTAAATACACAACTCATTCTATCAAAACAACATCAACTCACTCAGATATTATTGTTGTGAACTCAGTCTGTTGTTGTGAATATATAATTTAACCCCTCCCATTTATTAATAGCTGGTTGAACGGAGGCTATTTAGATAGCTGTGAGTTGTGTATTTTTTCAAATTACATTCTGTAATTTAACCTCCCTAGCGCACAGCCGAGGTTCAGATTTCTGTACCAAAAGCGCACCATAGACTTCAATGGTTAATTTTTCTTTATGTTGTAGGCTTGTAACTTCCCAAAATATGTCCGTACAAGGGTCCAATAGACATCCTGAATATAATAATGTTTGAAGCAAACAATTATGTAAAATATTTTTTAATAAAATGAATGAGAAAACACAAAAATGAGGGCACAAAGCTATGCTGCTATGTACTAAACATCACCCACATAAAGTCTCTGGTGCCCCAGATGTGCCCATTTGCAGTTAACCCTCTCTAACCTGGTGTGATGGATGTGGTAAAATCACACCAGGGAAGAGAGGGTTGCTGCAAATGGGAACATCTGGGGCACCAGAGACTTTATTTGGGCGAGATTTAGTACATAGAAGCACATTGAAAGCAGTTTTCTACATAGAAAACTGATTTCGTGCTATTCACTTTCAAATTTCCTGCCGCCTCCCCGATGTGACGTCATCACTCGGAGTGGGGGGGAGGATAAGCCGCGCTCCAGAAGCCAGCATGTCACATCGGGGACACCGGGACAGCGCAAAACAGTAAGCTGCCGGAGCCCCGATGTTCACTGGACGGCACCATCTTGTGCAGTGCAATAATGATGGTAGCAGCGCTGGACAAGATGGTGCAGTCCCTAACGCTAGGGCGGTTAAAAAAATTGATACATTATTTTGACACATTTGACTCTGCTTTCCTTTGATACGTAAATAGTTGCTCATAGGTAAGTTGTTAGCGCTAGCTTGGAAAATGTGTCTCACCATAGGTTGGTCAGGGGTTCAGAGAATGGGTATTGCAAGTGTAAAAACACTTGCTAAAGTTTCTGCCTACTCTGCAGTAACTAAGACTGGCCTTTTGGCTTGAATGGAGGGAGTAGAACAAAGCCTTGCCTTCTGGTCTTTTGTCTTGGTTTTGCTGGAGGAATATAGAGTGAATGGCTCAGCCCTGCCTACTTTGCTTGTACATGCTACATAAACATAATATATAACTTTGTTTTCAGTGTTGCTTTACCTAAAATCAGTGTCAACACTTCATCAATGAAATCAGAATGTTGCCATACATGGGGTCTTTTCTATGCTAATAGACCAGAGCCACGTCTGAGCACACAGGTTAAAATGTTGTGTTTCTATTTCAAAATTAATTTGAAATGCTTTAGTTCAAATCTTAGAGTAACCACATTTTAAATGTCTCTAGAAGGAGACCATGACGTCATCCTCTAGGCATTATCTCCACTTGTTGCATGGAACAAGCCGAGGGAAGTCAGAGCGTCTTGACAGAAAGGTGACAAAAGGCTGGATAAAAAGACTAAACAGGTCTTATATGGCATGTGGCATGTAGTCTGCCCATGTTTGGTCTAGAAAAATTGTATAATGTATGTTCTCACCTAAATAAACATCAGATTTACACTCATAAGTAATATGACCTCTCTGTACCAATAATTGTAATGTAGAACAGAATGATTTTATTGATGTCAGTGTGTCTCCAAATTAGATTTGACAGATAACCTAACCTCACAGAGCAATATTCAAGTTGGTTCACACCCTTGGGTGTTGTAACTAAAGTACATTTTAGATATCTAAGTAGGCAAATTCTGTGTGAACATATTCTAGTTTCACATTTATATGCTTAAAAGTGATACTTATCTATTTCCTTTGCGTGTAACGCTTTAATCAAAATCTTAATAATGTCTAAGATGTGGTGAAGCTGCACATATTTGTATTCGATCTGAATTTCTGATAGTCCAGCAACTTAATAATTTATCCCTTGGAGAAATGGGTATACTGAATGCAGGGTAGAGAAAACACTTGGCACAGTGCAGCTTAAACATTTTTTATGGCTGAAGAGAATGCTGCTATTAGTATTCTGTTTGTGATGATTTTAACAATGCCTACGTATCAAGGGATTTTATGAGAATGTACATATATAAAGCTCTAAACATTTCTACTTCAGGAATGCAGTTACTATCCCAATTTCCATAGATGATGATGCAGATGAAAGTTTGAGCTTTTCAGTTCCCTCCTGCTGGGAGAGTAATACAAAATCATTCAGTCAATTGTTATAGGAAACTAATGGACAGAAAAAGAACACAGTATACATGATGATTCTAAGATGATCACAATAGGCCTCTGTGTCTTGAAGGGACAATTTTGTAGAAAATCAATGTTGTTGTTTTTTTAAGGAAAACTGTTATTTTTTAGGTCTTATCAGGTCTTTATATTTTAAAATGCAATCAACATCAGCACAGTTGTACATTTTTGGCTTTTTACACAACCATGATGGATTTGGAATGAAACAAACACAATGTGCTTTAACTGTGAACTGTCAGGTTTAATTTGAGGTTATTTACATCCAAATCAGGTAAACGGTGTAGGAATTACAACAGCCTGCATATGTGCCTCCCACATGTATCAAGGTGTTAAGGGACCAAAATTAATGGGGCAGAATAATAATCATAAATCAAACTTTCCCTTTTTAATACTTGGTTGCAAATCCTTTGCAGTCACTTAGAGCCTGGAAGTCTGGAATGCATAGACATCACCAGACTCTGGATTTCATCCCTGGTGATGCTCTGCCAGGCCTCTACTGCAACTGTCTTCAGTTCCTGCTTGTTCTTGGGGCATTTTCATTTTAGTTTGATTTCAGCAAGTGAAATGCATGCTCAATCAGATTCAGGTCAGGTGATTTCAATTGCATAACATTCCACTTCTTTCCCTTAAAAAACTCTTTGGTTGCTTTTGCAGTATGTTTCGGGTCATTGTCTATCTGCACTGTGAAGCGCCGTAAAATAAGTTCTGAAGCATTTGGCTGAATATGAGCAGATAATATTGTCTGAAACACTTCAGATTTCATTCTGCTGCTCAATGATGATCAATGATGGCAGCCATACATGCCCACGCCATGCCACTACCACCACCATGCTTCACTGATGAGGTGGTATAATTAGCATCATGAGCAGTTCCTTAACACTATTGAATAGCTATTTGTATACGTTGAGTCAATATGTAAAAGCAAAAGTGAATTTTCATTTGTAGTTATAAATTAGGCACATTATATGTAAAATATTTTTTACGTGAATCCCTCCCTAAAACTATGGGTGCATCTTATCATGTATAACTTACAGTATTTATACAGAGCCCAAATTAAATCACCCTGTATCTGGACAGGGAAAATAAAATCAATAGATTCATAAACTGTAAGAAAATACAATACACTGCAAGAGGCATGTAGCATTATGTTTGTTCACCATTTGCATATAAGAAATAAAACAAATGATTATGTGATCCTGAAATGTCTTTGTTAGCATACTATTGTATGTAGACTGAAACTGAGCTAATCAAACTGTGCAGCTCCTGTGGTTGATTGATTCAAACTCAGTTTCCATGCATTCTGCATGCTAATGTCAACACTTCAGTATTGTGTTGCTCCTCTTGACATAGTATAAATTTCTGATTCCAGAGCTAAATTATGTTATGTCATTTATATCACACTGGAGTTAAAGTGGACCTACCACCAGAAATCTATGTTTTCATGAATGGCACTAAAAGTGCCAATAATAGGGAGGAATGCAGTAAAAAAAACTCAAAAACGTTCCTGTAATGAGCAATTTAACAAGATTACCACACAGCTCCCATCACTTCCTGGTTCGTGGAGCCAACACATGAAACACATGGGGGTGCAATATCGCGGGTGGCCACTGGGGGCGTTCAGTGATCTTCTATGGGAATTTTCAAAGCAGTTCACTGAAAAATCAAAGCTTCCTGTGACGTCCTGCCTTGCTCTGCTGACCATGAACCAGGAAGTGAGGAGAGCTGCCGGATTATATTCCTAAATTGCTCATTACAGGTACGTTTTGGGGTTTTTTCACTGCATTCCTCCCCTATTATTGGCACTTCTAGTGCCATTCATGAAAACATAGATTCCTGGTGGTAGGTCCGCTTTAAGCTTTTAAAATTCTGTTCATGGACAAGTTATACAAAAGTTTTTAGAACTAATAAAAGTAGCCATAGTCAGTCAATAAAATCCTCATTAAATTCACACAGTAATCATTGCGTGGGTAATTGGATTCCCATAGGGTACCTTAATATCTCTCAAATTGACATTTTGGACCTTCTAGTTTTTCACTCCTCTTAACCAATTTTACGCAATCAATATCCTTCTCTGTTAATATCTATCACTGTCTTTTTGTGACATTTTGAGTAGTTGTTTTTCTTTTCTCTTCTATTGTTCAGCAAATATTTAACATAGACTACAAGACTAAATTAGACCTAGAACTGACTTTTCAGGGTCTGCTTTCTTTTGCTTTGTCCCTTATCTACTTCTTTTCACCTTGGTAAGGCATCGCTGTCCTTTCAGGTGAATGCAGGTGAATGCAGAGCAGCCAAAATCTGAGAAGATGTTTTTGCAATTGACTAGAGTAAAATTGATGAGATTTTGCATTTACAAGGAATATCAGTAAAGTCCCACCAGTATAGCTCACCCAACACAGTTTGCACTCTCATGTAGGCTGTTTGCACTAAGATGTTCCATGTAATGTAGATGTTGACATTGCAACTGATGCAAGATTCCGTAGTTTGTCAGTCTTGAGCTTCAGTCAGCCTTGTTCTACACTTTGCATTTGCCATTGTACTTATTAAACACTACCACTGTGAAATGTACTGTCTGGGAGGAGAATGGGTAATTAAGAAACTAAGTAAATGGAGATAAAGAAAGTATTGTCTTGTGTATCATACAGTAAGTCGAATACTACAAAGGTGCCATAGGGTTCGAACTGGTATCTTCTCTGTGTGATCTTTCCCTTTGCTGGTATATTTTTCAGTCTTCCCCTCTTTCCGGAAAGGTTCAGTGGGGTATCAAATCCCAAAATTCTAAGAGCAAAAAAGTTGTCTTGTCGAAGCAAGATAACTGGGGTTTGCAGGGGAAAGTGTTGCAAAAAATAAATATTCTTAGAAATTAAAATAAAAATGAGTAAAAACCTTTTATACACATATATAAAAAAAGTATATATTGCAAAATCTGCTCCCCCTTTCCGCTCAAGGAGGTTCTTATGATAAAAAATGTGAATTATTGTACACAAAGCAATGCTTTTTTATAAATGTGTATAAAAGGTTATTACAAATTTTTTCTAATAAAAGATGAAAAGAATTTCTTTTCAACACTTTCCCTTGCAAATCCCAGTTATCTTGCTTCGACAACACAACTTTTTTGCTCTTTGTATTGTTGTATCATAAAGTAACTTGATTTGTTCTTTGTTTTGACTGGCTTTAGTTGTTTTTTTATTGACGCATGTAGTTCAATCATTTAAATAAAATGAACATTTTGGCTCCAAGTCTACAAAAGGATATTCAACTGTTAGATTTTGTGTTAAAGTGTGTAAATATTCTATACTGTATAGAAGACTTTTACCTATATACCTCACATTTTATGTACTTTTCCCTGGATTCTTTTACTGTCTTTCAGAAATATATCATAATTCAACTGAATAAACCCGAGGCCCTTGTTGATCTCTGGAATCTTATAGCACCCCAGAAATATTCTAAAATATTAATTTAATAATGTCCAAAGTCATAAAATCTTAGACAGCTTAGGGCTATTACAAACCTTGCCTAACCAAGTTTAAGCTCCTTACAAAACCTTTGTCACTTCATTTGATGTCTGTAACTGACATATTACATGTCCTCTACTGTTCTTTTTTATTAAAGTAGACATATAGTGAAAAGAAATTGCCAGCCTACTCTTACCACCCTGTGAACAGAAAAATGAAATAGTGAGCTATTTTTGCATGCAATTACTCTACTAAGCAGTGATATATATTCAATGTAGATACAGCACAAAAAATAGAATTTCCATGAATTAATCATGATTATTTAATTATGATTAGTTTTCTCATTTTAAGGTAATTTAATTTGTAAATAGCCTTTATTGCATGTGTTGTATGTGTTTAGCGTATGCACATGTAGTTAGTTTGTATTTATCGGTGTTTGTACACTGCTCAAAAAATAAAGGGAACAATAAAATCATCAAGACATCCTAGATCTCAATGAATTCAATATTCTTATTAAATAAATAAAAACAAATGAAATCAAATTTATCAACCCATGGATGTCTGGATTAAAGCATCCCCAAACTCCTGGACAGTCTGTGGGGCAATGTGGTGTTGGTGGATGGAGCGAGATATAATGTCCCAAATGTGCTCGATTGGATTTAAGTCTGGGGAACGGACGGGCCAGTCCATAGCATCAATGCCTTCATCTTGCGGGAACTGCTGTCACGCTCCAGCCACATTGCCTTGAATTAGGAGGTAAACAGGGCCAACCGCTCCAGCATATGGTCTCACAAGGGGTCTGAGGATCTCATCTTAGTACTTAATGGCAGCAGTCAGGCTACCTCTGGTAAGCACATGGAGTGCTGTGCATCCCCCCAAAGAAATGCCACCCCACACCATTAGAGACCCACTGCCAAACCAGTCATGCTAGAGGATGTTGCAGGCAGCAGAACATATTCCACAGTGTCTCCAGACTCTGTCACATGTGATCAGTGTGAACCTGCTTTCATCTGTGAAGAGCACAGGGCACCAGTGGCGAATTTGACAATCTTGATGTTCTCTGACAAATGCCAAACATCCTGCAAGGTGTTGAGGTGTAAGTACAACTTACACCCCAACGTTGGGCCCTCATACCACCCTAATGGAATCTGTTTCTGAGCAGACACATGCACATTTGTGGCCCACTGGAGATCATTTTGCAGGGCTCTGGCAATGCTCCTCCTGTTCCTCTTGGCACAAAGGTGGAGGTCCTGATGCTGGGTTGTTGCCCTCCTACGGTCTCCTCCAAGTCTCCTGATGTACTGGCCTGTCTTCTTATAGCGCCTCCATGCTCTGAACACAATGGTGACAGACACAGCAAACCTTTTTTGCTTTAGTCCAGGTGTGAAATGAGATCCCTCAGGAGATCATTCACCACTTCATCAGCGGCTTGCCTAGGTGTTGTAAGGAGGTCATACATGCACATGGAGGCCACACATATGGAGCCTCATTTTGACTTTTTTTAAGGACATTACACCAAAGTTGGATCATCCTGTAGTGTTTTTCCACTTTAATTTTGAGTGATTCCAAATCCAGGCCTCCATGGGTTGATAAATTTGATTTGCATTGATAATTGTGTGATTTTGTTGTCAGTACATTCGACATGTACATTCATGTAAAAAAATGATTTAATACGAATATTTAATTCATTCAGAACTAGGATGTCTTATTTTTGTGTTCCCTTTATTTTTCTGAGCAGTATATATGTATATGGGTGTATATGAGTGTTTATGTAAATATCAAAGCTAGACAGGTGTATTTGGATCTCATTGCATTCATCTTTAGAAATCAATATAATCACATCTGTTTTCATGAAATTTGGCATCATTAATTTAATTAGATTGATTGCTCTAAGAAGCCCTTCCTGTGTTCTGTTTCTAATAAGAATTTTCTGCATACTAATGTGTGCAATCTGAGTGATTGTTTGCCAACTAATATCAAACTATAAACTATACATTTTGTATATTTTCCTTTTTAAGTTTATTTTAATTATAACTTTTTTTTTAGAATATGGAGGATTTGATTTTTTTTCTGTGAAGGAGCTGCAAAGGGATCTTCAAAGTCAGATTTTATTAGGTATAAAAAATTCTCTGCATTCTAATTGTAGACAACCAACTTTTCAGCTGCAGCCTTTAATACAATACAAAAGTTTTTCAAAGCTTTACAAATCCTCTTTACTTATACATGCTATCCCCTGATGGGTTTCAATAGGCAGTTCCTATGCTGTAGACCCTTCACTTAACTTAACTTGGATTGGATATGAACTCTATGGAGCACTTGAACTTGGCTCAGGGTTACTCTCATTTGTTAGAGTTATGTTAATCCTGCAATGCACGTCCTGTGTGGTAAGAATATGAGTCAGTGAAATGCAGAATGAATAAAAAAAATCTAGCATGTCAAACTTTTATTGATAGCATTTTATTTATATTGAGAGCATGCATGGTACAGATCTAGTGTCTGTAATTGTCCTATCTTTACATGTCTTTTCTAAAGCTCTCCCAATTCAGGCATATACAGTATTACTGATAGTATTCAGACCCCCTTATATTTTTCACTCTTTGTTATATTGCAGCCATTTGCTAAAATCTTGTACGTTTTTTTTTCCTCCTTAATGTACCCACAGCACCCTATATTGGCAAAAAACCACAGAATTTTTGACATTTTTGCAGATATATATAAAAAAATGAAATATCACATGGTCCTAAGTATTCAGACCCTTTGCTGTGACACTCATACATTTAACTCAGGTGTGGTGTATTTCTTCAGACCATCTTTGAGATGGTTCTAAACCTTCATTTGAGTTCAGCTGTATTTGATTATACTGTTTGGACTTATATTGACACACATCTGTCTATATAAGACCTAACAGCTCAGAGCGCATGTCAGAGCAAATGAGAATAATGAGGTCAAAGTAACTGCCTGAAGAGTTCAGAGACAGAATTGAGGCAATTCATTGATCTGGCAAGGTTACAAAAAAAATTTATGCAGCACTTAAGGTTCCTAAGAGCACGGTGGAAGACATTTGGGATAACCAGAACCCTTCCAAGAGCTGGCCGTCTGGCTAAACTGAGCTATCGGGGGAGAAGAGCCTTGGTGAGAGAGGTAAAGAAGAACCCAAAGATCACTGGTCCAAAGATGGAGTCGGGAGATGGGAGAAAGTTGTAGAAAGTCAACCATCACTGCAGCCCTCCACCAGTCGGGGCTTTATGGCAGAGTGGCCCGAAGGAAGCCTCTCCTCAGTTCAAGACACATGAAAGCCTGCATGGAGATTGCTAACAAACACTTGAAGGACTCCAAGATGGTGAAAAATAAGATTCTCTGGTTTGATGAGACCAAGATAGAACTTTTTGGCCTTAATTCTAAGCTGTATGTGTGGAGGAAACCAGGCACTGCTAATCACGTGTCCAATACAGTCCCAACAGTGAAGATGGTTTTTCAGCTGCAGGGACAGGACGATTGGTTGCAATCGAGGGAGAGATGAATTCAGTCAAGGACAGGGATATCCTGGATAAAAACCTCCTCCAGAGTGCTCAGGACCTCAGCCTGGGTCGAAGGTTTACCCTCCAACAAGACAATGACCCTAAGCACACAGGTAAAATAATGAAGGAGTGGCTTCACAACAATTTAAATAGTGTAAGCCCTGACTTAAACCCAATTGAGCATCTCTGGAGAGACCTAAAATGGCTGTCCACCAAAAAAGTCTACAATTCAGTGTTTTTCTGTCAATATGGGGTGCTGTGTCTACATTAACCCACCTGGGTTAACTACAAAGGGGCACATCAGGTGTGTATATAAATCCACTGGAACAGTGTTAGGAAAGTACCAGTTTGCCTGGATTGCTAGCGTTTGGCACTGAGCTTACCATTTCTGACTGCCAATCTGACCTTCACTTGAATACCGCCAATGATTTTGCCTGCCGCCCGCCTATTTGACCTTCGGTTGAATACTGAATGACCTTTGCTTGAATTTTTTACATATCCAGCTGTCTAAAATGGCGTCATACTCCGGAAAGCATCTGCCAGTCCATGATGCGTTGGGACAGCCCTCGGACAGAGACAGCGATCATAAGTCACCCATTATGTCCACGGATAGTAACTGGGCTCCTGAAGACCACTAGTCATCAGATTCCGACAGCAAGACTGCAAGTGACAGCGACTCAATTGAGGTCAGTTATGTTGTGTGTACCTGGTGTTCGCTTGACACAACTCCGCCCCAGCCTGCTCCCCATAGGCTTCCATTTACTGGGGAACCGGGTATCAAGGTGCTATGCGCAGATAACCCCCTGGCCTACCTGGAGCTAATTCTTAATGAGGCTGTCCAACCGGTACGCAGCACAGCAGCTGGCTGCTCCACTGGGAAGGTTTTCCAGATGCAGAAAGTTGGAACCTGTGACCCAGAAGAACATCTAGCTTTTCCTGGGACTTCTTATTTTGCAAGGGGTGGTGAGGAAACCCCTGCAGAAGTGGTACTAGTCCACCAACATTTTTCACCCCATTTTTTCGGCATGTTATGCCTGAATATCGTTTCGGCCTCATCATAAAATTTCTGCATTTTGCCAATAATGGGGACTTTGATGGGACCACTCATCATTCACCCAAGTTCAAAATCTGGGAGGTGTACCAGATGATCACAGACAGTTTCAGTACCTGCTATGTGCCAGACAGGGACATCACAGTGGATGATAGCCTGATGGCATATAAAGGGAGGCTGACCTGTGTCCAATACATAGCCTCCAAGAGAGCGCGGTTTGGAATCAAATCCTTTCTCCCCTGAGATTTCAACACTGGATATATTTGGAACTCTGTTATATACAAAGTTCAACCCCCGATTTCATTATGGAGTGGCATCTTCTGCGCTCACTCTTATTGAGCCCCTTCTCAATAAAGGATACTGTCTGACAACAGACAACTTTTATACCACCCCTGAAATCTATGAGTTTCTTATTCAAAATCAGACCGATGGATATAGGACTGTAAGGGTTAACCTGATTACTTCAATGCCTGAAAGCTGAAGCGTGGGGAGATGGTTGCCTGGCAAAAAGTAAAGATGTTTGCTTTCTGCTGGTGCAACAAAAAAGATGTGGGCCTCATAAGTACCATTCACAACACCGTCATGGTTCCAGCCAGAACAAGGAGTGGACAGGAAATCCAAAGGCCACAGGTTGTGGTGCACTACAATTTAACCATGGGGGTGTCGACAGAGCCGACCAGGTCATGACATTTTATCCTGCTGTCAGGAAGCAACAGTGGAAATTGTTTAAAAAAATATTTCATCTCCTGGAGCAGTGCCTGTGGAACGCCTTTTTTCTATACAAAAATTAGGGCGAGGGACCTGTACTGCACCATGATTTTACATGGCGAGTGTGTGAAACCATATGTGTTAAACACCTGACACCACAGGAAAATGACTGACTTTGAGCGCAGTCCGCACTCTTCCGCGGCCGCCCACCCCTGACCGCGGCCATAGAGGTGAATGGCCGCCGCTAAAAACCGCATGAGATGCGGTTCTTAGCGGTGGCAATCGTGGAAACAAGCCCTTATTAACATCCTTTGATATTCAAGACAAAAGAAAATCATACTTGGAGAGCTTTGTGAAATGGGTCCAGTGTATGTAGTAGTAGACATGGTAATTCCTCAGATGGAAAGATGTGTAGAAAATCTTTTAAATCCAACAACTGTGATTATTAGGTTGACCAGGCCAAGAGACCTTGGAAAATTCTGTGCTGCACTCTTTGTGAGAACAGTCTGTGTGAAGGTCAATTTCTGTTACAGCTACACAATTAAATACTTAAAAAAGATTCACATAAAATTTTTTAGGGTAAAAATACATTTATTCTTTTTTACTAAAAAAAAATGATGATGAACACAACATGTTGTGGTAGATGTCAAGAAATGTAGAATTTTTTGGGATAATTATGTAGGGGGGAAAGTTGTTTTAGGTGAGAGTATTGCACGGGGAGGAAGAAGATGAGATTATTTTGTTTTAAAGTGTCATTATCACTAAATAATTAATTCAAATTGAACATATTGAAAATTATAGTCTATGTAATGGGTGTCAAACTCAGGCCTGGTAGCCAAATTTGGCCTACAGTGTAACTATATTTGGAAAGCAAGATTGTTATGCGGTATTCATTTGATTTCACATGTATTACATTTTGATTTCACATGTGTTACACTTTTCCAGGTTCAATGTTTATGCACAACCTATTTTCCATATGACAAGGTCTATCTTAAAAAAATATGAGATATCAAAAAAAAAAAATAACTACAATTTTAGATATGTTTTCATTAAATTTCCAGTTTTTTTTTGTAACTTTGATTACTACTCTGTGCTTGAGTTTGATACCGCCAATCTAAGGGAAGAAGGGAATTGACCTTAGTTTACAAAACAATTTGTTCCTAGTTTTCATCACTGAAATTACTTAATCATGTCTTTCCGTAATGTTTGGATTTGGATTTTTTAAATTAGTTTTTACATTACATTTTGGGACTTAAGAACTGTGAAGACCTTTTTTTCTCCAATATCTTTTTTAAGCAAACAATGTAGTACAAATGTATCTTACAATGGAGGTTGTTAGAACAATATTTCAAGCAACGCAGTATCTGATGGCATAAAGCGTCCACCAAACAGAACAACATAGAAAGAGGAAACAGTCCATTTAGACCATGTGCTTCACTCTCCTACTAATAACCTTGCAAGACTTTTTAAACCTAAATCTGTATCTGTCCTTAGGTGGTCTGTGTTTTTTGTGATTCTGAGATAATGTTCAGGATTAATTAACTTTTTTTTCTATACAATGTGTAATTTTGTGATGCCATAGCTTACATTAAAAGCCAGTCTTAGAAATGGTAACTCTAAACCATTGTATATGCAATTGAGGGGCATTCTATAAAAAATCTATTCTAGCTGGATATTCTTAGAAATACTCGAATACAGTAAAAGGTTATAAAAATTGCTGTTAATGATGTCAGCTACCATACTGAAGAACTACATACTTAATGGATGCAAAAAATAAGCAGCTTATTTCTAACTAGGCCCAGTAGATGTAAAACTGTTCTTAGAATTATTCACTGTGATGAACTTTGTTTATCAAAAGCTATAAGCATTGCACTACCGAGCTAGCAAATTGCAGGATTTAATACAAGCTGTGCTCTCTCAAGCAAGTCCTTCTGTCTGATTCATGAAATGCACTCAGTTACATTAATATAATACACGTCTCTTACTTAGCTGAGGTTTTCTTGTCAACCTAATTATGTGAACATTTTCTGTGATATCCTTGTTTTCTTAGGGCTGGTTTCAGATGGCAAGTTACAAGGCTTACTTTTAATACTCCTTTGTTCTTGTTCATATCTGTTCTGCTGCCACATTTCACTGCAGTACAATAGTCCATGTTTGTACATTCATGACAAGAAGACATACCGCCTTTGCTCTCATTTTCTGACACCCTTTGTGTAGACCCTGAACAACATTTGACGCTTTGGGACCTCTCAGGCATTGCAATGCACGGTTGCCTCCCTCCAGCTATGCTCATTACAAGAAGACTTGAGTTTGGGATGTTTGGAAATTAAACAAGCTGTAATGTTACACTGACAAGAATAAAATTTGCAGGATAGAATCACTTTGATTCAGCAATTGTTAACTACGCCAGAGGGATGAAACACTTCAGCTGAAGAAACTTTATCAGCACT
Organism: Ptychadena robeensis; assembly: GCA_036250615.1. Lineage (NCBI taxonomy): Eukaryota > Metazoa > Chordata > Amphibia > Anura > Ptychadenidae > Ptychadena > Ptychadena robeensis. The sequence goes on along the minus strand of CM070035.1, from coordinate 105,734,345 downwards.
TAAAGACAGATAAAGTTTTGAAAGCTAGGCATACCTTAATCATGTATATAATTTGCAGCATTTCATCTCTTCCTAATTGGTACTATAATTAACCCTACTTATAAATGCAGTTACAAAGGTCAACAGAAATGTTTAATGAAGTGGTGACTCGTACTCATTAAATTAGGGGCATGTTTATCAAGAGGTGAAATCAAAATTTCATAACATTTTACACACAAATTTCTGTTTTGACAGCTAATTTTGCAGAAAAAAAAATTATTAGCAATAATGAGAAACTGTGAGCATAAATAAATAACAGAAACTGATATTTTAAATGCAAAGCATTCAAAACATGAAATAATAATGCAGAATGTATAATCTAACGAGCAAACATTCATAAAAAATATAGAGGCATAATATAACTTACTTGATGTGAGATTAGCATTCACTGTTGGTAATTCTTTCTGGTGCTTGGGTTTTCATTGCCAGCAATATAAACAATAAGTTAATAGTCACATTTCTTTAACAAGCCCTCTTTTATTGCTCAAAGGAAACTGATATTTACTATTTATTTTGGAGAATGTTGTTGTTCTGTTGAAATTAATTTAATTTTAATTAAGAAATAGAAAAAAAGAACTTTAAATTTTCCAATTGGACAATTGCTTTGGATAATCTTATTGTCCCCTAATGCTTGAAGTATAATATTAAACAAATTTTGTTATTTAAAAAATGAATGTCTTCTAGCTCTGCCTGCTGTAATTTTTTGGATAAAAAATGCTTATACAAGTCAGTATAGATTGAAAAGGTAACGTGCGGCCCTTTAGTGATGCTGAGGGCCGCACTCGTGGCCCTCCATATCCACTCAGTTGCCCACCACTGCAGTACATTTTGCTACATTTGTGGTCAGTGTACATTTGTTCACCAGAGACACTCAATGACTGCTCTTGTAACAAAAGCATATTATTTGTACTTCATATTGGTTGGGGGACATGTGACCTTCTATTTGAGAGCTTGGCTCAGAGACACTAGAATGACAATGCTGTTTGCTGTTGTGATAATATTTAAGAGCAGAAAGACCTTTTATTCAATTAATTACTTTAAAGAGACCCATCAACAGACTGCCGATTCTCACACCACCAGAAGACTGGACCTGTGCTGAACCAGATTAAGAAACTGAAATGCAGGAAAATGGCAGGGACTTTGATCTGAATTTTTAAGCATGCTCCCTGGGAAAATCACATCTCATAATACAGTCAGAATGTAATTACCCGTTATTTGGATCTTTCAAATCAAACGTCTAATTGATGGGTTCAAGGCTTAAGGAGTAGCATTTGCTGTCACCAGATATGAAATTACTGTTGTAGGAAGACACCAAGATGATATAACCAAACTCTTTACAAAAGTTTGTATTGAAGGATTTACTATATACATGAGCTGCCCGCTCTTGCCACCCAAAAAATGGAAAATGTAGCATATTGACCACTTGTCGATCTACAGACCCACAGGTAATGCAGTCCATTAAGTTATGGCTCAGGGATTTGGCCCTGCATACTGATGCCACCATGAGATGCAAAAATGTTAACATTAGCATGGACCTAATGCTAATTAAGCACACAGCAGTGACTTAAAACAGTTATTCAGACTAAGCGTCCACAGTGTTTGGTTGCCTCTATTTAAAGTCACTGAAGTTTCTAACCAAATCACATGCAGGTGTTCAAGTTTTTCAATTTGTTTTTAAATTTCACTTAGACTTGTTATTTACTATTTCCTATAACTAGTATCAGAAAATGGAAATTGAATATCCTAAACTTATTAGATACCAAACAATGCCTAGGTAGGGATCACAGGCTTATCACGTTAGGGATTTGACCAGAAAACAAAGTTACAATAGTTACAATAATAAAAAATATTTAGGCACATGAACTGTAATCAATGTTGCTGAAAATGCAGATTTGGATTAGGATTGTGAGAACATTACAGAAATTGCTCATATGTTTGCATTAGTTACCTTCAAAGGGCCTTTTTTTGTAATGTTCCCACAACCATTGTGTACATTTCCAATAATTTTGGTGATTATACCATGTTTTGGAGATTTGCAACTAGCTCCAAAATAAACTTTTGCGATCATCTAAAGCCAATATAAAATTTTATGCATAACTATTAACTTAATTGGACAATTGGACAGTAGTAACTACAGAGTCTACAGGTACAAAACTGAATGAGATTTCAGGCAACAATAAGCGACTGGGTAGATGGAGCTTATTTTTTCTGAAGCCATTCCCTAGACAAGTGTCTGTAACACATGCAGGACCTTAGAGTTGGGAGTATTTTCCATGCTCCCTTCTCATGTAGGGATACTTTGAAGAAACCTCACTGGAATGTTCCCCCTTAAGCTATGCAAATGCAACATGAACTCATTCCCCCTATAATAATAGCTATTAGGCTATTTCACCCCTCTTGCAGCAGGTTTTTTTCTCAGAATAATTCAGCCATAGTAAAGCATCCTACTGCATGCTACTGCCTATGGCCACCCCACTATCTAGCCTGCATGGTATTGCAGGTCCAGAAGTGCACATCACAAATCAGTCCAATGTCAACATAGCACTTGCAGGTGGGACTATGGGACTTTAATCAAAGGATCCTTTTTATAGGATTGCACTAGTTTCAGGAACAAAAGTAGGGTAGAAACATGAGGTAGTAATTGCATGGAAAGTAACAGCTCAAACTCTCTTAAGCTTGTCCCCCGTCTAAGTGGCATATTACTTGCACACACATCTCTATAGATCTCTCTAGTTAGCCTCCTTCCTAGCTTGATGAAGGGGGTTCCCTCTTACTTACTGCGTTCTGCCTGTCTGCATCTCATGGGACAGGATCTGCTCTTTCCAGACTTCAGTGATAAAGAAACCGCAAGAATTTCCTTACTATACTATTTATAAACTCTGGATGCAAGCAACACCTCCTCCTAGACTGGGTCACAATCAATACAGTTAACACCTTTGCTCTACAGCTCTAATTACAGAAAGCACATAACCATTTAGCATGTACAGTATTAAAGCACACATATATACATCCTGATAAAGGCACACTCTCTTTATACTAATGTAGGGGCCAGCAAGTGTAGTGTGTGTAATCATTCACACAGCCAGGTTCTTTAAGGTGGATGTCCTCTAGCCGATTACCAGGTTCCGCTTGCAGCCTAAATAACTTCAGGTCCACACCAGCCGGTGGGGGCTATTAACAGTTTATTTAGGAATATTTACCACTTTCACCATCACCCAGAGGCAGGGATGGGGTTCAGGCATAGGGAATATGTTACAAACTGAGTTGCTCACGAGCGGCTGGACCAAATGGATGGGTGCTGTGGACCTTCTCCCGGGAGTAATACTGAAGACCTGTAGTCATCACAGGAAAAGCATGAAGAAGCCAGGAAAAAGCCTAGAAGCTTCTAAAGGACTTCTATTTATGTCCTAGCAATGGGGTAGGCATAAGGCCTGTACTGAGCTGGACTATAGTTGTTATAGTTGCATAAACAGTATTATACAGTGCCTATAATACATAATGCATATATACAGTTTAGTGGCCATTTCTCGGGCCACTACACTTATACTATCAAAGGGTACAATATACTATTCCCCCCAACAGTACAATAATGTCTATTCTACCATACAGCTATGCAGAGGTCAGTTATTGAACAAAAACTGAATCGGGTTAAGAATTAAGAAGTTAACATATTAAATAAATTATTTACTTGTGTTACATGACATTTTTTAGTTGATGCTTCAGCTTTAGCAGTCATATAAGGATAATGCAGTTCTGATAGCAGGAAGTCAAATGAATATAACATATAAAAGATGTTAAAATAAAGTCTCAGTGCAAATTAGCAGATCTGTAATGAAGGCACACAGTGACAGTTCACTGAACCCACTTAAACATAGACGGCATGGGATTAATGCCATCTGTTTTTCACTGCTTCAATTTTTCACCGCTGCTCTTACAAATCAAGTTGTTCTAAATCCAATAGACATTAAAAAAACAAATATGCCTGCAAAATAAATCCACAGACAGTACTACTGAGATCTGCCAGCAGCTCACTATAAAAGTATATGGTACTTCTATGTGTCAGGCAAACCATTGCTCTTCCCCTTCCTCCACATAGTGTAGTATTTGGTTTCTGGATCACCCCATCACCAGATCTGTGTTTCTTTTCAATTGTCAGCATATTAGAACAGGAGAATAAAGTTGATCATACGTGGTTCGATTTTTTTTTGTACACTGCCCCTCTTTTCCAGAGCATACCAGACCCTATACCAGCAGGGGGGGGGGGGGGGGGGGGGGGGGGGGAAGGTACACTGTGTACAACCTTTTCCAGAGCATACTAGACCTTTTCTAAAAGGGGGTCTGGTATGCTCTGGGGGGACCCCACACCTGTCATTAACAGTACAGTATTACGCCATGATCTGCTGTATGAATAAACACCATACTATTTAAATTATTCTTAAATACCCATTACTCCTGTGTAGTGAGTAGTGATGGCCGAACATCGGCCAGGACTGTCCGCGAACGCGCGGGTCGGACTTCTAAAGACGTCCGCCATCCGCCTGTTCGCAGACAGATTCAAATTCCCCGCCGAATTCCGAATTTGAATCGGAAAAACCGGATGTGACGTCAGTGATGTCACATCCGGTCCCTGGACCGCATCCTGGAACGCATAGTTCCTGGTTTAGGGAGCCGGATGTGACGTCACTGACGTCACTTCCTGCTTCGACCCAGTTTTTTCACTAGGAGACTGGCTTTATGCCCGGTGTTCTAGTGAAAAGATTCTTCCTCCGGCACGATCACACAGGTTGTGATCCTGCCGGAGGAAGAATAGAGATCATCTTCTCGCTGGCGAACGGAGCGGGTCGAACACCCGCACTGCTCGCCGGCGAGAAGATGGGCGAACATCCATGTTCACCGCCGAACTGTCCGCCTTGCAGTGAGATAAGAATTATTGAATGTATTTTTTTTAAATAACAAGTGCTGTATCGATTCAAAGAAACTTTGATATATTATTTTGACCTTTTGTATAGCTGTGTAGGCTAATTATAATAAAGGTATTAAGGCTATTACCATTGTTTTCACTTACTGTATTTATTTGTTTCCATTCTAATGTTTAATGTTATGTGATGAGTAATCACAGATGTTCATGTCTACATATTATGATTGTATTTGTGTAAAAAAAGAAACTTAATACCGTTTAACAGTTTAGTAGTTAGTATTCTATTCTACTCCCATCAACATGAAGACTATGCAGTTGTAGTAATAAACTTTAAGATGCACCCCCTCTAAATTTGAGCATTTTATAAGCCAAAAACTGCAGTGATTTAATATAACTTTCCAAATTTCCTCCAAAGTGCATTTTGCCAAAGTCTCACAATTTGTTTTTAAGATTTGCATTTTTTTTACGAGTTCAAGCTGCTGTGGTCCATGGCTTCCAGTTATCTATATATATAACTTTAGTCTCTTTTGTGGGTCCCAATGACAAATAAAAAATGTCCCACTCCTGCTGATGAAGTGCATTATAAGGCAACCTGAGTTTTGTTATAAGGCAACCTGAGGCATGCATACAAAACCTCCTACATTAAACTACATACAAGGGTAAAGTGCTAGGAGTGAAATTTTTAGGTCATGTTGAAAGAGTCTCTGAGAGATCACTAGTGTCCCCAATCTATACTGTGGTTTTAATCTTTAGCAAAGTCTCCAACTTGGGTTATCCCCAGGGCTAAAACTCCCAACATATCAGCCCAGACCAGGGCGACCCCAAAAATCAAGATCATAGCCAAGGTCAGATGTAGATAACTAAGAGAAGTGAATCAGCAAGTAGGTGACACAAAAGAGAGGTTAAAGAAAACATAAGCCAAATGCAATCAATCAATCAAGTAATCAATCCAGAAGTCGTAGCACCAGGAGCTACTATCACAGGCACTGATGCAAAGAAGGTGGGGTCTTCTATGTGGAAATCTGGTGAATCCTGAGACATAATTAAGCCCTAAAAGATCCTTATTAGAAGATTCAAACAAATCCATATTCCTGAGAAAATTTCAGTACTATAATAGTGTTGAGCTCGAATATTCGAATTTCGAATATATTCGGCGAATATCGGCTATTCGAGAATTTGCAAATTTCGCGAATATGGCGGCAGATATTCGCAATCTCGAATATTCGCATTGGGATGCTTATGGGCATCGATTGCGAACATATATTCGCAATGCAAAAATAGATAGCACATGTCACCATGCATTTTAAGGTAATAACAAGGCGATTATAACTGTGAATCTCTAAATCTCTAAATCGCACGCGGTTGTGAATATTTACGAATATAGCAAACCTGCCACTAGGTAGCATCAACACAACTATGACCTCTCCATCAGGAAATGTTGCCAGAGAGAGAGTGACTAGGAACTTTGGCTGAGTGGGTGCATGCCCACAGAGCATGACTGTATGGGTGACCATACAGATGGCAGCCAGCAAGCCCGGGCAACATTGTAGCACTCACATAGCGAAGCCATCTTATATATTTCAAGGGATTAAAAAGAGAATAAGAGAAAGAGATCCACTAAATTGGAAGGGGTTAAAGTAGAGTGGGGTCCAGGAAATCCCACAGAAAGTGTAAAGTAATATTGCAAGTAAGGACCAAGAGAACTAAAATAGGGCCGTCCTGACATATCACTTAGTAAAAATCTGAAAGCAGGAAAAAGCAGAAGGCTGCACATACAGGTGACCTTTTGCCTTATTCTGCAAATATATGCAGCATTTTGCACACTATGACAGTAACCTTGCATTGAGATGCTTTTCTAATCCTTCAATTCTCATTTTCTCCTTCATCCCTTCAGCCTGCATCTTCATAGGAAGAATACTTCGCTACTTCATAGGAACACTTAAAAAATAAAAACTCTACAAATAAACATTTTATACTTTAACAGATCAAACTTCCAATTAGCATACAAGGGGATTCTTGTGTTTCTAGTTACACTCCAATTCCTTCCAACCACCTGGCAGCTAAATTAACTAATTGGGTCATACATTGTGCTGTACAGTTAAATTAGAAATGAATATTCCAGATATTGCATATTCCTTACCATAAATTTACCTAGTTGCAAAAATGTTATATTATTTTAAGCTTTGAAAAGATAATTCCTGGGTCCATAAAAGTTCACCCACCTATACCCACGCACAAGTATAAGCAAAAACAAGATAAGGATTTTAAAATAATTGGTAATTTAGAGGTACACTTTCACATGAAACTTGTAATAAATAATTTAGAGGGGGAAAAGTACTGACTTTACAAATACTGTAATTTTTTATGGTTTAGTATTTTCTTGTTCATGAGTTATAAATTATTTTCTAACAGCCACTTGACAAGTGAACTGCAATGTGTTTTTCTCCTGAAGCACTTTAAGAGCCTTGACTGTTAATTCATTTTGTAAATTCATGTTATGAAATATGCAGATATTAGCATAATAATATTTGAATTCCATCCAGTGTATTGTAGATGAATTTATTGTGATAAAATGTCATTAAAGAAGTGGAAAGTAAGAAGGCTTTCTTTCTTTTCTATGTCCTTGTACAGTGTTAAATGAGAGTAAAACTTTTGGAGACAATATGAAGCTTTGGGCTTGTATAAAACATTATAATTATTTTGTATTATTTTATTGCAGCTGTTGTTATTGTAACATACAACATTTCTGGGATTTTTTTTAGTAACCCTAAATTTATTACTACAAAGACAAGCTTCAGGTATTGCCTCTATGGCTCATGTGTAGAACATGACCCTTAGAAACATCACATGAGACCAATGTCAATAAACAAAGATTCCCCGTGATGTCACAGACTTGTGCAGTAAGCATGGAAAGAATTCCCCTCTTTAGTGCACATGTCTGATCTATAAGTCCTCTTTTGGCAAGGGACCTCGCCATGGGAGAATGTGTCCAGTGGTGCTCTGGAAGAGGAGTGAAAACATCTTTTTTTTAAAAAGATTTTTCATGATTACACATTGGGGGGGGGTTATATGTATTTATTTGTATTTTTTTGCAGGGACATGTTTTTACTGTGTTGGAGTGTGAAAGAGGTCCCAGAGACCTCTTTACGCAATCCATATGGCAAGCAACAGGTATAAAGGTATATTTATTTTTATATGTAAGAATTCTTTTGGAATCCTTATATTTGAAAATAAATATATTATTTCGGCACTTGATATGCCCTGCGCCATCATTGCTTATCAAAGGCATCACGGGAAAAAAAAATCGTTGACCAAAGGGGTTTCGATCACCATGCAATCGATCATCGATTCTTGGATGGCATTATCAAATCGATAGCTGAATGCATGGAAATCGATAGTTGCATGGCTTGCTTAAGAGTCTCTTTCTTAATTTGGAGTTTTGGCAAGAGTCATGCATTTCATTTCTTCATACTAGTGTATAGTGCTAAGGATCCAGAACTCTTGGCGTCCAGCATAAATATAACCTTATATTGCAAACCATTTATTAACATTTCAGGCTTTTGCCTTGCCTTGCCAATACCTAAAGTAATTGACCAAAAATGATCAACCTTTGCAATGAAGCCTGGGAACTCTTAATTGGCTAATGAAACTGGAAGAAACGTAAAGTAGAAGTGCATGAATACTACTCAGCATAAAAACTTCAGCAGAATAGAACTTTCTGGCATTTAAGTAATACTGACTTAGGTGTTGTTGAAAATAGAATCAAGATGCTTTCTTCTCAGTTGTAAGTTTATTATTAAATACAGAGTGGCAAATGTCCGTGAACCCGGCGATCCCCATAGACTTCAATGGGCAGGCGAACATTAAAAAACAAAGGGACCC
>CM070035.1:105701071-105715364 GCA_036250615.1 Ptychadena robeensis | reverse complement strand
AGAATTCGCAAATTTCGTGAATATGGCGGCGGATATTCGCAATCTCGAATATTCGCATTGGAATGCTTATAGGCCATGAATTGCGAATCTATATTCGCAATGCGAAAATAAATAGCACATGAGACCATTCGTTTTAAAGGTAATTACGAGGCAACTATAATGGCAAATCTAGATTTACGCTATTACGATTATTCGCGAATATAGAATCGAATATAAGAATTATTTGCAAAATATCCTGAATTCAAATATTGCCTTTGCCGCTCATCACTAAAAATGAGCAGATAATATTGCCAGAAACACTTCAGAATTCATCCTATTGCTTCTGTCAGCAGTCAAATGATCAATAAGAGAACCAGTTCCATTGGCAGCCATACATGCCCACGCCATGACACTACCACCACCATGCTTCACTGATGAGGTGGTATGCTTAGGATCTGAGCAGTTCCTTTTCTTCTACATACTCTTCTCTTCCCATCACTGTAGTACAAGTTGATCTTTGTCTCATCTGTCCATAGGATGTTGTTCCAGAACTGTGAAGGCTTACATAGATGTTGTTTGGCAAACTCTAATCTGGCCTTCCTGTTTTTGAGGCTCACCAATGATTTACATCTTGTGGTAAACCCTCTGTATTCACTCTGGTGAAGTTCTCTTAAATGTTTACTTTGACACACATACACCTACCTCCACAGTTGTTCTAAGTCTTCTGGGTCTTTTGGTGTTGCTGAGCTCACCGGTATGTTCCTTCTTTTTGAGAATGTTCCAAACTTTTTGGCATCATCACCAAAGTTGTTGGAGATATAAAGGATGGTTTGTGGGAACATCACAAAAAAGGTTACCTTTTGTAATATTTCAACAACCCTTCTCTATATCTCAAGCAATTTTGGTGATTATACCTTGTTTAGGGACTTTGCAATTACCTAGCCAACATGTCACGACCTTCTCTACAAATAGGGTGTAGCCTTAGACTGGTGAGTAATTACCCTGCTCTTTATTCTTAAAATTAAAAAATAAAAGTCACTACTGGTTGAATCTTTCTAAATGCTCCCCTTCCAATCCTCTGCAATCCAGTCTTAAGCCTGTTTTATTAAAATGATAAATACTTAAATAACAACGATAATATATATATATATATATATATATATATATATATATATATATATATAAATATATATATATATATATACCGTATATTTATATAACGTATATATATATATCATATGCCAGCAGGTGCCATGAAAATATATAATATAGTCTCATGAATAGACATGCTCATTTAACTAAGGTTTTAAAAAAATAAAATATTGTTAAAAAAAATAATAATAATATTATTTTCAGGTTATAAAACAAACTCCTGTTTGCTTTCTTTATATAAATATCTGTGCAAATTGAATTTCTTTCATTTGCTATGCTCTTGCAGTCAGAGGTGGCTCCCACAATACATTTGTCACAAACCACTTTCGAAGCCCGGTATACCGTTTGTCATTCACTAAAGATAGACACTCGCCTGCAACTGTGGTAATGTAATTTAATCCGATAAGCCTTAGCATCAATAAGGCTAAATGTCTCTGAAATCGTGCTCCTAAATTAGTAAATAACCTGAGCCTACACAATATCTCGAAGGCATTGGCTTTATTGAATACTACAAACAAATGTATTTTTTCTGTTTATGCTGTCAGATTAGCCTCAAATAGCTGATAAATGAATATTGTTTTTTTTTTTCTTTTTGAATTAATATTTAATATTAATATCATACAAATAAAATTAAAGAGCATCATAAATTGTTCCTGTGGGTAGCTTGGTTGACTAATGGCTTAGAAAACGTATTTTGAAATTTCACTTGTAAGAGCTTTTAGTTTATTTACACATATTTTATTGCTTTGATGGAACATGTTTACTGTTTAATAATATACTTACATATATTTTAATTAGAACAAATATTTTCAAAATAAATGTTTTTAAATATATAATCATAATCATTGTTTCATGTAAAAGCATTCCCATCGCTTTCTTACCATGTCAAATGACTCCTCAGAATAAATGAGAAAGAACAAAACAAACATTCATCCTACAGTCATGGGGGAAAAAGGATGTCATCTCTATTTCTGGTGTTATGCATGAGAACATTATAAAAAAAATCTTAATCTTGCTAGATCAGTGGTGGGCAACAGAGTGCCACAATCTATACTGACTTGAAATGAAAAAATGCAGGTAAAGCTAGATTATACTTCAAACATTAGGAAACACTGAAGTATGATAAGGAAAATGTTGTGTCATGTGTACATTAGGATGTGTTTGTTTTGTTATGCAGCCCAGTCTAAGGCTATGTCCCCACTATAGCAATCTGCCGCAAGATTGCTAGCACCCATTGGGCTCCCGTGATTAGAATCCCGACACAGAGTTTGCCAGCACCTGCAGGCAGGAGGTGGGGGGTGGGACAGGACATCATGCCCCACCCCCATAGAGAATGAACGGGCGAAGTTAAAAAGCAACAAATCCAGATGGGGTTCTTAATCGCTTAAGTGAGGGCAAGTCCTCATAAACCGAGATTAGAATGTGTAGTGACAGTCATAGTCAATTATTGCATGCAACAGTTGTTTCCTTGCTGCACTTGCCTCAACTTGGTGCAAGCAGTAAAATGATGAAGAACAGCAGTAAGATGTAATAAATGTTAAAAGTATACAATGCTTTAAACAGAAAAAAACACAGGGTGGCATTGTGGTGGTTGGCACAATGACTTTGAACTTTATCCAGAAGTATACATGTCCTAAAGCAGTACTTTTTGCAATGTTGCCACAGCCATTCTCTACACCTACAGCAATGTTGGTGGAGATATGATGTTTAGGGGCTTTTTTTTATTAACTCACAATGTCAGCTAGTCTAAATTTCACTATTGTGTATGGGAATTTGTGCTAAATTACAAATGGCCTAACAAATTGTGACATGTGAAATTGTAAAATGTCCTAAAAACTTTGTTCATTGTAATTAACCTTCCCTTCCACAGCTATATAGCACATATGCCTTTTTGCTACCTACCATATCTACAAATATCTACAAATCATAGCTTAATTACACTTTTATGAAAAGTGTGCAGGGCATAGAAGCATGCAGTAGTTATGTGTGGTAGATTATGAACTGGAGGATAAAACATTTAAAGCAGTTTAAACCCCTTATGAAAACATATTGTAACCCACAAGAAATGCTTAATAAGTTTTTCATTCCTTTGTTATTTTTAAAATTATGTTCTCTCCCTTGTCTTCTTGTGCTAGGGCTGCCCTAAACTTCATAGGGAGTGTGACTTTCAGCCTTAATAAGATCTCCTTGCTGGGGTCTGTACTAAAGCTGGCCAAAGACGCATTGATTCTCGGCAATAGTTGCAGGCGACCTACTGGTGTGCATGCTTACACCAAACGCATGGTGGTTGGTCTCCCGCAACCCCTAATGAGTCTGCTACAAGCCGGCCATGGATGAACTTGCTTGAGATATTTTCTTTGTACACACAGACTCCCTTGTCCTTCTCCATATCACTGTTTGAGAATTTTGTAGTAAATATTCAAGAAATGTAACTTTACTTGTTGGCCATTGCAATTTATTGGAAAGATTTTTTCATGGTATGCTAAAATGAGCAAATTCTCAACAAATGAGTGAGAAAAACTTCACATCCCTGGCATCAATCATCAAATATGTGGGGTTGCAACATTTAAACAGATTACTAGATAATCTGTTGAAAATTTTTGTACCTCTTTAAGCACCCAAATGGGACCGCTAGAAAGGTTAAGGACCTTCCATATACAGACAAATATCTGTTCACCCCAGCCTTCATTCCATGGACAATCATGTAGAACTTTTCTTCTACCAAAACCGTGTAATAGGAGAACCTTTCTAAACCTTCCAATCACTATGTATTCTATCAGGAAGGCCACTATACTTCAGGGTTGTTGGTAGATCTAAAATTGAATGGACTTACTTTAACTAGCTTAAGCTGTGCATACACGTATCAATTCCTGCACGATCCGATCCCTTCCGCATCTTCATCCCTTAAGGATTGGGTCGTGCAGGAATTGGAGGCTGAAACTGACAAGGATTGGGCTTAAAACAGCCATCCTGACGGATCGCACAGAGATCCGACAGGACAGTAAATTTTAGCCCAATGCCATTAGTTCGGCTGGAGACGGCTGCCCCCAGCCAAACTAATGAGCTGCAGATGCAGAGTGCTGGCCGATTCTCGGCACTAGCAGGCGGGTGTGATGACGTCATCACGCTGCCTGCTACTGCATAGAATCGCATAAGTAATATACGGTACATCGTACCGTCTATTCCTAGCTTTAAAAATTTAATCCATTAATTCTAGATTCAAAGACTCACTCCAAAGAAAGATGCTGAGACTTTTGCTTTTGATGAGAGAACCAATAACCCAAGACAGGTTCATTGTAATACAAGGTAATCAATTACATCAAGGTAGTCTTGCAAGTCTTTATTTGTTGAGATAGGTATCAGCTTAAAAAAAGAAAGTCAAATAAACATTGAAGGGAAAAAGGAAATTAATACAGCTAAAAAGAAAAAGGGAAATGCCAATAACCTGCAGGAAATTAGTGGATACGTGCTGTGTACAAAAATGCTTCCATCATATGTTACTTTATTTTGTACTAAATGGAAAGTGATCTATAAAATATTTATTATGAAAACATTACAATGCTACAAAAAACTACTACATTAGCTGCAGAATATAAAAATCTAGCAGTGGGACATTTAAGAGAATAAAAATGCTAGAAATTAGAACATATACACAAAGCAGAAGGCAAAAATAATGGCACCCCTGCATTGAAAGAAAGCAATCAATAAATGATTTCAATTACAGAGGCTTTGGTATAGTCATGTATTTCTGATTCTGAAAGAACACACAAGAAAAAACATCTGACACATTCTACACAAAATGCCAGACAAGGCCTAGACAAAATTATTCCCATGTTATGGAATTGTACAAAATATTTGGATTTCAAGTTTGTGATGCTCTTTTTATTTGTATTTCAACTCATATGTAGCAATGAACCGGTGCTGATAATAAGGAAGATCCCACTACCAACGAGCTAAATTGAGAAATGTTTTGTTGCCTGTGTGTACAACACTAAGCATGAGTAAAAAAAAAAGAAAGAAATTGAATCAAACAAAGAATTGTTTGAGGATTTGTGAACTAAAGCTAGGCATATATTTTGGAGCACAATTGGTGCTTAAATCTGTAGTGTTGTGGTTTGTAGTGTTGTGCACGATCAGGTACATTTCAGAAAACCTATGTTCAAGCTTTGTCACACGGCTCACACACACACACAGTAAATGGATTGTCAACACATGTGGTAGGGGGATAACTATTCTTTAGGAGTAGTATTTACAGTTCTTTCACCATCACCCAATGGCAGGGATGGGGTTAACACCAAATCTACAGAAATCTACAGTGGCAAGAAAAAGTATGTGAACCCTTTGGGATTACGTGCATGAATTGGTCATAAAATGTGCTCTCATCTTCATCCAAGTCACACCAATAGAGTCCTTCATGCACTGGCATTCAAGACTGTCAAAAAATGATTGAGTGCAACAGAGAACTCAGTGTCAAAAACCTCGATCACAGGCAGAGATCATGGGTGTTACAGCAGGACCTAAAGCATAAATAAATAACACTGAAATGGTTTCAGAAAAAGAAACAGACCAGATGGAAGTTTGTCAGAGCAAGGGTATAAAAAGACCAGGGCTTCTGGAAAAATGTTCTTTGGACTGGTGGAACTAAAATGTTATTATTTGAATATTAGAACAGAGGACATGTTTGGTGCAAACCAAATACAGCATTCTAGGGTATAAAAAGACCAGGGCTTCTGGAAAAATGTTCTTTGGACTGGTGGAACTAAAATGTTATTATTTAAATATTAGAACAGAGGACATGTTTGGTGCAGTGTGGCAGACACTGGGGGAGATGGTCAGTGTGGAGGGCACTGGGGGAGATGGGCAAGACACTGGGGGAGATTGTGGGTTTTTCCAAAAAAAATGTGGCAGACACTGGGGGAGATGGTCAGTGTGGGAGTACACTGGGGGGAGTGGTCGTGTGGCAGACACTGGGGGAGATGGTCCGTGTGGAGCCACTGGGGGAGATGGTCAGGGGCGACACTGGGGGAGATGGTCAGTAATGGCAGACACGGGGTGGTGATGATCCATTGGAGACACTGGGTGAGAATGTGTCAGTTGGCACGACACTGGGCGCATGCGACCAGTGTGGAGGACACCTGGAGGGAGGCAGATGGCGCACGGTGGTGGGCCAGGGGAGGCACTGGGGATGATGGTCAGTTGTGGAGGACACTGGTGGTGTGGTCAGTAATGGCAGACACTGTGGGTGATGGTCATGTGAGGAACACCGGTGGTATGGTCAGTGTGAGGACACTGGTGGTGATGTCCAATTTTAGAGGACCCCTGGTGGAGATGGATATAATTCCCCATGTATGGATGGATTGATGGATTTCATGTGAAGACGCAGATTACACTGAACATGCCCTCGCTGATGGTTCCTTATAGCGCAGCAGCAGCACTCGCTCCTCTTTTCTAAACTCTCCTCCACTCTCTCCAGCACAGTGAAATGGCGTCCTCTACTTGCTATGGTTTAGGTGGTGGATGGTCCTGAGGTGGGGGGTGCTGATTGGCTGGATATGTCTGCTGACTGTACGACTCTCACCAGGGGTCAAGTTTCATCACCAATGTAAAAGATGGGGGCGGGTCGAACTCGCCATATTTTCGCGAACACTTGGCGAACGCGAACATGCGATGTTTCGCCACGAGTATTCGCCGGCCGAACAGTTTCGGTCCTTCACTATCGTATTCGGCTTGAGCCTAGATAATGTATATTTTGCATCGTTTTGAGGTATTATTTTAAGTCCAAGTAAAAAAATTTTTGTTTAGGTTACCCTGAAATGTCTACAAGAGCAAACCAATTACTTTAAACAACGAAGTACAAATACGAACTAATCGAAAGTAGCTGAGTGTAAAAACAATTCCGCTGATAAAACTGAATAATTAAAATCCCCCTGCCGCTCCCGGCGGCTCCATCCTCGTCAAAATAGGGCGGCTGACACATAAGTCAGTCTCGGTCAATGGACGAGGATGGTAGCCGTCAGGGGAATCAGAAGATGCAGAGCCCACAAGCAGGCGACAGTATTTTCTAATTCCTGTTGCTGCTACCGGGCTCGCGATCGTGTAATGAGAAAGCTGGAGGAGTAGGAGAACGGACCCGGGTCTTTGAAGGAGAGTCAAATGAAATAACACATCCGAACGTCTTCTATGCAGATGTGCTATTTGCAGTTTGAACCCTTTATTCCCCCGTGGTGTTCCTCACACCAGGGGACAGAGAGTGCCAAGATCATTGATTTGGATACAATTTCCACAGTAAAAAAAACACATAACACATTTCAAATTGAATACAAATTTTATTATGAAAAAAAAAAAAACACATAAATATGAATACACACTGTTTTAAAATCTTTCATACAAAATACGTTGTTTAGAGATTTTATCATTCAAATTATACATTTTATTTTATATATATATATATATATATATATATATATATATAAAATTTTTATGTAACTTTTTAACATAATCGTTTATTTCAAACATTATTATATTTTGGATATATTTATGTCTACTAGACCCTTGTACGGACATATTTTAGAAAGTTACAGGCCTACAACATAAAAAAACCTATTTAAGTCTATGGTGCGCTTTTGGTACAGAAATCTGGACCTCACAAGAGCGCTAGGGAGGTTAACATGTAGTGGGGAGTCCTATTCATCCACACGATAGTAGATGGGAATACTGAAACAAGACAACGACAGATAAAGCTAAAGGAAATGTCAGATTTTAATGTGACCCTAACCATCCCTCTAGCACTTATCTTCTACATTATCACCTTAACTATAGCTTTAACCCTAAATTGCCTGTCAGAGTGAAGTCACAACTACACATATAAATGCTCATTTAAAATCAGCAATTCAAAAGGAACGGAGCAACTGTAACACCTAAAATTTTCAAATAAAGGTTTGAAGTAGCAGCCTTCCAATCAAGCAGCCCACCTATTTATTTCTGCTTGCATTTTATTTTAGCTCCCCATCTTTTATCCATCCTATAAATCCCAGTCTTTCTAACAATAAACACTTTATTTTATTGGCAGTGAAAGTATTTTGTGTCTGCGCTAGTGCCCCCTGATGAGTCATTTCAACTTTTACTGACAGAATCAAGATCCTGCTATTTGTGACTAAACAAACTACTGTAGAGGAAGAAGATGATGTCCAATGAAATGGAATAATGCAGGTAACTGTTAATTAATATAATTCCCCCCAAAGCTTCTTTCTACTTTCCCAGCATTTGCTCATGCATCCTTCCCTCACCTCTATTCTATTCCCAGTTACAGTTATCTTTTTTTTTTTCTTTTTCAAAATAAGGTTTTATTGAAAGAAAAACCTCATACAATAGCATATTTACATAGTTTTGAAAAAAGAAATGCATAAATAACAGTATGCATGGTAGTAATGTATGGAAACAATTCAGAAAAACGATGAAGCTCATAATGGCTGGAATACATTAATCATATATAATGTCATGTACCTGAGAAACCTTTAACAATAATATGAAGATGACAGTCATAACAAGGCGTTACATAGGTATTTGTTCAGCAAATTATATAGCAATGAGTTATCTTAACATTAAGCAATCTGTACTATATCTACCTGCCCAATCTTAACTGTGTATACCTGTCTTTTTTTGTTTAATTTGCCAAGTTTTTTTTATACTTGACCTTGGGGCAAAGCCATACAATTTAGGAGCAATATGTTAACACAGCCTGAACACAGAAGAAGAATAGCCTGAAGAAAAAAGGTTAGTCTGTGAAGTTGTGTACAGATGCTAGATAAAGAATACAGGGGGACACAACAGTGAATTACCTCCGTTCTAGCACTCAATCTATCCTATAGGGAAGAACACAGTGGTGCTCAAGAGACCCCACTCCCGTTTTCACAGTACAAAGCAAGCATTCTTGACACAGAATTTGATTACCTTCTAGTCAGAGGGAACCTGTCAGAATCTCAGATCTGCAAAGCCAGTCTATGAGAAGCAGTTTTTTGGAAATGCCAGCATGCCATTCTTTAACCCTGTGTCATTGGTTAAACCTTGTTATAACATAGTTGTAGAATAAAATCTAATTAAAACAGAACAGAACGGAAAATGGAATAAAAAACAACAAAAACAACTGTGTTATCATAGAAAACATAATTGACACAGTCTTTAATATCATTGTGAAATTTAGAATTTTCTTTTTTTTTTTAACGCTATATAGTTTTGGATGCATGACAAAAGTTCATGGGTAATATGTTGGAAAAACAGTTTAGATTTACATTTTCTTCTTGTTACATTTTCCTTTAGAAGGAACATAACCTTAGGATATTCATGAAGACTCAAAAGATGATAACATCATGCTGACTGTCTAACCTGCTGAACAAATTAAATAAAAGATGACATTTATTTTCTAGACATTTTCTGGCTGAAACCCCTATCCCAACACTAAGTATCTAGATCTATGTTTTCTGTCATGTTTACACTAAGAAGCTATGTGGTATAAGAAGACAAGAAGCTCACACAGCAGAAAAAAATCTTAAAAATGAAAACTTTATTGTGTTAAATTAGCTTACGGGGGTAATTTCGTGTGGGCAGTCAGTGGGTGACTGTGAACCACATCTAACCACCTCCATTCTATATGTATAGGCAATCTAACCAAGACGTGTCTGGCAGACAGTTGAGATCATGGTCACTTTGGAGAAGCATACTGGACTAAATGTTATACAGCTGGAGTACTGTCAGTCAGCATGTCCCCATGGTTTACTCGCAGCGGGTTGCAATGCATCTTTTAGAAAGCGTGGCTCTTTGTTAAAACAATGCACTGCAACACACTGTGTGTAAACCACAGTGGTGTGCCCATTGACAGTCATGTAGAACGTGTCAGAAACGTGACTGTCATGGTTTTTGCTCCGTCTAAAAACTACAGTGGAGACAGGTTAAGATTAGCAAAACGTATCTCTATAATCCAAATATCAATAAGCAGTTAATATAAACAGTAGCCCATGCTTTAATTTTTTTTTAATAAAAATTAAATTTTCATTACGAATCTGCTATAATCAGGGGTGCACATAACTTTTTTTAGTGAGCTACTCAGATGAGTACCAGGAGATGGTATTTGGTACTCACCCCATATGTAGCGTGGTTTCAACAAGTGCCTTCTTCCCCACTGTCTCTTTCACTGTACTCTGCGTCAGCCTCCTGCAAGGTAGATTCTGCTGCAGATGGACCTCCCTGTTACTGATTGAGCCTCCTATTAGCTGTCAACAGCTGGTTTTGGGTCACATGTAACTCTCACAGTACAGCATTGTTGGAACCCCCAGATCTCATACCTCAGTACTGCAACCCATACATTTTCTGAGTTAGTAACTAACCCCTGTGATACAGTGAAGGTTTTTGTAGATGTATTGAATGTGTTTGAGCTACAATACCAGTTTAAGCCACTGGGGCTACAGCCTCTAGTGAGCATGTCGGTTTCTTCACGCATCAAGGGAGAGAGGGAGGGGGATGAGGGGGAGAGGGAGCTGCGAACACTCTAAAACTTCTCAGGCAGTGTTGATACGCCAATCCGTTGCATAACGAAAATATAGGTCCGCATAGCTTTTTGTTTTTTCTTTATTTTTTTATACCCCATTTGCATACTGGCGGACAACTTATATGCACCCCTGGCTATTATGGCCTAAGTGAAGGCATTACAAAGTATCTAAAAGCATATGATACATATGAATCTAGAGGGGAAAAAAATAAATAGGAGAATATAAATGAGAAAACAGTATATGACCTTTCTGAAAACTGATTTTCATACATTTTTTCCAGTGTATTCTGAGTGATAGATTTGTGAATACATGTGAATGTAACAAAACTATCTTGTTACAATTGCCTGTAAGTAGAACCTTGAGCTGTCCTCTGGGCATGCTTTTGTTCTATTAATGTACAGATACAAAATGAAGAAGTCTCAGATGCAACTGCAGACATTGTTTTTCAAATGCTTAAAAGAAGCACGCAGTCTGCCATTGTAGTCCACTGGGCTTTTGTAGAAAATTGCATTTCTGTATAACCTCCTTAACATAACCTTATTTTATAGTTTTTAAATATTTTTAGTTTAGTAGAAAATTACCAATACACACACCTTCAGCACTTTATTAGCTTAAGATGTATTATGACTATAAACCATCTTGTAGATTACACCTGTTGTATACCTTGTTCCCCAACCTATTAGATTGTAAGCCTGTCCGGGCAGGGTCCTCCACTCCTTCTGTGTCATTACCTGTATCAGTGTGTTATTGTGTGTTTGTATCTCCACTCTAATGTATTGTACAGCACTGTGTAATATGTTGGCGCTATATAAATAAATGATAATAATAATAATTACATCTAAATACTAAGTAACATGTTTTTATTGTACTGATTGCTAAATGTGCCCACTGCAGGAGAACACCCTATTCATTTACTTTAACAAAAATTCAGAAAAGCAGCACCCGAACATCTCTCTGGACGTGCTCCGGTGGCACTGTGCAGTACTTCGTAATGTGGAGGGGACTCTATCCTATTCATCAGAATGGAGATTGCTCTCTCTGCATCTTTTTCCCTGTGGTGGACACAAGGCCTGAAAAAGAAGCAGTGGACTTATGCCCTTGAATTTATGCTCACAATGTAAACGACGACTAATGTGGTGATTTTAAAATAATTTAAATTGAGAACATATACTAACTTTTACCTTTTGAAAATTATAAGATAAATGTTTTATCATTTATTCTTTTAACTGCACTCTTAAAACAATTGGGAACAGAGACTTTGCTGTTGCATCAAAGGTGAGCTATTGTCACATTTAATGATTTTAGCAGATGAAAAGTATGGTCTATTGGGAAGGGAGTGGTAACTGTCATGTTAATGTATGGTTTCTTCCCTATATGATAAACTTTCCCTGTACATTTATGAATTGCTTTATGATACAGTGGAAATTGTCCCAGAGCATATGCAGGTCTCTTTCTCTTCAAGAAATGTCTTCTTGATTTTTTTAATGCAGTGCTTGCTGCCTAAACACCCAATGATCACATCATCAAATTAGATTTTCAACCATTGTGTCCATCTTTATTTAATGTAGCTGATTTGTAGCTGTACCTCAATTTTTTGAGGAAGCTTATTTTTGAATTGCAAAATGTGAATGATGTACCGTATTTTTCGGACTATAGGATGCACCGGATTATAAGATGCACCCAGTTTTTAGAGCAGGAAAACCAGAAAAATATGAAATGTTCTAATCACTTGGGAAAAAATCACCTGCAGTACCCAATTTCAGCCACAAACATGATGTCACTAGAGAGCATACTTCAGGCAATCATCATTTTTCTTACACAGGGAGAAGAAGAGGGGGCCGCGGGGGATTCTCCAGTGAGACAGCTTCTAGACAGCACGGTGAGCACATCTAACACAGGCAGACATAGATTAAAACTGCTGGCTGCATCTTTCATCTATGTTTATCTGTTGTACTGCTTATATCAGCAGGGCTGTATGAGAGATCCGGTTGTGGCTGCATCTCTCATTTGACAGCTTCCTGACTAATGTTCTTGCCGAGAAACCAAGGCACGACTACCCGCGGTAGAGTGGCAGCGGGGGTTGCACATTTGGACCATATGACGCAGACACCCCCCCCTGATTTTGGTGGTGAAAAATTGTGTCTTATAGTCCAAAAAAATATGGTACTCTGCTCATCTTTACATTAGAGAGACACAGCCTCTCTGTGTGCTCTTTCTCTCTAACCTTTCGGCAAAATATTATTTATTTCAGGTTTTACTAGGTGTTGCTTAATCTTTACTTAGCATTTAATGTTTTTTCTTGTTGTACATATATAAAATTTAGTTCAGGTTTTACTAGGTGTTGCTTAATCTTTACTGAGCATTTAATTTTTTTGTTGCACATATCCCAATTTGTTTTGAATTTGCTGTCATCAAATTCAAAATTGACTTTTGTCAGGAAAAAGTACATTTACTTCTGTTGGTACAGTTCTGCTATTTTTCAACTGCAAATAGAGTTCACATTTATTTCCAAATCATCACATTCTGTTTTAAATTACATCTTTATTTTTTTAATGGGATTGTACTTAAAGGCACCACATCACTGTAATTCTACCATAATTACTAAGACATCATGTGTACTGACAACAGGGTTGAAGTTTTATTTGTACTTTTAAACTGGTATCAGGTGTGCTACCCCATATATTTATGCAGATAAATTAAAAATAACACTTTTTTTCATTTACTACTTGAAATAAATTGTGGTCATTATTTTTCAGACCAATGTGATGATTTATGAGCACTCAATAAATAGGAATGAATAATTTCTGAGCCAGTATTCCAAATGAAATCAGCTCTAGTAGATAAAAATAGAACTTGAAGATGCTCTCCATCAGTTATTTAAACAGATCTGTCAGAAGAAAATGATGATACTGAAAATAAAGTGAACATATGTAGATCATAAACTCTTTCCAATTTTATTAAAGTACATTTTTTATTTTTGTTGAGAAGTTACATCTACTAATTTGCCTGTTAAATGATTCTGAATGACAGAGCTTAAAACATATTACAATTTCTGTGGTAATTGCCTTATGGCAGTAGAACATAAAACCACTAAGAGTTTCTGCATTCTTTAAACTGGTATAATAAATCATATTTTCATTTTATACAAGAATGAGTAATAAAAACGCATACGCAGATATACAGTAAAAAATGCAACTTCATTTGTTGCATAACTACACTTTATTCTGCCCATGCAACAATTTCCAACAAATATATACTCAGGACAGCAACACACGGTAGACTTGGTGTATTCTTACAGGTTTAATAAACCTGTCTGTTAAAAAATAACCATTCCAACTTACAAGTAATACTTAGTAGATAGACTTAACAGCTTTTTAATTCTAGGTTCCCTCATCTGTCTTTCTATGGCAGTGTTGACTCATAGTGGCATAGCATGGCAGCTCCATTTTTCTCACATGAAATAAGTTTGACACAACCGCAACTCTTCCCTGAGCTATTCATCATCAAGTGGTATTTTTGAGGAATACTTTTATTATTGAACAACAACCATGTTCTCAATGAACATAACATCTCAACATTCACAAATATACATTTCTGACATTCAAAAACAAAACAAAAAC
>CM070035.1:105690725-105700971 GCA_036250615.1 Ptychadena robeensis | reverse complement strand
GAGTCTGCTCCGGTGATCCTGCGCCCCAAGTCTGCTCCGGTGATCCTGCGCCCCGAGTCTTCTCCGGTGATCCTGCGCCCAGGGTCCTAACAAAGGGCCTTCTGGATAAAAACATAAGGATCACATCAAGCAAATTACTACACTGCAGTTTTTAATAAACATGACACATTCCTGCTCCCATTGTAGTTCGTTTTCCACAAGGATAGTTAGCAGTTTCACAAGGAAATTATTTGTAAAACATTCTGTGTCCTGCCTGTTGGAGCAGGGATGCCATACTAGGTAATTTTTTGGGGTCCCCTACCACTAGCACCTCCCTGGTCTAAGGGTTCCAAAGGTTGCTTACCACTACCCCTTTAACCGCCTGCAACCCTCCCCCCCCCTCCGGCATGGTCACTGTCCTCTGCATTAGCTTCCTTCATGGTAGATTCAGCTGCAGATGTGGACCTCCCTGTTCTTGTTTGAGCCTCCAATTAGCTGTCTCCATCCACAGTACAACACCATTTGAACCCCCAGATCTTATACCTCAGTAATCTCAGTTGTCAAACAGTGCTTTTCTCTTGTCAGATTTTACCCTCACATCACTTTTTTGGGGATTAGCAATTTAACACCCCTAATTGCAACCTTTCAAAGTTATTAATGTTCCCTGTGGTTATCCAAGTAAAATCAATTGTAAACATTTAACAATAAAAACTGAAATAATTTGGCAATCTAAAAAAGTTTAACTTTTACCGTAGTGTATACATGATATACATGAAGTTGTTTGTACAGCTATTCACTGTGTTCGAGCCATAATCTCAATTCAATCTGCAATATCAACTTCAGCCACAAAATGTCACTAGTGAGCACTTGCTGTCAAAGTACAGAGCACATCACTGGCTACTTTCTCACACAGCAGGGAGGAGGATGCTGCAGTTTTCTCCCCTCTCTAGGTAGTACGCAGATGCGCGGAACCTGCTGTCAGCCAGCGTACAGGACGGGGAACACAGGACTGGGATGCACACCGTGGGACAGATCTGATCCCCATGAAATACCTGTGGAGAACGCCCATAAAGCAGGAGGTGGGGAAGCTGTCAAATGCTGCCTCCCACTGGTCCTGCTTGGCCAGCATTCACCGGCTCTTCCCTCTGCCTGTGCTGTTTGTATATGAGTCTCATATTGCCTGGCTGACATGGACACAGCAGTAGCAGAGCCAGAGTAAAGATTCCCCGCAGGTGGCATAAAAACAGCAGAGGCAGAAGAAAGAGCCACCATGAGAGGATCTTTCCTCTAACATGTACATGTGAGCCGGGCTTAAGCAGCCTCTGGGTGGATCTTCCCTCTGACAGCTTCCCTGCTTTCCCCAGCTTAGCTCAGTGCTTTGCTTGCAGGCAGAGAGTGAAGGCACGAAAAGCCGCAAAAAAGTCTTTTGGCCACAGGTTTACACATTCGTACTATAAAACACACACACCCAAGAAATTTTTTATATGGTTCTTTTATATTGTTAACCAACCAGTTTACGATAATCCCCTACATTGCTGTCTAAAATAAAAAAAATTTATTTCATTTGGATATTATAATTTTTAGGTTTATTTCAAATTATTTTAATTTAGAGGTCTACATTAAGAATGAATCTCTTTATTATCATTATCCTTGTTATCGATGTCCTGCCACTTTAATTTTAAAATTTTAAATGCCTTTTTATGTGTTCCTAAAAGAGCATAAAACAAAAATACATTAGTTTTGAAGGTGCGTTCCCTAATGCACCACCATTCTAACATTATATAACTTACCCTAAAAAGGTCATAAATTATACCTACCAAAGAAGATAAGTTTAATCCTTTGTTATCTATTTGAACATTCTCTTCTCATGTAAAATACATAGATGGGAAGCTAAATAAATAATGTGCATTTTATTAAGTCAGTGAATAACCTTTTTATATATTTAACAGGTTTATTGAAAGTATGAGAAAACTGAAAGTATGAGAAAATGAAGAGATTAAACAAAGGCAGCAGTGAAAATAGATAATGTAATGTAACTTGGAACCTGTGTATACAAAAAAGGGTGTGCAATGTTTTTCAGTTACCATATATACCGCGCATAAGCCAACTTTTTCAGCCCCAAAAAATGAGCTGAAAAATCTCACCTCGGCTTAAACTTGAGTACAGTCGACTCACCTGTCCCGGGTTGCAGATTCCAGGCATCGCAGCAGCCTTTGTGAAGCTCCATGTTTCCAACACCAGAGGAAGGAACCTGTAATGTAAATTAATGCCACACTGCCATCTGGTGGCCGGTTACTGTTACTGGTGTTACTTATGGAAAATAAGTTTTCATTCCATAATAATAATAAAGACTTTTGAAATGGATACACCTAAATAAAATGGGAATGGTTGGTGATATTAACTTCCCGTTTGTGGCACATTAGTATATGTGAGGGGGGAAGCTTTTCAAGATGGGTGGTGACCATGGTGGCCATTTTGAAGTCGGCCATTTTGAATCCAACTTTTGTTATTTCAATAGGAAGAGGGTCATGTGACACATCAAACGTATTGAACTTCACAAGAAAAACAATGGTGTGCTTGGTTTTAATGTAACTTTATTCTTTCATGAGTTATTTACAAGTTTCTGTCCACTTATAAAATGTGTTCAATGTGCTGCCCATTGTGTTGGATTGTCAATGCAACCCTTTTCTTTCACTCTTCACACACTGATAGCAACACCGCAGGAGAAATGCTAGCACAGGCTTTCAGTATCCCTAGTTTCAGGTGCTGCAAATCTCGTATCTTCACATCATAGACAATTGCCTGCAGATGACCCCCAAAAAATAATTCTAATGGGGGTCAGATCTGGAGACCTTAAAATTGCTACATGATGATGTGTTTCCCTCTTTATGCACTGAATCTGGCACGTTCCCTGAGTTTTTTTTAGCAAGATGGTGCACCACCACATTATGGGTGTCAGGTCCGAGCATTCCTAGATGAACAGTTTTCTGGAAAGTGGATTGGTCATCATGGGCCAGTTGAATTTCCCCCAAGGTCTCCCGATCTGACCCCCCTTAGACTTTTATCTTTGGGGTCATCTGAATTGTCTATGCTGTGAAGATACAAGATATCTAGATGCTAAAATACTATATAATATGTTATATATATCAAATTGCTTGACGATAGGTGAGCAGATGTATTGCCTACTCAAGTTAGCTTTGTGAAGGGCGGTAATGCAGTATCTAATATCAGAAAAACATTCAAGGAATTGGATTATGTTAAAAATAGCATGGATAAGGATGTAGCGCTTCTTACAGTAGATGCCAAAAATTTATGTGAACTACAATGGCTTTTCTTGGTAATGAGTAACTAGGGATTTCATATAGTGTGTAAGCAATGTATACCAACCCATATACACAGCTGTCTTCATACCCAAAGCTTTCGGTTTAAGAACAGCAAACAGACAGGGGTGCCCACTTTCCCCATTATTAACCTAGCACTAGAACCGCTAATCCGTAAGCTCAAAGTAAAATATTCCAAACTGGGAATCACAGTCCAAGGACACATTTTATAATCAGTCATTTTTGCTGATGATATCCTCTTATTTACCTCTCATCCATCCATCCATCCAGAAAGTATTCACAGTGCATCACTTTTTCCACATTTTGTTATGTTACAGCCTTATTCCAAAGTGGAACAAATTCATACAACACCCCATAATGACAACGTGAAAAAAGGGTTTACTTGAGGTTATAACAAATCACATGTGAAAACACATGTACATAAGAATTCACAGCCTTTGCTCAATACTTTGTTGATGCACCTTTGCCAACAATCATCTACACAAGCTTGGCACACCTATCCTTGGCCTGTTTTGTCATTCCTTTTTGGAGCACCTCTCACGCTCCATCAGGTTGGGTGGGAGGTGTCGATGTACAGCCATTTTAAGATCTTTTCAGAGATGTTCAATAGGAAGTCTGGGCTCTGGCTGGGCCACTTAACCTTCTGGGTGTTCAGTCCAAGTTAACTCGGGCTAAATAAAGTTGCTGAAATGGATCAGCCCGAATTAACTTGGCTGCTGTTATTTGCACCCAGATCGCTTGCAGGCAGCCTGGAGGCTTCCTGCTCTTCTTACTGTTGTTACTGCCCCCCACTGTCTGATCTTCAGATCCCGGCATTCGGGATCGCGCCGGCAGGTGTGTGATGACGTCATCGGGAGGGGGAGGGGCGGGAAGTGAAAAAAAAAAATTTTTGTTTTTTTTGCTCTTTATGGTTCTTCTTTCATTCTGACATTGATTGAAGCAATTTTTTTCGCTCTAATTCAATTCAAAAAAAAAAAAAAAACATGTATTTGCTTATGATGAGTTTATGATGAGTTTTCTTTCATGTTGGATTTGATTGGATTGAATTTTCTGTATCCAATCAAGTTCACAATAAAGGAAAAGGCATACAAAGTAAATACTTTGTAAGGGCTTGCGTCCACTGCGTATTTTTCCCTGCGGTGGACGATGTCTGCAGAGGGGAAAAAGACGCAGAGAGGATACTTCCCATTCTAAAGAATGGCACTGTGTCTACTCTGTGCTATTTGAGTGGCACGTCCGCTGTGATAATATGAAGCTGCGGGATGCTGCCAATGTGCGGTCTTAATTGCAGCGCCGCACATTGCCGCCAGAGACACCAAGACGCAGAAAAACAGCGCTCATGCTGCATGTATAAATGCAGTACGGATGCAGTTTTTCTGCATTGTGGCTCAACAGGGTGCACTCCTCCCAATGTAGCAGGAGCGAGCTGTAAGCCACGGGCAAGCTGTAGGTAATCCGCCGGCAAATTGCCAGCGCGCGGCATTGTTCCCTGCGCGGTGTATCAGGCTGCATTGTCAGTATTGGTTGATTTAAAAAATGAATTCTAGTTTGAGCAGATTTTTGTGTTTCCTATTAAATTTAATCATTAAATGTGATATTTTTTAAAAATATTTAAGCGTTTGAAGTTGAACTTTATATAATCAAGATGTCTACTAGCCCTGTTTTTGGACAGATTTTGGTTACTTAAAGGCCTACAACACGTCTTTTTCAATGATAAACAGCGTAACGCTTTTGGTACAGAAATCTGGACTTTGGCGAAACGCTCAGGAGGTTAAGGACATTCACAGAGCTGTCTTGCAGCCATTCCTTTGATATCTTGAAGCTTATCTTTGGAAGAGGAAAAGAGCTAGGATTTTGTAAAAAAAAAGTTGTGTGATGATAAAATGAAGGTGATGTTAATTTCCCTAACGTCAGGAAGTATAACCTATCTAGCATATTTACTCATGTCAAAGATTGGTTAAAGGGAACCTCTCACCATTTCAATTACCCACTGAAACAGGACATGGAACCTTGAAGCGATCTTACACTGCCCTATATCTAAGTTGCGCTCCCCAGACTGATCAATCCAGGCACTCTACTTTCAGATGTGGGGGGGGGGGGGGGGGGGGGGGGGGGGCATGCAAGGCATATCCCCACTGGAAACAATAAGGCTTAATTTTAAATTAAATTTTAAAGACTTGATGGTAGATAAAAAGAGTACACTCTTGACTCAAAATAAATACCATGAATCCTGAGAACAGTTTCATCCTATTTATTATATGCAGGTTAAACACTTCTACAATAGTATAGAAAACAACGATGTTCACTATAAATAAATAAGATCCGATCTCTGCAAAGGAATACAATTTATTTGTGATACATGAGTCTATCCAGAAAGCCACTCCAAAGAACTCACACAAATATTGTCAAATGGGATGGGGTCTTGGCAGAGATGACATAACAGATAAAGTGAAAAGAGTTTTCCCTAATGGTGAGAAAATGTGTTATTTCATATATAAACCACCATTGTCCATGCAGTGTCACCTCTCTGGGGAAATGGTATTGATAGCAGGTCTGATTGGGAAAAACCTAGGTATACTAAAAAATTTACCCAGCAGTATATTTAGCTATACTTCTGCACAATCTGCACCTATACATGTTAAACATTCCACTTGGCTGCATACATGCTTAACATTAGCAAGAAGAGCCATCATGAGTAAATGGTTATCTACAGAACCTCCATACTTACACCAAGTGATTACCTAGTTACAGGATACTTGAGCTAATCAGCCATACTGAAGCCTATCAACATAAATTTCATAGAAAATTCACCTCTTTCCTACCTTAAATTGATATATATGTTGCCAGTTCCGATTAAAGTTGTGAAAATAAAACCAATTTTACTGCTGCTTGATACTGCATGGTATTAAAAGTTTATTAGTATTTCTGTATTCTAATACTAAATGGTTTTGTTTTACTATTTCATTGAAACGTTTTTTATTAAGTGACAATATCTTTGAAGGGGATGAGATTTATTGTACTACTACAAACCCTGAGGAAACTTCATTGGTTATATCTGCGGGTCTCTGCAAATATAGCCAATACATTTCAAATGGGAGATCCGGCTATGTGCAGATCTCCCATCTGCTGGGGGAGCTGTCGGGGAGCCAAGTGGCCGCAGGTGGACGCACATTCGGACCATAAGACGCAGGCACCCCCCTGATTTTGGGGGTAAAAAGTTGCGTCTTATAGTCCGACAAATATGGTATTCCCTGTTAATTGTGATTCTTTTTATTTTCTTTGTTGTAAACAGACCTGTCAAGTTTTTTATGTGGCTTTCCCGGCCAAATCCAGATTTCAAGATCTCAGATTTTTCCCGGATTCTTGAAAACGTGCTGATCTAGCAGGGAGAGGGCGTTACTCTAATCTCCCACCCCGCGCATTATAAGCACAAGCAGGGTGGGACATTAGCAGGGAGAGTAATACCCTCTCCCTGCTAGATCAGCTGAAAAGTCCGCCTGGGGCCGAAAGTGAGGTCAGCGACTTCCTGTAGGTCCCCCCCCCCCTTTTTCATTTCTAAACTTGACAGCTATGGTTGTCAACATAAAAAATTCTCAAAAAAAGTCAAACAAAACAAAAAACAAAGCAGCCTCAATATGTACACCAGACACATTCTGTATTTCTGTATTGTAGTGATTATTTTAGCAATTGTGACTCAAAGGAATTCTGTATATAGCAATCTCTAAATCACTTTTTTACACTAAGCACCTCATGCTCTTAGGCCATACAGTCCATGGTAAGGAGCCCTAGACAGATGTGTATGTGTTCACTGTTAACTGTTAACTGTTTGAAATATTTGATGTTCTCATTAAATGTTGGCCTCTGAAACCTATTTGTAAACATACCTTTAATATGCAATTTTTCATTTTGATTTTTGAAAATAATTTTGCTCTTTTATTTAATTTAAATATAAAGTGCAATGCCATATATAGTCATATATAGTTTTTACAAGCTTAATGTTAGAATGTTTGTCACTAACGATTATCACATACAGACTTTTGGGACATATACATGGTAGGATACATTTTTTGTGTTCATCTTTTTAGGGGATCTTCACAGTGACTGGACCATTATCTAACAGTGGATATTGAAAAAAATGATGTTTTTAATGATGGTACTTTTATTCAATTAAAACAAATACTACATATACAGGAACAGATGATTCATAAAAATGGTGGCTCGATACTCTTACTCAACAGTTCATAACATAAATGCAAATAAAGACCTATAACCTTTCCACCATTAAGAGATCTCACCTAGTTCATTCCCATTTGAGGGAATGCACTTAATACTGGATGGTTTTGTAAACTGATTATAGTATGTATCTTATCTGTAAATCTTAAATGTATGATACATACAAATTGAATATGTAAGATTTACTTCTCCAATATATATATCCCTTTTCCACATAAAAAGAGTTTTGGCGTACAATAATAATCCTTCTGAGGAAGCAAGGAAATAGCCATTGCAACAGTTAAATAAAAAAAAAAACCCAAAATGTATTAAGCTTGGTTAAGTTTCCTAAAATACCCTTTTTCAATGATCTGCTTATGTTTTATATGCATTATTTGCTTAGTTTTGTATTAGGGTTTATCATTTTATAACATATGTGATTCCTTTTGGGCACTTGAATAAAATGTGAATTTTATTGGACAAGTATGTCACAAAACAGTATTGTAAATTGTTAAATTTAATTCTAGAAAAAGTGTGGTCACATTGGCAAACACCAACTGTTCTCATATGTAGCAGCAGGGAGACTTTCGGCATAGCTGATCTATGTATTTTAATATAAGTAGGAAATAAATGAAAGCAAACATTTCTAAAGGAACCATATGGCATACTTATCTAGCATCTCTGTGCAAAGCAGGAAGATGATGACATAAACAAATCCGCTTTGGTGTTCTCTCCTAGGTATGAGTAAACAGTCTAAAGAATAAAAATTTTAGCTATTTTATTACTAAAATCTATTAGTGCAAAACAAATCAGTGTAAACTTTATTAATAATTAAAAATGATTAAGCCTAACTTTTAGGCATTACACCAGTAAAATTAACTTTAAGGTTAAGTTTGACTTGCAAGAAATTTAACTTGGAACTTAGTTTATGCAAAACCACATGTGCTAGAGCAAAACTAATAAATTCATTTTGGTGATGATTCCAAGTTCAGGGGCTTTGCAATTAACACACAAAAACAGCTAGTAGACAGCTTGTCTTTTATGTGACACATCACCCATATATGCAGTTTTATGGACAGAGGGTTTTTTACACACTGTCTATGAAAATAGAGATGGTTAGGAACAAAATATTCTACTATTAACAGTTTTTGTGAGTCTTGCTTAGTACATTGGTAGTTTTTCCTCAAAGTCTAAGGCCATATGTCCACTGACACTGTGGAAAACATGCAGCGTCTAATTTGCAGTTGGATTTCCCACGGCTTAGGGCGCGTTCCTGCTGCATCACCCTGGTGTGCCGCTTTGAGAAAGTGGAGTGGACACTGTCCCATTCATCAGAATGGGAAGTGTCCTATCTGCCTCTTACTCTTAGCCAGCAGTGGACACTAAGGCTATGGGTGAGACTTAACCGCAAACCCACTACCACTAGTGGGATCACTACACAATGAATAGTAAACCATCTCATATAGCACAAAAGTTGACAAATCCAGGGATGCTATGAAGAAAAATGCCACTGAATGCCAGATTTTTTTTTATACTTGACTTTTAGTAGAGGTTCATACCAATGTAATGTATTATCTGACTTTATGTGGTTTAGAGTGTGAGAAATGTGTCCTCCTGCTGAGAGCTGTACATAGGCCTTTTGGGTGCAAGTTGTCACTGAAATTAAGATTGTCGGAAAGATAACAAGTAAACCTTGGGCAGTTTTGGGAGTGCAATTTTCAGGTATGATCAGAATGTGAAATCAGGGTTTCCTAGATGTGAACATGCTATCTGCTAGAGTAAGCAATAACCTCAACCTTTCCTGTAGTTGCAGATCAGACTTGCACAACGATCTGGAGTAATTTTGGACCACCACAAAACTGTTTCATTGTAGCAATATTCTTGGGATGTCTGGTGTGAATCACTCTCTTAAGGTCATGCCACAGCATTTCAATCAGTCAGGACTTTGTCTGGGCCACTCTAGAAGGCATATTTTGGCAAGCGACTCAAACTAAGTGTTCAGCTTCAGGAAAATGTCATATCTGGTAAAGTGCAACAAACATGAAAAAACATATTCTTTTCTAGCTTTAAGTATGATACTTATTGCACTGTACAGATATCATGTCCTCCAAGGGCACAAATCATTTAATAAACAATAGGATCTTATGAAAAGAAGTATAAGGATACATTGGTACATGGAATAATCCAGGCATTTATTATAGTGCTTATGTCAAACATAGCCATCTTCATAACTTCGACTGTATTTGCATTTGTACCCCATTGAAAATATTCACAACATATTCAAACACAAGGCATCCACTATCATATTATTCCATCTATCTTCATCTATCCATACCTTCTTCCCAGTCTCCAATAGCCTTTTCCCCGCATAATGTTCAACTCAGACTAAAGAAAACTGACCTTTTACGTATACCAAAAGTAAGTCATAATAAAGCAACTAGTTTGGTAAAACAAGACAGACCTTTACACTGATGCAAAAGACCAACTTTCATACTTAATTTATGTCAATGATCGCTATCTAAATAATATTATTCTGTTGCTATAAACATGTACTTTGGTGCATATAGGTTTTCAATACCATCGACATGAAAAGACATGTGTTTTGATAAAGCCAGAGGGACGGTTTTTCGTACTGAGCTTTATGACATTGATTCTTTGAATATACAGGGAGTGCAGAATTATTAGGCAAGTGGTATTTTTGAGGAATAATTTTA
>CM070035.1:105667332-105679861 GCA_036250615.1 Ptychadena robeensis | reverse complement strand
CTTCCGTCACTGAAGTGAAGCACACTGCTAAAGCGGATTTCTACAACGTTTGTAGGTCACTTGCACTATCAGCATCAGGCTGCCAAAAGATAGGGCATCTGTCAACAAAGATAAAACACATAAAAAAAATCTTACAGCACGGATTAAGGCTAGTCTTTTTCACGAGGGTAGCTCCACCCATGCTGTGACGTCAGGAAGCAGAAGATTCCCCCATCGTTCGGAGCCGATGTGGTGGTACTCTTGTTAGGAGGCTGAGAAGCTAAGGGTATTGGTCCGGCGACCGTAGCACATGTGAGGGCGGCCCCAGAATGCCATCGCTGCTGCCCTGGTTGTACGTCAATATCAGCTGCTTCCGTGTGTCTGTCGTGCTCTCCCCCCCCCCACCCCTACACCCCTTCTCTGTCTCTTGCTCCCCCCCAGTGTCATTCGCTGAGGTTGATTGTGGGTGACAGTGTAGAGGAGACATTGATGGGTACTGGCCCAGCCAGAGGGAGGCACAAGAAGATTATTTTTACTATAAACACACCAGTAACCCACTTCATGTTTCTGTCTCATCCTCCATATACCATGATGCTGCTATGAATCCCCGCCCCCCCCCGAGAACCCCTTCCCAGAAATGGAAGTGTAACATAGTGGGGCATCCTTGTGAGTGTGATTGCGTGGAGGAACGTATAGAGGGCGACATGATGGATATGCCGATTGTGCCCAGCCACGAGGGAGTAAAGTAATAATCTGATATTTTGTTAGATACTCCCAGTATACCACCCGTCATGCTTTGTCGGGTCTCATCTCAATATTACCACGTGATATGGTATGTGAATGAGATAGCCTTCCCAGCAAAATGGACACCGTCGTCATCGGTGAGGTGCATTGTGGGGGAATTAAGTGTAGAGGAGACATTGCCGGGATATGGCAGCGAGCGGAGGTTCGGTTGATTAGAGATATTTAGAACCTCAGCCCGACACAAATCCATTGCGCACCCACCCAATATCCACCATGTCACCCCCAATCACCTGCACATGAACCCCTTCACCACCCATGTATGCAGCTCAACTCTCCTGTCTCCTACAGTGTCCTCCGTCCCTATGCCAAAACTGCAAACCCAACACATAGATATCTCACTTGGGAAGGTACAAGCATCTTGACTCCCAGACCCATACCCAACATCCCTTTGGATTGGGTAAATATTCTTCTGCCAGGTTGAGGGGCACCTAGAACCAGAATGGGCGCCGAAGTAGATAAGTTTAGAGTCACATGGCGCCCTAGTACTTAAGATGCGGTTTGCCTTAGGGACCATGAGGATAGTGAAAGATTGTATGTGAGATGTACACTATTTTTTTCATGGGTAGGCAGCCTTCGCTGTAGCAGTGATCTGTCTTGACAGGTGCTGTAAATAACTGTCCGTGTAAGGTTATGTGGGGGAGTTTTTTTTTTTTTGAGTTTTACTCCTGCTTTTGCATTGAGACGGCTTATCAGTCATCTTGTTTCCATAATGGGGTAAGGGGGCCGCCTGCGGGCGGGGATGTGGAAAATATTTTAATTATCCTGTGTCTCCCACTCTCGACGTGTCGGCCTGTGTGTGTGAAGGAAACTGCCAGCCAACACCTCTGCTTATTCGTTATATCTGTGGGGCTTCTGCCCAAAATCCCTAACCAATCCATGTTCATGATGGCGAGAGGATTGGCTGTCTGCAGATCTCCCCATTTTGCATTCGGGAGAGATGGATAGGGAGCAGTATGTTGTACGCACAGTCACCCCCGCATTGTCATTTGGCGCCACAATTCGGGACCATAAGACGTAGGCACTTTCATTTTGGGGGGCTCAGGGGGAGTTTATGAAATGTGCGTCTTATGGTCTATACCAAATATGTGTATACCCACAAAACATTCGGACACAGGCATTCTTGAGTAAACCAAGTCCTGGAGGACTTTCCATTCATTCTGGGGGGAACTTGCATTGTTGAGCAGGGAAGGGCCCTAATGGCCTCTACTCATCCACATTCTGGCATGGTTATGCCCTTGGCAAACACACCTAAAGGTACCTTGGGCGGGGTTTGGCGGGGTAATGAGCCGGGACTAGTTGTAGAGGGGTTAGGCCGTGATAATAAGGTTGCTGCAGCTGGCTGGTATTGACCCGGGGTGTATGGGCACTGGCGCTCTTTGAGTGCCAATGGGGAGGGGGGGGGGGGGGCTTTCTTTCCATCTACGCGGCTTCCTGGAACTAACGCGGCAGGTAAGATGTGGGGTGGGGGGGGGGTGGGGTTGGATGGTTTTGGTGCTCTGGTCAGGGGGGTGGGGGGGGTTGGTGGGGTGTAGTGGGGGGGTAAGTTCAGGTTCAATTGTGAGGTTTTATACTATGGCCTAGATTCAGGGAGTGTCTTCAGATTGTAGAATATAGCCGTTTGGTACATCGACCGACCCCCGCCTACCATGAACTGGTACAAGTTGGGCGATTTTTCATGCGCAGTGCTGTGTTAGCCTCTTCCGAGGCCTATCCCCGGGCTCGGGTCGGTGGTAGGTCGATTCGCCGTTCGGGATGGTCGCAACATGCGAAAATATGGTCGCGTCTTGTGTAACGAGTGGGGCCCCTGTTTGTAGAAAAATCGGCGTTCGCGAAAAAGGTCGGCGGGTCCTCGCGAATGAGGCAGTGCCCGGTTCGTATTTTGATTTTCGGTCCTGGGTCCCCCTGCGCGCCACTTTTAAAAGGATTCCGCGCCCATGCTGCAGCCAGCACGCCCCCCCCGGGGTCGGTCGGTGACTAATCGGGCCGAAAAGCGGGAGATTCCAACCGCGACTTTTGTAACACCCTAGCACCTAAAGCACCAAAGCGCCGCGCGTCTCGAAACCTCAAATACGCATCGGTCCCCGGCAAAAATTCGCACGTGTATGGGCGTACCTATACGGAAGGACACTTGAACCGATTGTCATTGTACAGACCTAGAGGCAGTGTAGGGCGTAGTTGCATGGTAAACTTGTTCAAGGGACTCATGGCCATTGTATTGGACGCGGATCATGTCGAATCGTTTGATTTGTGATTGTGTTTTTCTGGTTATGCCGATAATGTTTTTATGGGTAAACAATGCATGTGGCCCGTGAGAAACAGAAAGAACAAATAAACCCATCCTGCCACGTTTAGTGCGCCATCCCCTCCCCCCATTACATTATTAAACTCTTAAGATTGCTGGTACACAGCGAAGGTCTTGTTTACGCTTAGACAAATGCCCTGGTATGATGTGATGGCTGATGTTGTATGATATAGCTGCAAAACAGGGCATTAGCACCTCCCTGGCCCAGTACCTCCCGTTGGGGCACTGGCCCACCACCCCCTGCCGTCCTTGCTGAGTGCCGGGGGAGGTGTGTGAGGGCGAGGAGGGGCGATGACGCCTAGAAAAACAGCTAAATTGCCCAAGCAGCTGCGCCATTGGTTAAACATATTAACCTTAATTGCGGTCCTTAATGTGTGATATCCCCTTCCCTCCCTTCTCACGCCGTCTCTAAAGAAAAAAATTGATAAGATATCTCCATAACATCCAAGAGCTTAAGAAGGAACAATTGGGGTGCGGCCCGTTATCCTTGACAGGGGCCAGTACAGAATTATTAGGCACAATGAGATTTTGACCACCGATCATGTTCTGTTTTCACTGCAGTGCTCCGGTGTGCGTCTGGCTTACATGCCCACAGCTTGTGATCAGCGCTCGCAAAGCCCCGCCTCACTCACCAATTAGGCATATCGGTAGGTTGATGTGCATCTCTGTACCATGAGAATGGGTTCTGGTTAATGACATCAACACCCTATACCCCCCTTAGGTGTGCACCTAACTATTAGGCAACTTTCCTTTCTTTGGCAAATGCGCGTCAAGTAAACAGAAAGACGCACGTGACAGGCTTACAAAAACGTCTCAAAAATAGTGAGATATCTTGCAGAGGGAGGTCTAGACACCAGAGCACTCGTTTCAAAGTTGCAAAAGCTTCTAAAGCCCAGTTGATCATCGAACAATCAAGCGTTCATCAAAATAGTCCAACAGGGTTTCGCATCCCCAGAAGCGTCGTGGAAGCACACCACAAGGCGCCAACAAATAAACTGCCCAGCAAACTGAGGATGAAACAGTGAAGCGTGCAGCTGCCATAGATTGCCACTTGCCACCAGAGTTTGGCCATATTTCACGAGCTCGGTTTCTTGACCAACATCACGGAGTGCCCAAAAACCCGCACAACGTTGTGTGCAACTACTAAGACAGACAGAATCGGCATGAATGCCGATGAACTGTATCACACCATGATAACCAAGATCACATGGAAACGCTTGGTGTAAAAGTCATAGACTGGGACCAACCCGAACATATCTCTAAACCCCGAATACCCCGATGTTTTTTTCTAAGGTTTTATGGACTGATTGCAAATGAGAGTCGAGTCTTGATGGCCAGATGGCATGGGCACCGTGGGGTGGATGGTAGAATCCGCGGCAAGGAGAGCTCCAGGTAATGACGTCTAGGCGCGCAGGCACTAGGTGGGAGGTGGTGTGACGTATGGGTTTGGGCTGCAAGGTATAATCAATGATGTATTGAGCTTGTGGGGCCTTTTTCCGGTTGAGGATAGGGATGGACCCAAACTGTTCGCGCGACGGAGGGAGAACAGAGGTTCGGCGGCGTGAGCACGAGGCATGTTCGCGCCATCCTCTCGCCGCCGCGGAAACACCGTACGGTGGTGTCTATGCGGTTTACCTATCGGTTGCGGGTCAAGGACCCCGGAACGTCTCGGATGTGGACCGTCTCACTGCCGGTCCACCATCGCCGTTTTTTTCCGAGCCTTCACCAATTCCACGGGCCTGGCAGGCACCTCGCGAGGTTCCTGGATTATCTGTTGAGAGCGTGTCCGCGAAAAGCGTTGGTCGGACGGTGGCGGACAGCTTATTCGTAAAGAGTCCGCAGCGCCCGCCCCCTGCAGGCTGGGACAAGTAAATGGCAAAATGTCGCGACCCATCCCTCTATTGGAGGGATGGAGTCAATGCTCATCTCACCCAGTCTTACTGCCAGATTTACTGGGATAGGCACACCTTCTTCAGCAGTGGAGCTACCAAGACAGAGCGACAGCTCTGAGCCATCCTCCAGAGAAAACACTGGATCTTTCCTGCAGGACAGAGCTCCATCACTCGCGTCACCACGAAGTAACTCGCCTCCAGCGTGGGGTGGCAAAGCCAAAGGGTATGTAACAAAGGAGAGAAAAACCCGTAATGACACTGGCAATCCTTGGTTCACCCTGATCTGAACCCCATCGAGAACACCTGTGGTCCATCATCAAACTGTGGCCTGGATGTAACAAGGGGGGAAACAGCGTACACCTTCCATGCCGTGAACAGCTGTCTGGGAGGCCCCTGTGGTTGATGCCGCTGCAGCGCAATGTTGATGGTGAAAGATCAGAGTTTCAAAACACTGACGAGACAAGAATAACCAGGGATGGCCAGGCTTGTCGCAGCCCTGTCCTTGCAAAGAATGAAAGGTGGAGTTCTATTATTGGCGTCACTGGAATATTGATTCTGTGTTTCCGGTGCCCTGTTATGAAATGGTACAGAGATGTTATCCCAGTATTATTGCCTGAATGTTGAGATGTGTATAGTGGATCCTTCTACGTGGTTAAAACATAAAATAACTGGAAGGCCCATAGTTTTGGTTTTGTATTGTTAAGTCTGCCTAATACCATTCATGCACAGTCAGCTAATAGGCGCACCGCAGCACACACAGATAGACCCCATAAAATAGCTAAAACTAAAAACACAACTAACAACTACTTCCAAAGTAGAAATATTCAGGCGTTGATATTATAGGCAGTTTAGTTGGGCGTACAGAAACATGGTGGTCAGCAATAATAAAAGTATTCCTCAAAATACCACTTGCCTAATAATTCTGCACTCCCTGTATGTCTTTTGTTTCTGTTTGGAGTTCTGTAGCAAAGTCTATGTCTCTTGTTGTGTATCCATATTTTGTATGTAAGATATTGATTAAAAGAAACATTGTGTTTCTACTGCACTGACAGTCCGTTCACTGTCATAGCACACATAGTGTTCCATTATTTATAATGGCATAAATATCCTCTTTAATACACTATTCCTGAGAGGGAATCTAAAAGAGCTGTTAACAGCTGCCACAAGCCTTTCAAATTAAAATGGCATAAATCTATTGAATTTATTCTTGTCTATTAATTTTAATGCTGTAAGATATAGTAAGACATGTGCAGTAGACTCATTTGAGGTTTCACAGGAATAATAATGTTTTGTCAAGCCAATTTATTGCAAAAGAAATGTTAAATAGAGACTTACTCAAAGAGGGCTAAAGCTACAAATAACAATTACCG
This sequence comes from Ptychadena robeensis, assembly GCA_036250615.1. NCBI lineage: Eukaryota > Metazoa > Chordata > Amphibia > Anura > Ptychadenidae > Ptychadena > Ptychadena robeensis. The sequence continues at coordinate 105,673,514 of CM070035.1, read as the reverse complement.
TTATTTGTAGTAAATTGAAACTATAAAATATATGGCACACAGTTTTTACTTTCATACTTTCTTTTGATGTTTTATTTTCAGGTTCTTTATTTAATCAAAGAACAATAGGAAAATTAAAGAAACACCTTTATTTAAAATGTTGTATTAAATCAGATAAACTTCTTGTATATTGATCTGATCAGTTAAGTAAGGCTAAGTTTACACTGGCGGTTTTTTACCGCCAGGTAAACGACCGTTTAGCGTGGTCCTTAATTAGACACCCTGTAATCACCTGCACGTTTTGGAGATGACCACAGGGAGTCGTTAATCCCGCGGCTGGGGGAGCGCACTGGCGGTTTCCGAGCTGCAAGCAGCTCGAGAACCGCCAGTGTAAACTTAGCCTAACAGAGGGGATTGTTAATCAGTGTCATCTGATTTTAATGTCAATGAAATTAACAACATGTATAATAAAGGATCACTAACTTGATGAATTGTTGGGGAGGTTTTTCTCCTGGGAGACGTGCCTTGGCCTTGTTAACTGAATAAAAAAACAACAATTTATTTTACTTTTGATTGGACATTGGTTTAATGCATCAAGTTTTTACGTTCATATCTGTCATTTGAAATATGATAGAACCCCATGTAGAGCATGTATCTGCTTACTTGTTGGAGTGAGAAGATAGTATTCAGTTCCATTTCCTATTTTTCTCAAGAAAGATCTTGTTTTATTGCATTTAATGGATGAGCGATAAGTAATTGTGCTTTAGGGTGAAATATCTAAACATAACTCTTCAAAAGGTATTTCTAGGGCACAGGTGTAGTGTTCTTAATGTATAGGTTTTCTGTATATTTTTAACACTTTTTTTGTTTTTTATATCTGATATGATTTTTTGGATACAGATCACTGTAGTTCAAGGTTAAATTCCTTACACGGGTCTTCATTTGAAACAAATTAATTGACTACTACAAATCATGAGTTTTGAAAGCTTTAAGTGTATGTGAAGCTCTTATTTCTATGTTTTAGCTTTGGAAGTGTTAAAACACCTGCGAGAGTTGTCTTGCTATCTTTGTTTTTGCTGGTTTAAATTTAAATTCATCCTGGCCATTCTTGTGCTAAAACGAAAAGTAAATCTGGAATTTTTGAGTTGTCATAGGGAAAGACGTTGAGAGAAAATTCCTTTATGAGGATACCTGTTACGACAACTACTATTAAGGATATATAGGATTTCCTTTTGCCTTACTTAAGCAATATATTTTCTCCATCTCCTAAAACATTTGGTCAACATTTTGTCTTGGAAGTAATATGCAGGAGGACTACATAATACAGCAGTGTGCCACCAGTAGGCAGATTTGCACCCATTGTGAATTAAGATTTAATAGCAATGCGCGCAGTTCGGTCCAGCTAAACAAACACTAATAATAAGGGGTTTTAAAGCAACTGATTCCTTAGTTATAGAATCAATAACAAAGCAATGTAATTCACAGCCAAGCGCCAAAAAGCAGCAATTGCTGCACAAGACCAAAGACAATGTTCCAAAGATGTTTTAGACAGTGCACACTTTTGACAGCCGCCTTTTACCTGAATGTGGGGGTTTAGCAGAGTTGGGAACAGGATAGAAACCCATAAAAGCTTTATGAAGTATTTTAAATTATCAAATAATCTAGAAATCTTTGACTCATCCTAGATCTCTGAGCTACTGCAATGGAAGGGCTGACATACTGTAAATTCACTAGAATTTTAGGAACACTACAGTTAGGGCTTGTGTCTACTACGCCTTTTTTCATGTCACGGATGCATGTCCACAGCGTGGAAAAAGACACAGAGAGGACGATTCCCATTCTGCTGAATGGTACAGTGTCCACTCTGTGTATTCTTAGCTGCACACCCCCAGTGCTGTTTTGAAGCTGCGGGCTGCCGCTTCTTCAAAGCAGCACCGCGGGGTGCCTCTGGAGACACCCATACTGCATGAATAGCCGTGGGCAAACTGCCTGCGAGCAGCAGGGAATGAGCATGGCAAATGTTACTTCCAGCGATGGATGTTACGTCCAGCGCAAGGAATCAGCATTGGACACAAGCACTAATACTTTATTTGTTTAACCTTGCACAGGAGCACTTTAATACATGTCTTAATTGGAGATATCATTTTTGTTTTTACAACTTTTAAATCAATTGGAAAAAATGTTTTATATAAAAGGATAAGCTATTTCTATAATCTCTAGAATGATGGCTAAACAGATCTCATATTTTGTTCTGCTAACAAATCCACTTAATCCAATAAGTACATATAAAATCCTTAAAATTAAATTTTGCTTTACAAAATTGAAATGCTTACTCTCTGTATAATCAATTCAGCACTTTAGGTTGTTCAACTCAAACATTTGTCTTGACTTGATCATCTTATTATTTGGTATGATATTAATATGTTTATTTTCTTTCTGTTGTAGATACAAAGCTATTGTAAATCCGATGGATATCCAAACATCGAGTGCTGTTCTGTGGACATGTTTAAAAGCTGCAGCCATCTGGATCATTTCAATGCTCTTGGCAGTCCCTGAAGCTGTGTTTTCTGAAGTGGCACACATCAATGGATCAGATAATGTCAGCTTCACAGCTTGTATACCATACCCCCAAAATGATGAATTGCATCCCAAGATCCATGCAGTGCTGATATTTTTGGTCTACTATCTTATCCCACTCACTATTATCAGTGTTTACTACTATCATATTGCAAGGACTTTAATAAAGAGTGCTCACAATATCCCTGGCGAATACAGTGAACATTCTAAGAGACAGGTAAGTACTTTTTTTTTCAGGAGACCAACCTCCTCTCTAATGGTTTTAAGGTATTACATGTAAGCTTACCATAAGGGATACAAATTCTATTGATACCAAAGACCACCAGTTTTAAACACCCAATACAGTAGAGTACTAACAAAAAGACATTTGTTGTAGCAAGTATAGAGTAAAAACTTTCATTTTTAAACAACATGGTGGTATACATCTATTACTAGGGTTTAGGGCATAATTCACATTGAATTCTCAGTGAATGGCATTCAGTGTGTATCTTGCATCCTCCAAAACAATGTTTCCAATGCATTTGATCCCATTAGGACTTCCTCAGGGTTTCACCTTATAAATTATACAAACTTGTTTTTCCCTAATATAGTGGTTCTCAACATTTTAGATCTGTTACCCAGGAAGGATGTTGTGAAGTGTCACTTCCTGTCATTTGGAACACAGAAGAGCTGGTGTGATGGGTAACTTCCATGTTCCTAATACCAGAACTGACAAAAAACTGCATCACTTCCTGCACGATTAAGTAAATGAAATGTTCCCCATTCTATTTTCCTACCCACTTCTGCAAATTATGTGCAGGGTGGGCAGTTAGAAGGTAGAGTAACTCCCCATCCCTCCTAAGTCAGGGTGGAGGGGGCATTACTTTCCCTCCTAACTTCTCAACCCACTTGTGGATATCAGTGCTGCTGATCAGTGAACTCGGCGACCCCTGTGAAATGGTCGTTCGACCCCAAGTGGGTCCCAAACCATAGGTTTTGAACCACTGCTTTAAAAGATGGAAGCTATATTAGCAAATGTATCCCACTCCTAAACCATAGACTTAAAGTGGAGTTGGTTCACCTTTTCCAGCTGTTCATTTAAGTACATACCTTCAGCATCATTCAGTATTAGTGATGACAGTTCGGCCATCACAATTCAGTATTTTCTGATTTGCCGTGAATTTCTGATAGGGCAACATTATTAAACATTTTCACAAGAATCAAGAAAAACACCTGTTTGTGACAATCACTGATAAAATTTGTGCTTATGGCTGTTTAGTTAAACAGATTGAGTCCTCTGCTGTCAAATCGTCAACAGTTCCCAAGAGCTGCAATGTGCATAATATATGTTTTGCTGGGAAGAACTTTACAAGCTAAAAGAGGTCTAATTAGTCAATAAATGAAAAGTTAATATATGTGTTTAATAGAATATCTAACTGCCAAACCCAGTTTTTATTTTTTTAGCCACATACTACTGTATTTTTTTCAATTCATAGTTTCATTATAATCTAACAAAGTAGACGTAAGTGTCATCTAAGTCATTATAGATGTTCAATGGCAAACATTTTTTATAAATACCATATTTTATTTATAACAAAACACGTTTTTAGCTATTTTCATTCTTATGTTTGTCTTAGTGTTTTTGCCTCTTTGCATGCATAAAGTACGTTAACAAACTGTCAATGGTGACATCGCACATTGGCAGTGACCGTAGGAACCGCTAGGTGAAGATCAATCAGCCATGTCTTTGTAGTTTTGTTCAGTTTCGTTCATGGGACATGGACATGTCATGCAGTGTTTGCCATGAATCAACATTTGGCCATCACTACTGACTGATGTTACAAGAATCCATTTCAGAGAAACAGTATTGTCCCTCTGTGGATTATAAAAACTAAATAAGGGTCACCATTTATTTTTTTGATAATAGCTTCAGATTTTAAAATGTATATTTGACTTTTTAATTTAATAATAATAATATAATCAAATAAAATAATAATTACATTTTAATTTGAAATCATTTTAAATAAAATTACAATAACACCCCATGTTTTCAAACCATGTCTCCCCGAACACATTCACCTATATTTCTCCTAAAATATTCAACTACACTTAAATTTGTCATTTTAAACAGTTAAACAAAAAGGGAAAAATTAAATCTTACTGCAATTGTGGTAACAATATTATGTCCAGATCATTTACAATTGTATTTCATAGAATTTAATGCAAAAGCAATTTAACAAGAACTACATATAAATTCTGCATAAAATGTTGAAAAAACTCTATGACTTTGTTTACACATTTCCATTTTAAATGTGCTTTGGGCAACCCAACTTAATGCCTGTCCATCAAGAACACATTTATCTAATGGACTAGGTCAAATTAAAATGTAATATCAGCCCAAGATGTAATATACTTAGTAGACGCTAAGTAATGCAATTTTAGGGTCATTAAAGTTTAGTGGAACTAGTTAAATCCACATTTTTACAAACCACATAAAGACCTAAAGATTCTACATGTGCATGTTGATATACATTTACTGATGTAACAAAAAATATATCAAAAAGTCATTTTGCCACCCATGTCATTGATCAAGGTTATACCACTGTTACTTTAGTGTTTAAATAATGGAATGTCATGACTGCTTAACAGCAAACTACAGAATACAATAGAATGTAATAACCTTTGAATGTATTCTTACAGAGCAATCAACTGTAAATTTCATTTGTAAACCCAATTCATTATCCATTTGTTCTGGGTTTTGTTTTGCTTTTATAAAGGCAGTTCAATCATTTCACTGTCATGGTGGAGTAGTGTGGGATAATTATTAAAAAAAGAACACTGTTCAAGATTATAATGGAACTATTTTGAATAGCTCTAAAATACTTATGCAAATATTGTTGAAAGTTCAGAGGAGATAATGGTCTAAAACCTGTACAAAAATGTACTTTAATACTGAAAGATAATTAATTGCAAAATGCACATACTGGGCATAAATTTAAGCACAATAAATTAGCATTTTATGAGAGGTAAAACCATGAACATAATACAGGGAGTGCAGAATTATTAGGCAAGTGGTATTTTTGAGGAATAATTTTATAAAGAAAAAGAAAAAATAATGACATGGCCTCCTTGTTCAATGATCTGACCCCATGAGAACCCATGAACATTGAAGAACATCATCAAAATGGGTGATTTACAAGGAGGGGAAACCAGTACACCTCTTGCACAGGTTCTGGGGGAGGATGTGGTTGCTGCTGCACGCAATGGTTGATAGTGACAGATCAAAACACACTGACAGAACTCCAGGAATGGCAAGCTTTTGAGGCCTTGCAAAGACAGGTGCTTCTATATTGGTATGATTTGTTTTTGTTTTGTTTTGGAATGTCCAGAAATGTATATTGTGAATTGTGAGATGGTTTATATTGGTTTCACTGCTAAAATGAAATAATGGTAATGGGTATAAATTTGTTTTTTTGTTTAAGTCCCTTAATAATTATGAACAGGAATAGTCAACTGAACCCACAGAAACCACCTGAAAATAGCTAAAAACTAAAAAACAAAACTAAAAAACTACTTCCAAAAAGAATTCAGCTCTGAGATTTATGAATGAAGTTTTTTGGGTTCATTGGAGAAATGCGGTTGTTGTT
>CM070035.1:105649886-105667307 GCA_036250615.1 Ptychadena robeensis | reverse complement strand
AAGCCTGTCAAGTCCTTCTTTTGACCCATTTTGCCAAAGGAAAGGAAGTTGCCTAATAAAGCTTTTAGGCAAGACAGAAAGGTTAACACAATCAGCTATTAGTACTATAGTGTAGTACATGAGGACATGTTTGAGAGATGGGTTGCCCAATATCCAGGTATTTCAATATTCCTTGACCAATATTAGTCATGAAAGGGAGACACTAGTAGCCATGAAGAATTAGCTGATCTGTTAGATCAGTTATTACAACCATCCTTCTTAATTGTGCAAAGATGAATATGTGTTTGGCAAACTATGGAAGACAAGGCAAACAAGGAAAGACACTCCCCCCTCCTCAACCAATGAGGATTTTATTAAATATTCAACAACATGACACTTCATATGCTGGCAACATATGGGCAGAAAAGGGGGTTTCTGAGGGTGTTTCCCTTAGCCAGAAAATTTCAAAATACGGTTTAACCCCTAAGGGGTACAATTTATTAAAAAATATATTGAAGAGGACAACAACAAATGTCAATTTGTTTCAATGCAAAATAGGCGTAAACATACAAGTGGTACAGTCCCAGGAAAAAATTAGGACCTCCTACAAATGGTGGCCCCCGTTTTTTTCCTTTGTTATTCAGACCCCCCTTGCTGGTGGGTCAGGACACATTTAATTGCACTGGGATTTGTTCGACACATTTTGTCTTTTATGGACTTTGTCAAGAACGCCCGTACACTGAAAATATCAAACAGCATTGCAAAATCATTATTAGACATTGATCTTTTGTATTACCTCTAGGGCTTGATGGTGGGTTTGTTTACCTGTCCTTTTTCCTTGAGACCATATAGTTATTGTGTCCTAGATTTTGCAGTCTTCCTTTGGTGATAAGGTGTAAGGTCACAAACCTTTAATCACAAACATCAAAAAAAAGGGTTACTCTCTAGTCACCTCCAACATCCATGTCCCCCCACCACTCAGGACTCCCAACCTGCACCCTATCTACCTTTTTTATCTAGAGCATGTGTATCCCTTTAACCTTCTGAGCGTTTGGCCCGAATTAACTCGGGCTGAGTTTCATGCATCATGAAACTCAGCCCCAGTTAACTGCAGCCGCGCTCAGGGTCTCGCCGTCTTCCGGGTCCGCCCCCGATCGCGTCACCGGTGACGTGAAGGGGGCGGGGGTAGGCGGCGCCATAGACCTCCGTCAAACTGGAGGGGCGCCGCCTTTCTTCAGCATAAGTCCGGCGTCTCCAGTGACGCCGGGCTTATGTTTAGAACCCTGAGCTGAGCAGGCAATCACGGCGGAGCATATTGAGCTCCGCCGCGATTGCCCGTGGCACGGTTATGAAAAAACCGTGCCACGTGGCAAACGCTCAGAGGGTTAAGAGGGTTTCATCCCTGTGTGTCTCCATAGTGACCGGTGTATCTGAGTTACCTACAACAAACCCTTATAGCTGGATGACTAATTCCTTATTTAAAAATCTCTTCATTTAACAACAATTTCCCAACATCACATAAAAACCCTTTACAGAGAAAAGTGTATATGTGTGTGTATTTAAATTGTATGTTCCCTGTTCATGTTTATTCCTCCTAAGTGTTGGTTGCCTCCATTTAGACTGCCTTAAGGTGCTAAGTGAATAAATATTATTAAACATGTGTAAAATAGTGCAAAAAAAATGCATCCACAGTTGTAGGTTTTTGTGTCTCATCTGTTTGTATTGTGTGTTTGGCTGTATCCACCTAGTATGGAGTCAGCTGTCTTGTGTTGCTCTCATTAAAGTGCTTAGGTGCAAAATACATGTCTCCCCCTGTCTAACGTGTTGCTGCAGTGTGCAAAGTTCTGAGTGGTTGGCTTACCTCAGATGCCGGTGTGTGCCTCAAGAGAGAAGGGGATCCCCCAGCAGAAAGCGAATCTCCAGCTGTATCCTTTCTCCTGAATTCACCTTAAATAGGGCATCACCATCGCCCCACCCCCTTACGGAGGCAGAATGGCACTTAACCCATGCGGGGAGGTAGACGCTCGCTCCCCTGCATGCGCCCAAACAAGCGCATGGGGTGACGGCGTCGCAGGCAGATGACGTCACCACGTATGTTGCCGCATCCCCAATGGCGCTGTGGGTGCCAATGGTCCCAGTGGCCATTTTGATTCGCCCAGAAAGGGTGTACCTGGAGCCACTGGTTGGCTCTTGTTAACAAAAGAGGGGCGGGAACCAAAAAAACGGAGAACAGGATCGTCAATTGTATTTCACAAGGGGAATGTTTTTTTTTATAAACTTTAGATAAATTTTTTAGGGGAAGAGAAAGGAAAAAAGCCTTTTCCCTCTAGTATTGGCTCCTCAAGGATCAGATATTCTCCCCCTCCATCTTTAGCCCTTTACAATAATGTCTTAACATACAGTAAATATTTTCTAATTGTAAATAATAGGTTGTCATTCTACATTTTTATATTTCATTTTTGTTTAAAGGGATCCATTTTTTGTGAGCTCAGAATGTATCAAGAACTGGTGCCAAACTCAAAGCTCCAGTGCTTATAGGTTTTTTTATTGTTCTAAAAAGGGTTTGTAACTGATTATCTCGTTCAAGCCTGGAGCTATGGTCGCTTTCAGCCTCTGAATCCATTGTGTTTCAACCTGCAGAATTCTCTTGTCGCCCCCTCTCGAGGATTGTTTTACCCTTGCCAGTACTATAACGTTTACGTAACTTGTATCTGCCTTATGTTTTAGAACCACATGTCTGACTATTGGAGTTACAATTGCTCTATTTCTTATATTGTTTACATGATCATAAATTCTTTTCCTAAACTGTCTCTTTTTTAAATTAGTTTTTCTTTAATTTTAAGAAACATAAAGCTTCTATGTAGCTAACTCTCACTTTTTACTGGGTTTGTTGTGCTCCACTACAAAAAATCAGATTTTAACCCCCAAAAGTATGGATCAGGTGTCGTGAGTGCGACCAACAAGAACATTGTGTGGAATGTTAAAGTTATTGCCATGTGCCTTCAATCTACAAAGGTTGCTGGTTAAGGGATGTAATGAGGTGAAACAGTACTTGTTTATTCAATAAATGTTACAGATACAAATCACTAAAGCAAATCATATATGAGCCAGAACTTAGTTTTTTTTATAATTTTATGAGATTGATATTGGTGATTTTTTAGATGGTCGAACTTTGCGACTTTGAGACAAAGGTTCAGGGTATTCTACAGAGCGAACACCAATCGTTTTTCATAAACTTAATTAAACTTTCATAAAGTTAAAAATCAAGTAGAAATTTCGACTTTGACCTTAAAATGTTTCCACAACCCTTCTCTACATCTCCAGTTATTTTAGTGATGATACCATGTTTAGGGGCTTTGTAATTGACTCAGAAAGCTTGCTAGTTTAAAAATTCAACCACCTCTAGTGGTTTTAAATCTTAAGTAGTGTGTGTTAACATCTCTCGTGTGTGTGTTGCATTTGAGTTAAGGCACTCTTTAAAAGGTTCGCCATCACTAAAATAAAATATGAATGATGCTGTAATCCAGAAAAAAAGGTTCTGAGAGACATAAAGATAGGTATGATCCCTTAAAAATTGGAAATCAAGGAATCCAATAGAGAATAAACTTATGTTCACTACAAGATATAGCAACTCCCCATACAAGATTCAGATGCAAATGTATTGGAACTGCAAATGGCAACTTGTAAAAATGTACAGCACAACATATGGAAGCCTGTAAGGTACAAAGTTTTCCTTTAGACGCCATGCGGATTAACAATATGGGTGACTGCCAATTAACTTCATTGCCCGCAAACAGTAATTTGTACACAGATGTATGGCTTTGGTTTCAAGGTAGAAAGGTAGCCAATTATATTTTCTAAAAAATGTTTTTCTTTTAATTGTAGGTACATGTGTACCAACACAAACTTTACATTTTAAATAGGAAAAAGAAAATGAAAGTATATATACTTTGTAGACCATTTACAAAATATTACCCCAAAAAGTTAACACAAAACTTAAAAGCTCAAACCCAAAGGAACCAATGTTCAAACAAATATAATATTTACATTTGCCAAAAAGAATAGATTTTAATTGTCAGCTTTTCGAAAAAGAAATAATATATATATTTATGGGTTTGTTGTAATTTTTTTTACATTTAACAATGTGTTGAGAGAATTTAACAATGTGAATGGACATCTTACACGACACGCATCCCTTAAGGATCGGGTCGTGCAGGAATCAGATGCAGCAACTGACGAGTATTGGGCTAAAATCAGCCGTCCTGTCGGATCACACAGATAAATTGCCCCCCAGCCAAAGTAATGAGCTGCACATAAAGAGTGCTGTCCGATTCTCGAGACTAGCAGGCAGGCAGATGATGGTAAATCGTACCATCTATTCCCAGCTTAAAGAATAGGTGACAAAGGAAAAAAAGACATAAGAGAAATGAGAGATTAACTATCAAATCATCACATGCAATAATAAATACCCAAAGTAAAGGGTTAAAACCACCCAACTGTTCACACACACACAGCTACTAAGCTATAGCGTATTAAATCAAATTTTTTCTCTAGCAAAGCCCAATATCAGCAAAAACATTTATTTTTCTTAAGCTTGTATTTTTGTCACATCTTATTAATGTCTCATATATAGTATTAGATTATGACAAATACTGTCTTAGCCAAATGTGAAAGCACAGGAATAATATTGATAGGAATTGTGTTATCTTAGAGTGCAAGTGTTAGGAAATATTTCTGGACAACATGCACTTTGAAGTTAATAGCACTTACATCAAAGTGACAGATGTGATCAGAAAGCTTTTTTACACCAACCAGTTTTAAAAGGCTTTGGACTACTGCACCAGTCAATAAAGCATTAAAGTTAATTATACAATTTTTTTTCCTTTTGAGCATGTACTTCTTACAATATGGTATTCTCATCTTATGGACACTGTTAATCACCCCATTATGGCTTGTTTACATGTCTTTTTGTGCTCTTTTATAAATGTCAATAAACTATATTCCATGAGTGGTCATTAGATGTTAGTCATATTGTACTGTGTTTCATGTTATAGACTTATTTTAATCAATAATTTACTTAAAATTATTATTACTTACACTAGCTTTTGTAGTTGCATGATTAACAGTTTTATATATTTTTTTATTTATTTATGACACTTGGTAGGTGAGATTGTCATGTAGTTTAAAGTTGCCACTAGGGAATTATTCACAAACAATCTATACATTTAATATTTCAAAACATAGCATATGAGTTATTTGTTGGCAAAGGACATGTGTATTTTTAACTATGGACCAGATGATTAAGGTCATATGTATTTTAGGACTATTAAGTATGCTTAGGACCTGTGCAACATGATTTTAAAAGTATGCTATATTGTTTGGTATAGAAACTTAAAAGGGTAATTAAAAATAAAAAAATTACATCCACACACTTATACTTCTTGTTTGTAAAGTATTGTTAATATGTGCACTATGACCTTCCTGTGAAGTGGTGGTACCATATTTTCTTGAACTCTGTATAAGGGCATCACTTTGTGCAAGTACCCATGGTACATGTAGTGCTGGGAAGATGCCCTTGTATAGACAGAAGGGCACTCTCACAAAATCAGTTAACAGGACACTTCAAATATTGTTAATACTAGTAGTGTTACTTGTATTACTTTTTTTCATAAAACACTTGTTCATCAGAGTGTCATTGATCTACATGCCAATAATACTTTTAACAACAGAATAGAGCCACATGCATGTTTAAATATAAACAAACATTTTGCCATATCATTTCATATAGAAAAGGTTATAAAAAGTCAGGTTTTTATTATTGTGTATCTCATTGACATTTTTACAAACTTCCTGCTCTGCATGCCAAAAGGATGTCTGTTGGAAGTTTGTTTTCAAAATATGTAAAATTACAATAACAGGTTTTAAACCATATAACATAACGATAATGATATTGCAGAAGAAGAAAAAATTATCAAAAATAATAATTGTAAACGTATTATCAGGAAGGAATATAAAAACACATTACAAAGATACAGAAAAGGAGGAGGTTGGGGAAGCCACAAAATAGCTGTTCTAACCATATTAAATGCTTGTCTTAAGTTTTATATATATTCCCAGTTGGGTTCTGATTGTGGTGCAGAAGAAAAGTCTCTGTGACAAGATTTGTAGTTAAGATAGTAAATTATCGGCCACACTACTTAGTATGAAATTTCCAACATTTTAAGGATATAGCTGCTTGGGGTTTGTGCAGAGTTCTTTGTATTTGTTCTTGTATGAATGTGTCAATTTTTTCTAGTTTGTTTCCTGTTTTCTGTTAGGCAAACTGTTGTGTGTAATAGCAAAAACATGCTATATATTGATTAGAATCGGGATTAGCATCTGGATCAGGTCAATTCTATAAATCATTGTAGGAATGATGGAAAAGAAGACCGGATTTGCAACTGATTCATCCCAAATGTGTTCATATTCAGTTTGGCTTAGGTCAGGGTTCTGTGCAGCCACACTGAGTCTCTCCACAAAGTCATTCTCTGGCAAAAGCCATACTAGAATGGAAAAGGAATTACCCAACACTGTTCACAAATTAGTCACAATTATTAAAAATACTTTTGCATGCTGTAACAATCAATATTTGGTGGGGTGTTCTTATCTTACCTGTGGTTGCCCATAGATATGGATATTTACTTGTAAACTAGCCTTAATTGGCTTACTCAAATTAGTATCATTTATTGTTGGGACAATTTAAAAAATAACATGGCTCATCTCTTTTTTTTCAGATGGAAACAAGAAAACGCCTTGCAAAAATAGTTCTTGTATTTGTTGGCTGTTTTGCTCTTTGCTGGTTCCCAAACCATGTATTATATATGTACCGTTCCTTTAATTATAATGAAATTGATCCTTCTTTAGGACATATGATTATTACATTGGTTGCACGTGTCTTGAGTTTTTCTAACTCCTGTGTCAACCCTTTTGCACTCTATCTTCTCAGTGAAAGCTTTAGGAGACATTTTAATAGTCAACTTTGTTGTCGGAGAAAGAGGCGCCATGAGAGATCAACTAGTTATCTACTTAATTCATCTGCTGTTCGAATGACCTCTATAAAGAGCAATGTTAAGAATACGGTAACTAGTACTACACTCCTTAATGGTCAAAGTCGTCAGGAGGTATCCTTGTGATCATTTTGTAAATAAGAAACAGAAATAAGATCTTGAATAAAATTAAATGATGAATATTATTTCAATTGAACTGGGAATGTAAAGTGAACATTTGTGCAGCATCTTATGTTATGTGAAGAAAGTAGAATGGCTTCTCATCAACGTTAATATTTCCATATTTATATAATCTAATATGCCAATTTAAAGTAAAATATCAAATTAAAATCACAAAAGACTTGCTTCTTGGTTTTAAAACTGCTGTGTGTATACATGCCATTTTGTATTTTTGCAATAATAATACAGGCTGCATCAAACTGAATTCATGATGGGAAATCAATAACAAAAAGAACATTTGTTAAAGGAATTGTAATATACAACTATGTTTACATTTGTGTAAGTGCTTAATAAATGGTAAAATAAATCCACAAAGTGTTTATCATCATAAGCTTCATGGTATTGTTGATAAAATGAATAAAGAATGCATAATGCTATTTATTTCAAGTGTGAGTTTACTGTTTTTTCTGCAAATTGTAGCCTTTATTGTAGCCTGTATGTGAGATCATTGATGACACCAGGAAGGTGGTGGGAGTAGGTGGTTGTCCTTACCATTTACCTGTATTGTATTATAGACATAAGTCGTTCCCCAGCATCATCAATTGTGTGTGGAGGGGAGTGGTGGACAGAATTGACTTGAAATAAGTTATCAATTTTTCCTGTACCCCTGATGAAAAACAAAATTGCAAAAAACTGGACCTACACGAAGGTTAAAGAGCTGTATATAAACACAGACCATGTTGTTGCAATGCCTGTAATGACAAATTACATTTGGGGTTTACTGACAATTTAATAGTCATTCTCTGACATAGTGGTGTTGATCTATTAAAGTGAAAACATATTCCTTCTTAACATAAAGGGATTTAACTTAACTTAACTCTGTAAATTAAAGTGCACTCCCCTAATATCACTTCATATCACTCACTGTCAAACAAAGACAGAAGATCTGTGTCCCGCCTATTGTTCCTCTTCGCTTTTCCCTCCAGCTCAGAAAATGCTGCGGTACAGCTGGACACAGACTCCTCTGACACGTACAGTCAAAAAACATTCTCTACACTAGTGGCTAGTGTACTAGTGTTCATGTTACAGTAGGTCATTAACCCCCACAATGCTGGCAGCTAGAAAGAAATAAAGATTGCCACTGCCAGAGCTCGAGAGCACACCAGGTGAATTTTTTTTTTGTGGAACACTTTTTTATTGTGATGGCTCAGAGTTAAGTCATCAATTGCTTTCACATGAATTTATTTAAAAAATACTTTAGCATTCAGTTATGGATGTAAGCTATAACTGAAGCTTTGACCATGTTATTTAAACAGCATTTTACCCCCTTATTAAATTTTTTAAACTAGTTAACTATAAGGTAACTGTTTCATTGTCTTCTCCCGAATAAGTTAGCCATACACGTTCAGATTCTCCATCGATTCTTGAGGGACAGACTGCAGCGTGATGACGTCATGACATCCTTTGTGTGTCAGACATTACTGCCGTCTCCATCCAAACTAATGGGATTGAATGGGAATCTACCAACATGACAACCGTGCGATCCAACATGCGGCAGATTCCTGGTCGATCTCGCCAGGGAGGGTGCACCAGATTTCAGCCGAAAGATCAGGCAGGAATCTACCCATGTGTGGATAGCTTTAGACTTTTTCTTCTTCTGCTACACTGTTTTGTTTCCATGTAAAAATTTAACATTTCAGTTAATTTATGTTTGTTGCATCAAATTAAAATAATTTTTGTAATAAAAATTCTTGAGCCACTATAAAAGGAACAAATCACATAAATTTGCAGTTAAATCAATATTAACATTATTATTTTAGTAACCTAAAACCTAAAACATTGCAATACTATTGACCTTCTACTTCTATTTTCTACCACTGTTTTTTTTTTTAACCTTGGTACTTCCCCCTTTCTGTTGCCCACCATTCCTGTGCTGTTCTTCACATTATTATTGTCAAACAACTGAGTTTACTAGTTTTAAATCGTGATCACATTACAACTACCCAAATGACCCTGATCAAAAGTTTATACACCCTAGTTATTTGGCCTGATAACATGCACACAACACAAAAGGGTTAAAATGGCTATTACAGCTAACCATTTTCACCTTTGATTTGTTTGCTTGTAATTTGCGAGTGTTTATAACTTTTGCCAGGGTATGTAAACTTATTACTCAAACTTATATATGAGATGTAATAGAGATCACATAGTAGCTCTTTGCTTGTATATAAACAGTGTTTTTGCTTAACCAAGCAGAAGTTGATTTTTTCTTGTGAAAGGTAATATACCTGGCAATTGAAGCATGTCTATCATCTGAATGGACACTTTTAAAATAGTACTGCCCATTTCTGTATGTTAGGGCACATTCTGTAAATTATTTGTTACTTCATTTGAAATAAAAATATAAAGGAAAGATAATTGTTTATCACAGTAAAGCTAGCCATACACGTGTCGGATTCCATGGCCGCTCGATCACCCATCCGATCGATTCCGGCGATCTCAGCGGGAATCGGAGCTCCGATCGAGCGGCCAATTAAGTGATCCGATCGCTGCATACCACCTTGTCCAGCTGATTCCGGGACGGATCCGTGTCCGATTGTCCACCTCACAAATGGCAACTCCCCCTGATCTGTGCAGAATCAATCTGATGGAACCAACATGTTGGTTCTCTGTCGGATCCGATTCTGAGCCCCGGAACGGACGGACCTGATCGATCGGACAAGGTGGGCTGCACGCGATTCCGGCACGATCGTTTGGCGTGCACGCGCCCGGAATCGATCGGCCCGGAATCAGACAGGAATCTGACCCGTGTATGGGGGCCTCAACTGCACATTTTTTATTGTTGAATGTAACTAATTAAAAATAATGATACAATTAGGAAGCTTTAGACTTTTCTTTAATTTATTTCAACAGCAGAGTATTGAACCACGTTAGTCATCAATTAAAGAAGAAAAAAAATGTGGAAACAGCTAGAGAGTGTAATTCTGCAGTGTCTGTTGAATGTATTATTTAATCAGTTACCAGTGAGTTTGTAGTGTGTTTTTATATTGTATAATTTATTGCCCATGGCCATGACGATTGTCATAAAAATTTTCCACTGAAGTAATTAAAGATATATTTGTGTTATATAAATTACTGTACCTAGTATGTCAGCCTTGCTTGTTGCATTGGAATACTTAAATTGCCTATTTTGAATTATATTTAGAATAGCTGTGGTAAACCGCACCTATAAATTGACTGTGAACACCATTTTCTTGGTTAGGCACAAAGTGGAGATACTTGACTCCTGTCTTTTAGCATCATGGTGATATTCCTATTTCCAGTTGTTACATTGCATTCCTTTTTCTGCATCCAAGCCAAATGCATATGCCTCTTTACCCTAATTTCACCCTTGTATAAAAATGAACTCAATAAAAATGAGTGTGCAATCTATGGCCTATGTTAACCTTTAATCTGACCCTTGCTGATCATGTGAGCAAGTGATTTTCACGCCCATGTTACATGCGGACATCATTGCAGTGAATGAGCAGAGGGAGGAAGAGCACAGACTGGATAAAATAGCAGTGGAGGCGACCAACCGAGGTAACAACACGGCTAAGTAGCTTCGGGAGACAAAGGGCGCCCCTTCAAGTAAAATATGACATGAAAGAGATGAGAGAAGCAGTCAAGATTGAAATACCACTGTATATTTTACTGTCAAACAACGCTTAAGGAACATCATAATTAAGGATCTTTAAGACTATACCTCGCTAACTGCAACTAATATTTCTATACCTTATTCCATGGCAGGCAGGTTTTCAATCAGTTCTACCATTAACACTTAGCGCTAAGCGCTGCTTTACTGCACAACAAAGTTTGTTAACGCATAACACTGTGGAAATTTCTTATGCTCAGTTTAAGAATTTCACTTACATTTGTACAGAAGGGGGTCATGCATTAACACATGCGGTGTGTGCTGTGCAACAAGCTTGATAGTGTTAACACCAGCGGATAGGATGAAGGTTTACCATGTAGAATGCAACACGAGCGTTTTAAGTTTTTTTGGGGTGCTGATTAGATCAGTTTGACATTGGTGTGGGAAACGGAGCAAGTTTTTTACGTAATTACAGCTGCACTTCTCGTTCCAGTTTCTCTAAAGGAGTGAGAAATTTAATTATATTCAAGATCACTTATATTAAATAACATTGACAATGGCTGTTTCTGAAATCATGTCCAAAACTTAACATAGCTGGTGTATGAATAACAGCAGCCAACGTGTGTGAGGCAGTGTTGACCCAGCAATCCAATAGCAGGAGTGGGGCCAGAATTGGGAAGGGTGGACAGCACAAAACCACTCCTACAAATGAATGTTTTCATGAAAGCAGCATGGGTTCTCTTTCCATTGTTGCAGTGGTTTCAAACTTAGGGGGAGCAGCTACACACCATTTTTGTCTAATAAAGTCAAAGCAAGCTTTATAAAGCAAATGAAACACCAGTCTATTACACCACTGCCCTGGTGCACACATTGCAAACATTGTTTATGCCGATTAAAGTGTATTCAGAAAAATACAATTACTGATAATTTAGCTTTGTAGATCGTTGGTGTAGGTATACTTTTTACAAAAATCTATAGCTTGTGTAACATGATTGTAATGATTGTGTTACATGATTAAATAATTGTAAGAACTATTAAGGTAAAAGAGTATCCTTATGGTGCAATCTGTAAATCATCCATATTTAGGTTACTCAGTTGTATACTCTTTATTTTGAGAAATTATCCTAAGCTTCACTGATCTTTAAAGTCTCTACAATAAAAAATGACAAAAATACTAGTGGCATTATATTCAATGTAGATGGTAATTGAGGAGCGTTAGTAAGCTACAGCAAATAGCGTGAGTAAAGAGCTGGAAGAAATAAACGTAATAAAAGGCAGGGCATTGAAAGCCTTTTTTGCTGCCATGACATTTTCCTGAAAAAGATAATTGTGCATACAGTAAAATGGCACAGTATGTATTGCTGACACCATTTGGATGTTTGCACAGTAGGTCCATTATCTTAGCTGGAGATATACTCTGTTATTTGATGTATGGTGGACTTCAACTAAAGACAGATTTTACAGCTAGATTACAGACTGTGCTAGCTATTTGATTTCTCTATACCTTGATAATAATGCAATTGTTCACTTAAAGCAGCTTTATTTTTCCAATTCTTAGCCCTCACACATTTCAAAGACACACATTTTCACAATTTCCTGAATACCTAGAATCACAAATTTCAGTATGAGAGGTTTTTACATGTGCTGTAATGGGATGTTGTGCACACACTATAACATGAGCGAGGCTCTATTAACCATAGCTGATCATTTGAGTAGGGCATTTTCTGTTGTTAAAACTTCAACTGTAATCTAGCATGTAGGACGATGTAGAATTCATTTACTAGAAGTAAAGCTTTAGCTTTTAGATAATTATATACTTCAACAGCACTTTGTGATTCCATTCCACTACAAGCGGTCATATGGAAACCCTAATGCAAGTCCATCATTGCAAAGTTAACAGATAAACTTACAAGATTTACTGACATTTTAGTAGAGTATACATCAACCTTCCTGCTAAAGCACTGATACCTTTATTACAAACACAAATCCTTTATTCTTTTTCTTCTGTTTTTTTTCCTTTTATAAAGGGAGGATTCTGTCAATACAGATATTGTGAAGTGAATATTGTATCAGAATAATCGTATATGGTTTTGGAAATTAATAACATACCACTGCTATTTATTTTTAAATCAGCACATCTATAAGTATGACAACTCCATGGCAGAATCAAATTCCTCCACAAGCATTCCTTTTTCTGCTGTATGAGATTTTGATTGGGTGAACCTCTCAATCAAATCTTATTTTATAAGGAAAAGTATCAAGAAAACACTGCTGTACTGTCTTGAGAAATGAGACCAGTTAGATGGCAGAACACTGCTAGTAAATCAAAGTTAACTGGTAATTACAAAAAATGGAATATGGCAAAATGTATGGACTATGGCAAAAATGTTATAGCGAAGGCTTCAAAGTGCACTCCTGGCTCTACTGGTGCAAGGACACAATGAGTTTCAGGATGCTTTACAGTATCTATACAATTTTAAAGATTTTATTAAAAAAGAACAAAGTCAGTCAATGGGTACTGGAGAACAAACTGGTCAAAACTTTGTACACACATACTTCCTCTAATGCTACATGAGTATCAGATAGGTCTCACCGGTGCAGAAGCCACCTTTCAGTGCATTCTCAACACAATGCTATAGATGCAGCAAACACAGCATAAAATCCAAAGTTATTTATTCAAGCATTGACAGATACCACAGCTCATCGATAACCCTGGGGTCTCTTGCTCTGTGATTTGTTTTTCTCAAACTTGTGGGCTTTTCTGAGGTAGCATCTGAGTATTTTCATATAACGGTTCAATTACCACTAAACACCTGATTATTAACTCTATAAACACTTATTATACATAGCATCACAACAGTAAATCCAAAATAGAAAAAACAAATTGCTTCCATTTTAGGATAAGTTTGCATTTATCAAGTCTTAAGACATACATGGCTCAATTTTTTTATAGATTCAAGTACAATGGAGCGCCATGCGCACTCATAATGCTTGATTTTGTGCTAGAATTGATAAAAAATAGAACAATCTAGCCTTTCTTCAAGTGATATCAATCATGTTGGTAAGCCCTGTTTGATTTTCATGTATGCCTAGCATAAGAGGCTAGGCTGAATGAAAATAAACAGAAGTTCAACATGAAATCTCATAGATTAATACTTTAAATCTATTACATTTTTCTCTGTATCTTCTTCACTAGTTAAAAAGGTCCTACATTTTGCACATACAGCCACACGGAATGCCTTTGCATTATTCAAGCAAATGGAGAAATCTGTAAGAGATCTGATTGTAAAAAATTAAGAACAAAAACAAAATCATTTAATCACAATTACCAGGTAGATAGCATAAAATCCCCCTTTTCTTTAGGGTTTTAAAAGAATGTAAAGTAAAAAAGAATGAAAAAAGTGTCATTTTAAAAACACAGATACTCCCCCTCAAAACTCTACTATGTTTTGTTTTTTCTTTTAGAGTTTTTAGACATACAGTACACATCTTGTAGTAGTTTCTAGTGTTATTTATCCAATATCTCCCCAATGAAAGACTCATTTTACTAACTTTCATGTTTTGGTTTACTGGCAATATATATTGTCTGTATTTCTAGAAAACAATAACAAAACAAATAACCACCATTTTAATGTGAGAATACTAGTGCAAAACCAAAAATATTTCAAAACTGGCAGCAACAAAAAATTTTTAAGATGAAGAATGACATTCACAAAAATAACATGTACATGTATAAAGTAGCATAGGACTGGTACAAAAGAATGAACTCAATTTCAGTTAACATGAAGATTGGTTTCAGTTGTAAAAGTGGTATTTCATTGTGATTTCAATTCTTCCTCCATGTTTTATGTGTTCTATTTTCAGGATAGTGAACCTAATAGCCTAGAAGAAGAAGCTAGGAATTACTTAGAATCTTTTGATGTAAAGGCTTAGATAGATGACCATAGCAAGCATTTGCAGCCTTGTCAAAGGTTAAGTTAAAAAAAATGAAATCACACAAAATGATTTGCTTTGAATGTCATGAAAGTCATAAACCAGCTTTCAACTCAGAGTAGTTATTATTTTCTTTTCATTCTTTTGAACCTTTATGTCTTTTGATTCTTTTGAATGACTTGTCGTATACTATTTACTTGTGCTATTGAGAAAGTCTAGTTTTGTGACATTGGACTTTCCTGCATGCAGCAACTATTCGCTAAAATGTAATTTAAGGGTTCTTTAATGATGATATTTGCTAAGGTAGAGTTGTTAGCATTGTAAACATTATAGGATTACAAAGGTTAGACACCACTAAGAATTATAAAAAGAGATTTTAATTTACATTTCTCCTACATTGTTAGCAAAGCTATCTATAAACAGTTACTATGCCCTCAATAACATCTAAAGGATGAAATCATGGTAGTGATGGCTACCAGTAGATCTGGCTTAGCAAAACCATCCTGATCTTGCTAGTCAACCAAAGACTTGTGACTTTCGTCCAGGTTAACTAAAAATAGGTATGCCCATGGTTGGAGTCTTCTGTACTTGCGGAATCCCTTTGACATTATAAACCTACCTAATATATCCTTTTTGGAAAAGCAGTAGGCCACCAGGGATTTCTAAGGGAACCTTGAATACACCTTAAAAATCTAACAATTAATTTTTTTCATTTATTTATTTTTAAGTACACAAACCCAAGTACAAGGAAAAGACAAACAAACAAGACAACACAAAATAAATAAGCAAATAAACCACATTTATGAAAATACTCACAGGATTTTCTGTTTTGGTTCCTATAGGGAGGATATAGAGAGGGAATCATATTGTGACTATATGAGATACCATACACATGGGTACTGCTATTCCATAAGTAAATATTGTCAATTATGCTGCATGTTGTTGGTCAGTCAGCGTGTTTTACAAACTAAGAAAGATAATAAATAGTTGCGCACAAACTTCAGCAGTGATTACACAGCTGCAGTGATATAAGTGGCCAGAAAAGCCCTCAGTGGGTGTATGGGGCCTGAGCAAAGATTGTAGAGTAAAATGGAGTCACTATGAGGAGTGGGTGTTTAAGTTGTGTAAGGTGTGCAGCTCTCAAAATGGAGGAGTGTGGCCCCCTGTAACAGACAAATAAGTACAAGGACAGAGGCGCACAACCTAGTACAACAAATGGTTAAATAATGTGGAATTGGATAAGATAAAACAAAATGAAACAAAACAACAGACAAGATACTCACATTAAAAGAGGTTTACAAGGATCGATCTCTCAGGGCCATGTGCTTTTCAGGAAAACCTCATTTCCTGGTTGGGGATGAAATCACTTCCTGCTTACAGATGCTGGGGGGCTCAACAGAAACAATGGGACGCGTTTCGAGCGGAGGTTCTTTTTCAACCTCTTTTAATGTGAGTATTTTGTCTGTTGTTTTGTTTTATTTTGTTTTATCTTATCCAATTCCACATTATTTAATCATTTGTTGTACTAGGTTGTGCGCCTCTGTCCTTGTTCTTATTAGTCCACGTGTTTGCCCACTTTGAGGCTTCTTCAGGACTGTGTGCACCTGTCTTTGTGAATGTGAATATTAATCTTAATTGACGCCTCAAGTTTCCCTCACTTGCAGCAAAAACACCTTTATATTCACCTTGAAAATTGTTGGCCACTGTCGAAAAAATCATTTTGAAAAGGTAGCTCATTGAAATTTATATATTTTATAAATCCGGCATTGAGTTGCTTTTGTATACCTCACTACAGAAATGATTATCTGGATCAAATTTAAACTGGACTTGTACTTACTAACATCTATTTAAAATAAAGGAAGATTATGTTCTGATACACAGCAACACTTCAAGAAAATCCAAAAGGCAAAAGTAACAGTTTGTAATGATTTGCACTAGGGGTGATGGACTTTATTCCTCTGGTTTATAGAGTCAGCATGAGGTACATCTCATCGTGAAGGTCTGTCTTCATGTTCTCTTTTTTTCCCTTTCTGTGCAAATAATCAGAAACAACAGCACATCTGAGTGAATAGATAGAAAACACAGCATGACACTACAGGCTAAAACAACGCTCATTAACTAAAGAGCTTGGCATATACCTTGCCACATTCAATCTGAATCCTTGCTTCTCAGTGTGATAAAGGCCAAGAAGAATCATTATGTGCTATAATTACACTTCAGGAAACATAATACTGTATAAAAACTATTCAATGCATTCCTTATAGTTACATAAAATTATTTTAGTAGTCAATTGCTAAATTGTTTTTGCATGTTGATATGTTAAATGACAAATATTTTTCTTTGGTAGACTTTGTGTAAAAATGAAATATAGAGGATCCGAAGCATCGGTCCTGGATGGCCAGTTTAGCTCCCCCATAATATGGGCAATGGTTCCAGGTAAAGAGCCAGGGGATAGAAGGAACTTCCTATTTTACCTGGGGTGCATTCCAGGATTTATTTTGACTTTCAGCCAGACAGAAAATTCTGGTTTAAAAACCTCAGGTGGAAAGAGAATATGTGGACTGTGAGAGCTGTGGGGAGGTGTTTAACCTGCATGAAGTCTAAAGGCCCCCATACACATGTCGGATCCCCAGCGGATTCCGGGACGATCGATTCCGGGCGCGTGCACGC
>CM070035.1:105622820-105636251 GCA_036250615.1 Ptychadena robeensis | reverse complement strand
TTCTCTAGCATATGCAGTTTTTGCATAAATTAAGTTCAAAATTTAAGTCGAAATTCCAATTTGCTAAATTTTGACTTGACTTTGAACTTAATTTGTGCAAAAACTTGTGTTAAAGACATACTTTTTTTGTAGTGTACCCCCAACCCTTCTTTACATCTTCAGTAAGTTTGGTGATGATACCATGTTCAGGGGCTTTGCAATTAACAATTTGCAACTCGAAAACTCGAAAAAAATAATTCCATCTCTATTCAGAATACTCCTTAGAGTCATTGGAGTCATTACAATTTTGATCCTTTTTTCTTACCTTTAACCAGTGGTTCCCAGACTTTACTTGCAGGGCCCCCCTTTTCTATATAGGAACATTATCAAGCCCCCCCCCCCCTTCATTCAAATTACACAGGTTCAGAATAAGGGCCAGCACAGTACAAAAACACAGGGTAAAGTTAACAGACGCTGTCGCATTATCGCTTCCGCGTCCCTTACAGTAAAATGGCCCTTAAACTTTAAAATACATCTCCCATTTCACACACACCAATCATGCAAAGACATTCATCATTTAAAGACACAGCAAGCATATAGAAACATCATTCACATAGAGACAAACACACAAAGACACACACATTACATGCACTCTACTTACTGTCTGCAGTAAGTTCCCCCATGGATGTGTTCTTGTTTATCCATTTACCAGGCTTGTCTGATGGCTGGCAGTGGTAGGGGAGGGCAGGTGGACAGTGTGCAATCCCCAGAGGGAAAAGAGAACTGACAGCCGGGAGAGCCAATAGGCAGGTGAGTTCTGAAGATCTCTGTCTCTCTCCTCTCTCTGGCTGACAGGGTTATTCTGGCATAGAGGGCTCCAAATGTCACCTAGGCTGCCCCCCTAGCTGCGCACCCCCCCTGGAATACCTTTGTGCCCCCGCCAGTGTGGGAATCACTGGCTTAAATATTACAATATTGGCCTTTAATGTGCCTAATACAAGATTCAATAATGACTAAAACAAAATAACATTTGTAAAAGTTTAACAAAATTAATATGTAGTACCTAAAGTTCACAATCACACCTTTAGCAATTTAGTATGCAACAACTGCTTCCAATGAGCTAGTTTAAATGAAAATGATTAATTTTGGTAATTAAATCTTTTCAATCAAAAGAACTAAATTAGGCTGTTGTATGTAAAATTCATATGTGAATGGAGTTTGTAAAATTCATATGTGAATGAAGTTTGTAAAATTCATATCTGAATCAGATATTGAATAGCCTGTCTCATGCATGCTAGAAGCTTTTTCCATTTTATTACTTTCCAGTTTTTAGATGTTTTAGTGTTACATATCTTTAACAGCTTAAAGCCAGAGGTATGTTTTGTAAGAAGTCACTAACATGTGAATAATGCCTACTTTGTATTGAGCACTGTAACTCTATAAGTTTGGAAGGCAATAGTAGAGTTCAGTTTAGCTGTAACCAACCAGAAGTCAATGTTTTAAAGCAGCAGTATCATTTTTATGGCAATCTCCACCTCTCTGCTGCAGCCGCTTTGCTTTTATGAGCCTTTCTCTTTCTGCATGAATCAACTATGAAGATCTTATTGTAGTCTGAAAGCTTTTACTAGCATTTTGCACAAAACTTTTTTTTCGTTGTGACAATAAACACAGTTTAGTAACAGTTAAAGTAAAAGAAAATCCATTTGATATTTTATTACTTTGCTTAATGGAAACGCAAAGCATTCTCCTTCCCCACATAAAAAGAATGCTGACACAGTTGTACCTATAAACCATGGTAAATCTGCTCTTAGGTTTAGTCTTTTTACTTCAATTCACCAACTTATTAATGTATACCTGCTCTTTTTCTGGAGGACCCCGGGGATGGGTCCTGGATGGCAGATTTGTGTCCCCATCCGGGGATAGACAGAGGTAACTGGGGGTTGCCACTTGGTATGGTTTTTGGGTTTCCGGACTCTGGAGTGGGAGGGAAGGACCTGGGTGGGCCTTCCCACTCCACCCGGCATACACTGCGGGATTTGCTGCTAACTGTCAGGCAGACAGGAATTCTGTCTGAAAAAGGCTCAGGTGATCAGAGAGGGTGTGGACTGTGAGAGAAGTGGCCAGGTGGGAAGCCTGTGTAAAGTCCAACACTCTCTACAGAAGACTGCTCCTGTGGAAAGCCTAGGAGGGCTGGCAGGACCTTTGAAAACACAGGTGGACTGAGCAACTGTGGTGAGCTGAAAATCTGTACTAATGGTTGTCAAGTGTACTGCAAGTTTTGATTTATGTTCGCCTTTTGGTGAAAATAAACCGTAGTTTTGTTTATCGCCCGGCTGTGCTGGTGATCCTTTCCCCTGAACTTTACAATATATATAGCATTTTTGCATCTGCAATGGGCCTGTTTACTTGCTATTAGTGATGGCCGAACTGTCCGCAAGGCTGGATGTGGATGTTCGCCCATCTGCTCGCCGGCGAGCAGTGCGGGTGTTCGACCCGCTCCGTTCGCCAGTGAGAAGATGATCTCTATTCTTCCTCCGGCACGATCACAACCTGTGTGATCGTGCCGGAGGAAGAATCTTTTCACTAGAAGACCGGGCATAAAGCCGGTCTCCTAGTGAAAAAACCGGGTCGGAGCAGGAAGTGACGTCAGTGACGTCACATCCGGCTCATGGAACCAGGAACTATGCGTTCCAGTATGCGTTCCAGGGACCGGATGTGACGTCACTGATTCCGATTCAAAATACGCCGGCATATACGGCATATATATATAAAAATATATATTTAAAAGTCTGGATAATTCAGCTTATTCAGCTAGATTCACATTATTCTTTCTCTGTTATTATTGTATAACCATGCACATACCCACTTATGTATTTTACCGGTACATTCGATACTAAGTGATATATATATTATTTGGTTTTATCTTATTTCATGTGATTTAATTTTTTTACTTATTTTTATGATGTATTTACTGACTTTTTATTTTAACAAAAACATATATCACATGTATTCAAATAAATTATAAAGCAAAGCCTATTATTCACATGTGAATTGGACATCTAGGGTTTATTTTGTCTGTTTTCTGAAAGTGTTATCCAAATGATTCCAACTAATCAATGTATTTATTTATGTATTTACGTATGGTCATAAAAATATTATATTTCATGTATACAAACCGATGTCAATAACCCTCATCTGGGCTGCCGTAGCTAAATTTTTTATGTATACAATTTATGTCACTTGGATAACTGCAGGGAAATATGAATAACTAAGGTTGCAGTAAGGGGTGTGAAATTGGGAATGTAAATGGATGAAAGTCAGAGTAGGCATATATAAGGGTAAAATCTGACAAGAGAAAAGCACTGTGTGACAGCTTGAATATGACTGTGAAAGGTTGGCATTTGGATGGCTGCTAGGCTCAGGGGTTAGTTACTAAGTCAGAAAATTTCAGGGTTGTACTACTGAGGTATAAGAACTGGGGGTTCAAACATGTGTTACTGTGAGAGATACATGTGACCCAAAGCCAGCTGGTGACCTGTGGACCTGGCTATAGTCATTAAACCTGTTGATGTTTTATCCTGTTTTGACTTAGGTTGAATAAAAGCAACTAAAACCAATGGGCACTTCAATCTTATCTTTTGGGTACCACAAAAAACAAAACCATCTTGTAAATCAACAATATCAATTTTTTTTCTCATAGTTCTAACTTCAAATACATTAACACCACAAAAATGGGGTACATAGTATTAGTAAACAGTTATTATAATTGAATTTTACTTCATTTAAGACTGTATGTAATTTCAAGAAACACATAGACCAAATTCAAATATAGTTTGCCATTTCTGCCTTAGAAAATGTATATGTTAATGTATCTAAAACAAAATGCTTACATTTCCATTTAAATGTTTTTAAAAATATTTGACTTTTAAATAAATGCACTGAAATGCGCTCAGTCACATTAAAACTTCACCAATGTATGAATAAGTATGACCAATCATGCTTTTACCTAATTGAGTCTTGTTAATAGGGTATAGTTTAATGCATTTTAATACAAAGCAAAACAAGTTATCAACAGGGATGTCTGCATAACCAACAATGAGTTTTAATTGAATACATCTCATGTCAACCACACAAACAAAGGCAAACACAAAGAAATGTTATCTTTATCATTTTAAAAAGGATCTAAATACACAGTCACACATGACACATCTGTCATGTGTATTAAAGAATAAATGTGATTAGTAATATTCAAATTGCAAATTTGTATTTTGAATATCGGCACATCGAGAATTAGCAAAGATCTGCATATAGTGCTATATCTTCATAATCTCAATTTTTAGTAGTGTTCATTGCGAAAATATGTTAATATCTGCACTTTTAATTGCTAAAATCTTTTTCGCAATGAAGGTTAAAATTACTGCAGATCACGAATTCTCAAATTTACCAATTTGTTGTGAATATTATTATTTTGCGAATACAAATATTGCCTATGGTGCTCATCACTATTAATTAACAAAGTCAAAACAAACTCACTCACTGATTCTATTTTTTCTTTCAAAGTTTAGTTCTGCTTTAGGAATGGAAGTAAGAATATTCAACAATTTAATGACACCTCCCTAACAAATATTTATTACAAAATAATCATAATTCTTTTTACCTATTGAAGAGGGACTCTGCCCAGGATTGATTCACTAAGGGTTTGGAAAAAAAAATTATTAATGTGACAAACCTAAACTTGAATCCAATCCTGTTTGTTGTTTAATTTTGGCCGTTTTATAGTTAACAGATACATTTTTTGCCAAAATATGTCATGGTCTGTTATAATAGGCTATGGGTACCACACCTCCTGCTCTGTTGTGCCTACTCCTCTCCACGATTTTTGAAGCTTGTGTAGATCGCTGTGTAGGGTACGCAGAGAGGACTGCTCCACAACTTTTCCACAGGGGGCCCCAGGCAACAACTTTGCTCGTCTGATGGCAAAACATTTTATTAGATGTGATAGCAACTCCTCTGACTCATCTATTAAAGCGACTGTGTCCTCAGACACATCTCTTGGGGCAACTGTCCTGGTGGTGGTGCATGGAGTGCCCACAGCAGAGAAGGATAAGGAGGATATAGAAAAATTGCAAGCAAAAGAGGTGGGAGGCTTAGTATACCAGTCAACCACCTCTCCTACATTCTGAGGAGATATACTACATCCCCTCTGAACATGACGCAACAGGACATGGGATGTCGCAGCAGCATGACCCCTAATAACCTAAGAGGTGGCCTGCCTCTGCCTATCATCTGAATTTTTTGTTGTTCACCACTCAAAAATAATTTTGTGCAGCCTTGTTGATTGGTTGCCTGCTCACAGCAGGGCTACAAATGTTACCGAAGTCTCAAAATATCGGATTATGAGAACCACAAAAATAAAGTGTGTCCCTATATACTGTGTGGTACACACTGACAAAGGGAATTGCAGGTACCAGGAAAGCTGAGCTGGCAGGCAGCTGACTGGTGTGCTTCAAGAGTGTTATTGGCTGAACTGTCCCACTTGACCCCTGAGGTGGTGGGTCAAACTTCGCCTCCATGTTAATGTATAGGGGGCAGAGTGAACACCCATAATGTTTGCTGGGGCAGAGAACAAAGCACATGCTTTGTGCGAACAGTTTGGCGATCACTATTTCTCACCTACCTATGTCACCCATGATGTCTGGTTTACTAAAATCCAAACAAAAATATTTTAATTTTTATATCCCTTCATCCTCAAAAATTACTGCCACCTTGCATTAAAAATAGATTTAGATTAATATAAAACAGATCAGTTATATGGCATATTATCTTAATAGCTATTTATTTTCACCTGTGTGGCTTAATCTCCCCTAGGGGGTTATCACCATCACTTAATAGATACTGTACTTTGCAACCCTCAGCTTTTGACTGATGTATGTGTCAATTTTGTCTCTCCTGTACCAAATGGCCATAAAACACATAAACTGTGTGACATAGATTTTAAATGGCCACAGCAGCCATTTAATTAACAACTTAAACCTATAAACATATTAACATGCATTTAACATAAATACCAGAGAAAAGGGGCCTTTGGCTGAAATCCCATGTTATAACACAGGCACCATGTAATGCCGGCACCACCCCCTTGATGGAATTAGTGCACAAACATGTACCAGGGTGAACCCAGGGTCACTAGACTGGCATCATCCAAAATCTTCATATGACCTCACCTGCAGATTGTTGCACCCAGTGGCAGAGAATTCTGACTCCTGTAGAGGCAGTTTCCCAATGCAGGCACTTACACACACGTCCCAATAAAGTCTTTGCACTCACTGCCAGATAGTGTAAGAAATGGTACTTTATTGATGTCATCACAGGTACAGCATGCAGTTCTGTGCCAGCAATGTTGAAGAAGGCAGTGCCTCTTAACAGTCCCTGGCCTGGGCCCTCTCTCCTCCAGATCTTCTCAAAAATAGGCAAACCACTGCCCTATACAGCGACAGGGAAATATCTCTTAGACTACATTTTAGGTGAAATATCAGTCTCCAGCCCCACAGACCAGCGGTGTCTTTCAATTCCGATATTCCGAAAGCATTTGGTCTGTCATGGCCACTTGGTTCATCGCTTGTTTCAACTTGCTTGGCGTCTTTTTGCATGCAACTTCATGCTTTGTTGAAAGTTTGCCTCATATATCACAACCCATAAAATAAGGGGAATAAAGTTAGGGGAACAGAGATTGTCATTTACTAAAATGGACTGTAACAAATTAAAAAATGTGTCAATTCACAGCAATCAGGACTCTATAAACATGATGACCCTTGGCACAGGTGCAGAACTAAAACAAATTGGATAAAATCCAAACTAATACATCATGATTTTGTGTAATTTGGGATTTTTAGAACAACGTAAAAAGATATCTATCTGCTTTGTAGATCATTTTAAGGACTATTGTTTTAATCTGTACTGGAACAAATATGTATCTACAGGTAGAGATGGTCGAATTTGTTTTTAAAAAAATGAACGATTTCGACAATTTTGAGTTAATTGCAAAGCCCCTGAACATGGTATACACCAAACTTGGAGATGTAGAGAAGGGTTGGGGGTATACTACAAAAAATAAAGTATGTCTCTAACACAAATAGTTTTTGCACAAATAAAGTTCAAATCAAGTCCAAATTTTGGAAAATCGGAATTTCAACTTTATGTTTTAACTTAATTTATGCAAAAACTGTTGCTAGAGCAGAACTTTTTTTCCCAAATGTTCCCAGAACCCTTCTCTACAGCTCCAGAAAATTTGGTGATGATACCTTGTTCATGGGCTTTGTAATCAGCTCACAAAATTAGCAAGTCGAAAAATTCGACCATCTCTATCTACAGGTTTAGTCTGTGACTATGGGTTCAGAAAACCCATTATTGTTTACAGTCTGTAAAGTGTTGATATAGGGCTTAAGATACATAGGAGCTCTTGTCTGGGAGTAGGTGCTAAGCTTTTATACTTGAAATTGGACAGGAAGTAAGGGAGAAATGATAATTGAAACAAATTTGCTGTGCAATATTGTATATTGTATCAGGGCAGTCTATTAATTTAAGTGAGATTTTAAATTCACCCAAAATTGTGTGCACGTTCTTTTTATCAGTTTAGCAGGTTACCACTTATCATAATGCACTGTGGAAAAGGTGAATTGGGATGCAGTTAAGAATAAAAGTAAGCATGTCTGTTGTGTTATCGTAGCTGCATGAATCTGGCATTGTGCGGGTTGACAAGTACTGTGAATCCACAGTTGATGTTCTTTAGTTTTAGTGGGTTAGCATGTCAGTTACTCATAGGTTAACTTGGCACATGCCCATGTTTGTCTTGGTTTATAATCCATTATATGTACTAGCTAAATTTGTGCATGGCTAAACAAGTCAATATACATTTGAGCAAAATTGTCTCAACAATTGTGAAATATTTTTTAAAATTCCCCACAAATGTAATAAAATGTCCATTTAGTCTCTACTGCAATCCTTGTAGATAAAGCTGATCCAACATGGGTCAATGTTGGGGCAATGGTGCTTCTTGTTCCAAGGAAAGGTAATCAACCCTATCAAATACCTTCGGGATCGACTTGAATAGCAAATAAATATTGGGGTCTTCCTGTGCATCAGTATCTAAGCCCACATGTGCGTTCATGTGAATATTTAATATGATCAAATGCTTTTCTTTGCTTTTCTTTGCTTTTCTTTCCTGGCCAGTAGATGATGGATCTTTTTTTTTTACATTCATGTGATGATGTGTTCGGGGATTTTAGAAACCAGCTATCAGCGAAAGAACAAAGTAAAACAAAAACTGAGTGACAATATTGTACAAAGACCTGAGTAGTCCACAGTCCTAAAAACATCTATTATGGTGTAATGAAAAGAGTTCCGTATTGTATATGATAGATGCGCTGCCTCTGAAAGAGTGTTTGTAATGGTTAAAACATCAGATTGAATTTGCTGTGAAGGATGGCTTTATGGAGTAAATTCAAAGGCTGGCTAGTACCATAGTCAGGGTGCACACATGCATTATTTATAACATGGGATTCTTATCAAGGTAAGGTTTCTGAAGGAAATTAAAAACTAAGTGCTAGATCTATTACATGAAAACTGAATTTAGTTTCAGTCATATGCTTCAATCCTTAACAAAAGTTTATTGAGATCTGGAAACACTTTCACAGATTCAATTTATTAAGCATTTCATATCCTTTCTCTAAATTAATTATACAGTTTCAACACTCTAGTGCTTTCTTTCAGAAGGAGTAAGTGTATTCCAAGTGAATTCCAAATTCTGATGCTGCTGAACATTTATATTTTCATGCGTTCTAGCCGAATACAGAAAATTATATTGATATGATCGTGCTAGCAAACAGATAGTTTTAAGTTAGACCAATAAAACCAATAAGTAAATCAGGTAGTTGTACTTTTTCAAATGCAAAAGCCAAATGCCAACATTTTATCTGTGAAATGGAGGAATAAATATGTGAATATGTGTATATCCAAAATATAAATCCAATATATTGCAGTGCTTTTTTTTAAGTATACAAAAATAACTAGAGATGTTAGAATTTACGACTAGCTGACTTTGTGAGCTGATTGCAAAGCCTCTGAAAATTGAATCATTACCAAAATAACTTGAGGTGTAGAGAAGGGTTGTGGGAACATTAAAAAAAAAAGTTTTGCTCTAGCATATGTAGTTTTTGCATAAGTTCAAAATCGAAGTCGAAATTCCAATTTTCAAAATTTTGACTTGACTTTGATTTGAACATAATTTGTGCAAAAACTGTTTGTGCTAGAGTAATCCTTTTTTGTAGTGTACCCCAACCCTTCTCTACATCTCCAGCAAGTTTGGTGATGTGCCCATTTCGACGATTTCGAGTTAATTGCAAAGCCCCTGAACATGGTATCATTTGTAAATAGAATTTCGACCATCTCTAAAAATAACATGAAAAAATGTCGAAAAACTTTTCTTCCTCGATCTTCAGGGGATGACACTGCTGTCTACCGGGCACTTGAGTTCCCATGGGAAGAATCAATGTAAGATTTAAATTTTTGAATTAATAAATTAAATGAAATTAACAGTATGACTTGGAACTTCAACAAACTGCTGCATTGTCATAGTTATTTGGCTATCCCCAACACAAGTCATCATAGAGGGCCTCAAGTGATTTGTGGCCAATGCAAATCATAGCCAGAAGTATAGTGAGAACATAGGAAGAGAGTGAAAGAGGAAAATTCTAACAATCTGTATAATAGCTGTAGCTCTCTTTTTGCCACAGCATTTTCACAATCAACAGAGTTATTCCTACTGCAATTATGTATTACCATGTTTTTTATTCTATAAGACTCATTTCTCATCCAAAAAAATTATGAAGGGGAAAGCTGGAGGAAGGGCAGCACTGAGACTCTGTGTTTTTGTGATTAAGCACTGCTGTTTTTTTATTTGTATTAGCATGCTCACTGGCACATTAACATGTATCCTAAAATTATTTATATTTTAAATTTTACCCCGAGTTTAGCTTAGGGTAACATTACTTAACCCAAGTTACTCAGGTTTGCTAACCTGTCCAGGGGGAACCGGCGGCTACCCCTCTATGTCAGCATCCATGGATAATGCCAATTAGGTGGGTTGGGTCATTAACCTGTATAACAGTTAAGCCAAATATTTTTTCCTCCCTAAAGGTTGGGCTTTTAAGGCACTGAACTCAGGTATCAAATAAATCAAGTATATATTTTAATTAGAATCATGTTCCACATATTGATTACAATCTGGTCATAAGCGAGCATAATAATAAACCTATTTATTATTATGCTCGCTTATGACCAGATTGTAATCAATATGTGGAACACGATTCTAATTAAAATATATACTTGATTTATT
The DNA here is from genome assembly GCA_036250615.1 of Ptychadena robeensis. Lineage (NCBI taxonomy): Eukaryota > Metazoa > Chordata > Amphibia > Anura > Ptychadenidae > Ptychadena > Ptychadena robeensis. Next base: position 105,625,879 of record CM070035.1, on the reverse strand, counting down.
TGATACCTGAGTTCAGTGCCTTAAAAGCCCAACCTTTAGGGGGGAAAAAATATTTGGCTTAACTGTTATATCTATCGGGGTGTGGCACATAAAAATCTTCTGCTATAAATCCATGGCCATTATGTTATTTGTTTCATTAACCTGTATGTTAATGCAGGCATTGGCATTCTGGGTCCTCACATCGATGATACAGTTGTTGTGAAGGAGGGAGAGAGGGCAGGTAATCTAAACAGATTATGATATAATATGATAGCTGACTGGCTGTTCCTACAGTCTCTGTGCCCCTCTATGCCAGCAGGGGGTCTAGTATGGGGGGACATGCTGTTTGTGGTCCCCCTTTTCCAGAGCATACCAGATCCTATGCTAGCAGGAGGTCTGGAATGCTCTGGGGGGAACCGCATGCTGTTTGTCGTCCCCTTTTCCAGAGCATACCATACCCAATGCTTAAAGGTAGTCTGGAAAATTCTGAGGGGACAACCCCACCTTTCTTTTATTTTTAAATATGCTTTCTGCCATTAAAAAAGTAAAACAAATGAATATTTTTTTTTTTTTTTGTGAATCTTTTTGTGAATCTTAACCATTGATCACCCTCTGGCATGACACTGTCAAGGTGTTTGACACTTTTGTAATGTTATTATGACTACAAATATGACCTAAAAGTTTGAGAATTTCTCCTGTCATTCAAGTCATTGCTGTTTGCCGCAAAGATGTGACTGTGGGTATTTGCCCAAAAGTCCGAGGACAGTGCATGAACACCCACAGCCAATGTTGGCCCATCACTATTGGAATCAAAGACACTTGCAGAAAGACAGAAAAATAAAAACCAGGAGCATACCTAAGCACACTGATATAGCAGGCAATGGTGTGTATGGCAGATCCTTATGTGCTATGCACATCCACATGGAGACTGGGGATGCTGTTTGGCCGAACAATAGCAGTGGAGAGACTTGCCTTGTCAATGGTGCCTGCTGAGGAGGCTCCCCTGGAGCTGTCTGCGATGCCTGGGGTCACAGAGGATGATACGGGATTGCTGGCAGTTCCTTACACCACCACTGTTTCATATGATTAATGAACACATCCCTAAATTTCTTAAAGATTTTTAATATGTAGGTTTTTAGCACAGAAGAGGGTGAGGATGGTTAAAACAAGCTTACATTATTCACAGGAACCATTTATATATCAATGAGCCATTTAAACAAACCAAAATCACCTGTATTTTCCCTTTCTTCCTGACTATAATACATTGTGTTAAAATAGCATAATTTTGCTGGAATGTACTGATTTTGACCAACATTTCATCAAAATGAAAACACTCAATGTTGTTCATCTCTTCTACATGAGCTTTCCTTGATTTCTTTCACTTTCCTATAATTATGCCATTGACATAAATGAACAGATGTGGTTATTCAACACATTTGGTGACTGAAAAAGCATATTTCAGGTCAAGTGGCTCTTAAAGCAGTATGGCCCATATATATACATAGAGCATTTGATTGTTATTATGCTGAGGCTGTTAGGAATGAAAACCAACTGAAATATGTGTTTTAAAGCTTGATAGAAAGAAGAATATGACCTGGACAAAAACATAATGTAAAAAATATTATATTATCTGTAGGTTACTAGATAGTCAACATGCTGATGAATGTGAAATGTGAGTTTATTTGTTTTATATTAATGGAGAATATTGTAATTTTTATCCTCATGTTACCCATTGAAACACATTATTTCATCAAGGAACAGGAATAGTTGTGAAGACTGTTAAAGATTAACAAGATCAATATAAGGCATCTACTAACTAAACATATATCATTAAAGAAGTATGCTTCAAGCCTAGATGTCTTGTTAGTTATAGTTATACAAAGTTTTTACATATACTCTATATACTTTTCAAGTATATAGAGTTCAAGTGATACCCGGCAAACTAGCTTACCTGGCAAACTAGTTATCACAGGTGTTTGAGATTGATTTCAGCAATCCAAAGAGCCCTGAGACACAAAACCAAAATCATCTTTATGACACACTACAATTGTGCAATTTGTAAAGGTAGTGTAGACTGACCATTAGCAAATACATTAACCTCCCTAGTGCTCTGCGGAGGTCCAGATTTCTGTATAAAAACCTCACCATAGACTAAAATTTTTTTTTTTTGTATGTTGTAAGCCTGTAACTTCCCAAAATATGTCCATGCAAGGGTCTAGTAGACATCCTGAATATAATAATGTTTAATAAAAACAATTATGTAACAAAAATACATAAAAAAATGATATCTCTAATAATAAAATACAACTGTCTCTGCATCCAGTGCCTGTGTCCGTGGGATTGCGCTACTGCAATCCAACACCACTTTTTCAAAGTTGACGACTTATCAATAAATGGAAGAAAACAGGATTCCTTCATGCACTCATGTTTATTGAAATAATTTTCGTAGTTCACTGTTGACTCATATATATATTCATTGGAAATCTTTTAGGATAAGGGAAGAGGGGAAATTCAAGGCAAAACACAAAAATAAATAATCTGGGAGATACCTAATGTGATGTCCCAGAATTGGGGAGAGTTCACAGGGAGGCTTTTAAGGTACCGTGTAAATCCAATCAATGTGACAATATCATAGTCAATTTATATTAAAAATACATGATTTTATTAAATTCATTTAAAAACATAGCATCTGTTTAAAGTGCATCAAATGTGACAAAAAGCGCAAATAATAAGCATAGAGAACATTCAAAAATGAACATCACCACCCCTATGAAGGGGGGAGGGGGAGAATTTTTTACATACAGTCCTGACACGTTTCGTCCAGTATATTACGGACTTCTTCAGAGGACAACACTGTATTCTTATTTTTTAGTTTTTCTAAAAGAAGAGGAATGAGTCCAATGGTATCTGGTACTCAAGGGGTACCTTCTAGGTAACCCTATTGGGGGAGAGGAGACCAGTGTGTGTATCCTTCTATAGGTGGGAGGGGGGCCCAAACAGGAGATATCATGAGAAGAAGCACAGTGTTACCCCCCTGCTTCAGGTATGGGTCGGTCTGCTGGGCATTGTAGTCCTCCACG
>CM070035.1:105591731-105604416 GCA_036250615.1 Ptychadena robeensis | reverse complement strand
TAGGGGAGGACCTCCTGGGCTACAGCTGGATCGGGTCCTACGAGTGATGGGCAGGGGACTAATGCGTCTGATTAATTACACCAGGAGCCAAAGTATTATTCATGATGAACTGTTTACATGATACATTGTAATACCCTTTAATTTTATTTCAATCTTTTATTGATGATATGATTAATATCTTGGTCCTTTTAGACAAATACAGACCTTTTTATCATAAATTCTAATGGTGACGCAATATTGATTTCACATTGGCCTCAAACGCCATTTTGTGTGTTTGAGGATGTTGAGGGAACTTCATGACCCCATGCTCCATAGTAGGGCCCAATTTACATATGTATCCAGGGGTTGGTCAAGACGTATTTAACAAGGAGTAGCTCATAGTACAACTATATTCTAATAAGTTAAGTTAGCAATTCATTTTTACATAATTGTGTGTTTCAAACTTTATTAAAGTCAGGATGACTTCTAGAAGCATTGCATGCTTTCAACATTTATAGTCTTACTGCTGTTCTGTATAATTCATATGCACTGCTTGCATCAAGTTGGGGCAGCAAGGAAACAACTGACAATAACTGTCATTACATATTCTAATCTCAATTTATTACACTGGGCTGCATAAAAAAAACCACATCCTTATGTACTCATGGCGCAAAATGTTCAATACCTTACTACAGTGTTCACTAATGCTTGAAGTGTCATTAAAAACTATTTATTATTTAAAAATGTAAATGTCTTCTAGCTATGCATGCTGTCCTTATTCACATTATAAAATGCTTATACAAGTCTGTATAGATTAAAAATGTTATGTGTGACCCTTTGGTAAGGCAAAGGGCCACACTTGTGGCCCTCCATATCAACTCAGTTGCCCACCACTGATCTAATCCATAACCTGGCTTGTGAAGGTTGTGGGGTTCAGCACAGTCAGTGCTACTCATCCCCTTCTTTACTTTTCATAGTGAAAAATCAAACCAAAATTTAATGGTGGTTTCCTTAGGGGGCCAAAGTAATTGCCTTTCATTTCTAAACCATGTGTACGTTTCTTGTTGACACTTAACACTTTTCTAAAAATCTTTGAATTTTACAATAGCTAAAATCTGCATGTTTTTTTAAATATATTTGTGTTATTCAATGCTACATAATTCAAAATGAATACATGTCATGGTTTTTAAGATGAAACTGTAGTGAAACTACAAATAAACATGATCCCGCGTGTATGGCAATGCACTGCTATAATAACAATCGCAAAATTTAAAGCAACTTTATTTCCCTGTATGAATTTTTTTTAAACTTCTATATTCTATATTCAGTTTGTATTTATTTGTGCTATAAGTAATCTCCTAGAAATATATAACTAAAAATAATTTTGTACATATCTGCATACATATTTTTAAATAAAACCTTTTTGATACCAATTATCTGCTATTTACAAAGGTCAATGGGTCCACCTATTATTTCACGTATGTGATCAAAAATATGACAGTAATTTGAAAGATTATGCCTTCATAAGTGAGAGACCTTCAAAATGCTAATCTGTTTTTAAAGCAGGGGAATATAATTTTGTTCTCAGTATGTGAGATTTCCTTCTGTGATATTAATAATCTTATGTTGCAGATTGACACAGTCAAACATTTTCTAGACAGGAATTTGGAAAATATATTTAAACATGACTGTCTTACATCTTTAAGAAATATTTTCTTACCTGTGGGTATGACATTAAAGCGAATAAAGGAACAGTTAAAATGTAACTGATGTCAAATGTAAATACTGTAATAAATTATATATGGACTATAAATATACGAACATGAAAAGTAAAATTAAATAGCTCTGTTGCTATGATGCCTCATTGTGCTGTTTCCATCTGACTCACACCTGTAACCCGCTTCAAATCTAATTACATTTTCATACATAATTTTTTTTATTGCCTATCAGTCTTGTAATTTGTAATTCATAGTACTGTTTATACAAACCAAACCCTGATAAATTACTGTAATTAAATATAAATATAATAATAATATTAAGTCCACCTGGCCAGTAAGTACTGCATTCTCTGCCACCCAGCATGCTAGAATTGTATTTCCTCTGTTAAAGTTTATATCAAATAAATCAAAGCTAAAAGTATCTAAAGTATCCTAGAAAATTAGTACACCCCTCACATTGTGATAAATAGTTCATAATATCTTTTCATCGGACAACACTGAAGAAATGACAGTGTAGAGTAATTGTGCATCTTGTATAACCGCTGTCCAACTCGAAATAACACCTCTGCAACAAAAGTGAGTACACCCCTAAGTGAAAAATGTCCAGGTGATTTAATTTGGTTGATATTTGAGAAAAAAAATGTTTTGCTTGACATAAAGATGGCCTAAGAAGATTGTCAGCACTGAACTGAACTATAGCCGTGGCTCAGATATTAAATGTGTAGTAGTGGCAACCAGATGATGAGTACAAAGACAAGTGTGTCTTTCCTACAGTCAAGCCTGATTGTTGGATTGTAAGGGTTTGGGACTGCATGAGTGCTGCTGGCACTGGGAAGCTACAGTTGAGGGAACTGTGAGGGGGTGCCCCAGGTAGCTAGAGTCTGGAGGAGATAAAAAGAGAGGAAGTCTGTGGTTTGGGGCCTTTTGCCAGTAGGGCAGGACACAGTGATATGTTCTCTGTAGAGGGGAGTGTGGTACCCTGGCCCTTGAAGGAAGGAGTTCGGAGCGTGCAGGTGGATCCTAGGCACAACAACCTGTAAAAAGTCAGAAGCTTTTGCTCTAGCCAAGACCCGAGGTACTCACTGAAATGCAGCTGCTAGCAAACATTGCGGAGTTCTCAGTATATACCAGTGTGGACGGACTGGAGGGACAGGGTGGCTTGTGCAAGGAAGCAGTGATTAGGTTATACGGGAGTGCATTTGGGACATTCCTTACTAATGGACTGATCTCCAACTCTCAACTAAGTTAACTTGTTTCCTGATATCGAAATTTAAGAAAGTGAATACATTCAAGTAATGTTTCACTGTTTAATTGTTACAGGGTTACCCAACATGTACTGTGAAATACTAAAGCAGAACACTAAAGAACACTGATCCCTTCTGTTTAAAAACTGGGCTGCAGGACAGTATAACAAAGTGATAAAGTCCTAAAACACACCTCTTAGATGACCACTGTCTTTTTTAAGAAACTGAAGGTAAAGGTGAAGGACTGACCAACTATGTCTTCAGACTAAAATCCTATTGAGCATCTGTTGGGCATCCTCAAACATAAAACAGAGAAGAGTAAGGTCTCTAACATCCATCAGCTTCATGATCTCATCATGAAGGAGTGTCAAATAATTCATTCCAGACAACCTGTGAAGCTCTAGTGAACCTTATGTCCAAGAGAGTAAAGGCAGTGCTGGGAAAAAAATTTTGGCCACACAAAATATTGATACTTTGGACACATATCAGACAGCATCAAAACTTTTGTTGGGCTAGTTCACCTCAGTGGGACTTAAACTGCCCCTTCAAATACCAGAAGGGCTTCAAGGATGAGAAATTAGCAGAAGGTCTTAGATGGTAGGAATTGCACATGAAATAGAGGTTTAGCTAAGTAAACCTCTTCTATACTCCATAGGCAAAAAGGAAACCCCAATAGTGGCATTGGGGACTCACTGAAGGTGTGAAATATTAGCCCGGGCTATAGGATAAGGATATAATTTACAAATTAACTACCAGTGAATAGTTTTAAATTTGGGTGAGATAACTTGATTGTATGTTTGAACAAATACATTAATATGGCATAAAATAATAATAATTATAATATTATCACCAGAACAACTTAAAGTTTCCAAGTATCTAATGGGCAGAAAGAAAAGTACAATAACGCTACATAAGACAGATGTGAGAAATCACCATCATTCTGTATTGATACCTTTTGTTCTTTTCAAGACTCCTCAGGGAATATGTTGAGGAAAATTGAAATGGAGAAGCCTAGGGCAACAAAGATGATTAGTTGTTCATGCTTTTGAGTAAATGTCACCTCCGAGATAGATTGTTCTTTAAATGTATGTTATAACAATTCCTAGTATCCCTAGAGGCAAAATTGTCTAGTGGATCACAGAATTATTCATCAATGGATTCAAGAGGATCAAAACAACAAGCAAAAAGTGACAGGAAAGGTATTCTAGTTGTAAAAGTTATTTAAATAGTTTTGTATGTCTGCATGCAGTCTGCGTGCATACTAAATCTTTACACAAATTTAAAAAATCCTTAATATAGATAAAAGGCTATTTAATAAACAGTACCTTTTGTGTATGGTATTATTACTGTTCACTGCATCATGGTGGGGTTCTGTTTAGACTTCACACAAAAATACATACAGAAAAACATCACATTAATATCTGATTAATAAAATGTAGAAAAATAATAAACCAGGAGATAACAATAATATAGAATTAGGAATATGTGGAAATAGGAAACTATAAGAAGGAGAAATGCCCATCAGAATCCAAGTTGGTTGAATTACCATAACCTTTATCATAAGAATTTATTCCTTAGAACCTGTAAATTGCCTCCACATTCTTCAAATCCCACAATATAAGCTGCAACAACAAAGAAAGACTTAATACCCTATATCCTTTTAGGCTTGCAATGATCTAACCATTGTATCTTGTAGAGAGATAGCTTCAAATCATAAGAAGCGCTTGTTATGACAGCAGGTTATTTGAAAAATGTCTGAGTGTGCTGAAGTGGTGAGATATGAAATGAATGCACCTTAACTTGAATGTGGCCAATTCAGTAACACATGTTTGTTAGACTGACGTAGAAAACATGTAATAGTGCAATGTGATGTGCATTAAATTCAATGAACAGATATTTTTGACATTTAAGTTAATTGCAAATCCTTAAATATAGAATTGAACCTCAAATTGCTGGAAATATTTGTAGCACCTTTGATCACATTATTTAAGTACTGGATATATAACAAATGAGATCCTATTAATTTATATTATATAAACAAACTAAATCTTGTGTCTTCCAAAATTTCTAAACTTTAAAGGAAAATTGGCCAACAACCTGTACAGATGTGACTCTTCCCTAATTAAATAGCTCTGTCTAAGATTGTAAGATTCTATTCAAACAAAAATAATCATCAGTAGTGTCTATTGTCTCTACTGATAATATTTGTATATAAACAAAATATATGCCAGCCTCAATTTTGTGAATATGCCAATAAAACCAATCTAAAAATTTGTAATTGGTTGTACTATTGCATTTACAAAAACTAATATGGCCTCTGTTCTCTGTCCCCAGTCCTCCCAGTGCTCAACTTCTCTACCTAATGCGACCATTGGATTCCCATGCAACCGATGCACATCCGAGTGCAGCACAGTGATGTCACTGCTGCATCATAGATGTCACCCGACACTTTGTAATAGGAGTTGAACAGGGCTTACCAACATGTTGGTTCTCTGTTCAACTGAGCAGGATCGAAGAAATGCATACACTGCTCGATTTTTTTTGATAGATTTGAGCACAATCGAGCACCGTAAATGCATAAGCACAATTTAGCCTTGTAAGACTAGCTTAACATCCATGATTTCTTATCTGATTAAAAATTAGATAGACACTCTGAACACAAGGCCTGAGTCCTCAAAATGAACTCTGTAAAATGTTTGCAGTATTCCTTTCTTATTGCTTATGTTATAAAATGGTTGTTAAAAATTTATTAAAGCATTATATAAAAAAAAATTAGATAGATGCAACAACTACAAACAAAGAACCATACATGGGGAAATGTGGGGCTTTTTAGGCACATCAGAGATTATCATGACCAAAAGACAGAGTAAGACAGCGCCCTAAGGTAATGGAAATATATGGGGGAAGGGAATCACACCCTCCCCTTTTTCCCCCTTCTATACCGTCTGTAGACCACTAAGTTATTATACTGGATGTTTTGTATTTTATAGGATGTATCAAATGCTGCTTCTGCTCCTCTTAAATTGGCATTGGGGTGTCTACCCCAACAACAAAATTCTGGGTGTGGACTCTGAAGTAAGTATACTCCATATATTATTATGGGGTACGACGAGTGTAGTTAGACCCTTAGTACTCAGGCAATAGTGAAATGAGGAATATATGCATCAATTGCTAATGGTGTTCACTCAGCCTCTAGATTGGGTCCCACAAGGGTGGGGGGGTGGGGGATCCCTCCCCCTACCCCGGCCACCCTTGTTGTATTAGAGCGGCTGCTGGGGCTGGGGGGAGGGCATGTGTTGGTTTTGTATGGTGTGAGTGTAGGAACGCAATGTGGAAGCACCCAGTATAGGGGGAATGTGGGGGGAGGTTAGAGTTGGATGTTGTTTAAATGCCTGTTTGTAGGATGTTGGTTTGACACGCCCTGCTAATTTGTTATGGTTTTTTCTGTTTTTGTGCTTTCTCTGTTCGTATATCTGTTCCCTCACCATGATCACTCTGTTCACCATGTCTTCATTTGTCTGGTTTTCTATGTCTTTACACTATGGTATTTTCACATTCTCTCATCAATTCGTTTTTGTTCGGTTTATTTTTCCCAACACTTTTATCACTCGCTATCGCTACTTTTTCATCTACACCCCATCTGACTCATTTGGGGTCCCTATATATACACGTTTAGATATACTTTTTTGTGACCCTTTACCTATCTTGGGCTTGGAGTATTCATTACGGGGTCCACAGGGACAGAGCTCGTGTGGAGAGGAAGGAGAATGGGGGGGGTGACCCCCCTATTTTGAAGCACTCCGACAAGGAGCTTTTCGCCATTGCGGTAAGCGTGGATTTCTGTTTACCTATATTTCCTATTGGGGATATGAATTATAATAATTTATGTTCAATTGTGAGATGTTTGGAGGATGGTGGTGGGGGGTATGGGGAGAAAGGGGAGGGGGGTTTGGGCCACAGACTGCTGATCCACCTTGGGGGGATGGGTTCATTTCGGTAACACATAGAGTATATAAATGATGATTATGTATTACTGATATATGTATATGATATATATGATGTATTGTGATGTTGTTTCTTTTTTCTTTTCAAGAGAAAAAAACTTTAAATCTCTGTTTGTGATTATTCTGTTTTTTCTTTAAGATTGCATATCCATTTCTGGTCTACTCCTGAAGAAGCCCTGTAGCAGGGGCGAAACGCGTTGAGTGACCTGGACTTGTTTTACTGTAATGTAACTCTGCAGATCTGATCTGAGTCGATGGGCCCAAGGTTCCTATACCTCTCTGGGTAGGACATTCTGTCTGTGTAAATATTGTATATATTTGTCTGCTATGAATATAAATTTTTACTAGTCCATCGATGTATAATCGGTCAGCACAATAAAAAAAACATTTTTAAGCTTTATATTGGTGATGATAATCTCTGATTTGCCTAAAAAGCCCCACATTGTACCATGTACGGTTCTTTGTTTGTAGTTGTAGTAGATTATTGGGGTGTGGCACTTGCTCTTATGGGTATAAGACCATTGTATTCTCAGGGGGCCAATCAGATGCGAGTATTCACTATAGATAGATGCAACAATTAAAGCCCACCAATAGGATGCTCTTACCCTGAGAACTAGTAGTCTTTGTATCACTGCTTGGCACTCAAATAGCGAAACATCAAGTTATTAATCTGAAGAACCAATCATTGAACTGTATTCTCAACATTCATCAATTTATAACTTTAAATGCTGTTGATCTGCTTGAAGTTTATTTAACCAAATAAATTGAAAGGAAGAGTTTCTTTTTTGCTGAAGCCTGTGTCCCATAAGGAAATTTCCCTTTACAATCCGACATAGAGATGCAACACAAGATCAGAGACCCCCTTAACTTGCTAATTTAACCATTGGGATTGTTACACTTTTTTGTGTTTAAAGTATTATAGAAAAGTACAGAATGGGAATTATTGGGTATTTTCTATTTACGACAAACATAATATAGAGGCCAAAGGTTAAAGATAATAAAGGTTTTTGTTGTGCCACATCCTGAAAGTTAAATTAATTTTAGACAAACAAACCTTATGAGATTTGTGTATTTGAGAATTTTTGTATGAGATTTGTGTGTTTTCTTATTTCATTTTACTTGATATTTGAGGTAGAAAGGTAAAAACCAAGGAAGGCATGATCAGAGGAGAAATGCTTTAACTGCACAAAAAACTTAACAAAAATCCAGCAGAGCACTCAATATACATATGCGTCAAAAACAAGATAAGGCTGGAGTTCAGTTTGAATTCTTCTGTTTTCTTCTGCACAATAGCTGAATTCAATAGAGCAGCGTTTACATTAGGAATGTTAGCTATTTAGCAGTCTGTGTAATTAAACCAAAGGTCATGAAAACACAGTACATCCAATATTATTGATCAGTGTTGAAAATTCTCTTAGCTTCTATTGATTTGCATAATTGTTCCTGAGGCAATCAACAGCCAATCATTATTGTGTCTGGGATGCTTTTACACAACAAAATAGAGCTAATCTATGTGCTTGTGGTCAAAAAAAGGAAATCAAACACAATACCTGAAAGAATGTATGCTCATCACAGCAACACAGGTATGAATTTAGTTATATTTTTGTCTTGGCTGGTTAGATCAGCTTACATTTACACCATTTAGATGTATTTTTCAATTATGTAAATGTTCTTCATGTGAAATTTTCTTTTCAGTGCACCATATGTTTTTACTGTTATAAAGTTTAACGGACCTCCCCTCCTTTTCAAATGATCAAGCTCCACAGTTGGTGGGAAGACATGTTTCAAAGCTTCCATTCCTCTGTGTCGTGTGGTAAAGCTGGTACGGTACAGTATTTAAAAACAAACTGTAATAGATGGACAGTAAACTCTAAGTAAGCTCTACATATTTCATTTATTTCTCCAAGCAATCCATTTGAATGTAATACGTTAATAGTAATAGGTAATTTTATTATATGGCCATATCATTAAATTGAAATATAATTGCATGTAATTAGTGCCATGAAAAAATCTAGGAGAATAAAAGAAAGTTCTCCAGTTTCTGAACTGTAAGCCACAGTCAAAAGCCAAGACACAACAGAGAACATGACCATACCTATTAAGACATTTATTATTAGACCATTTTGGGTAAGCCAGTAGCTATTTAACCTCCTGTGCATTTGGCTAGAGTTAACTCAGGTTGAGTTTCATCCATCATGAACCTGAGTTAACTGCGGGGAAACTTACGTGTTCCCCGGATTCTGCCCTGATACCATCACCGGTGATGCGCAAGGGGCGGGGGTAGGTGGCACCATAGACCTCCATGTAAATGGAGGGGCATCGCGTTTTCCCAGCATGATTCCGTCAGCGATGGCGACGCCGGAATCGTGCTGGGCGCATCCAAATGGAGTGACAATCACAGCAGCATTTTATATACCTCGCCAAAATCACCCGTGGTGCGCTCAGGAGGTTAAACATGCCAGTAATATAAATAGGAAAGTAAGAAAGCTTCATAAAACACTTATCAAGCTAGATATTAAGATAAACAGTATTTTCACAAATTTAAAAACTTTAGCACAGTAGTTCAGCAAACTATCATATCTTAAATGTAAATGTTTTGCAGGTACTAGAAAAGTTATTTTGTACTTTTGCCCGGGCATGAAGCCGGTCTTCTAGTGAAAAACCAGCTCGGGGACAGGAAGTGACGTCACATCCGGCTCCCTGAACCAGGAACTATGCATTCCAGGGACCGGATGTGATGTCACATCCGGTTTTTCCGATTCAAATTCCCCTTCTTTAACTTCTTTAAAAGTCCGATCCGCCCATTCGCGGACAGACCTGGCAGATGTTCGGCCATCACTATATACCAGTCTTCAAACAGTAGAGGCAATGCTAAAGGTCCAGAGACAAACTTACAGATACTCACATTACAAGCTGTCAGCACTGCCCCTCTTCTCCCTGGAACATGCTATTAACAAATTCACTTGGAAGGTGGGACAGTGCAAGTCTTTCTCCCCATTGCTATTTAGGATAAAAGAGGGGGAAGGGGGAGGGGTTACCCTCAGTGGGGACTTTTCGTTGGCGGGTCTAACCTACTTGAATAGTGTGGACAATTGTTACAAAAAGGAGTTGAATTTGAAATTTTATTATAAAGCAATAACATATACACATGTACATATATAAAAACAAAACATCAAGACATGGGTAGTCCAAAATGGTTCCAACTTTCCAACAGTGTAGTGCGAGATGTAGAATGTCACTCAACTAGCTGGATTTCAAAGTGTAGTGGTCAACATGTTTCGCCCTTGTAACATGGGCTCCCCCGTTGCTATTTAGGTCTCTCACATGTCACAGCAGATAAAACATTCACTGCATATGCAATTTATTATGTGTGTACCAATGAGTTGATCATTTAGTCTATATGCCCTGACCATCAGTATCTGTCGAACTGATGGCCAAAAGTCACATCTCTTCTTTTTTGGTTTTCTGGAAAAAATCCTCAGAAACATTCCTCAGAACAGGTGAGGAGGGTCTCTCATATGAGCCTGTAGGGTTTACCTAACCCTCACCTATCTTGAAAATGGCTTCTAAATGCCATGAAAAACATAGTGTTTCACAACTATTTTATTATTAATTCCTGTTAAGACCTAATAAACTTTGTTGAAATCCATAATTGGAGCTTCTCAAACAAGCCTTTTTTCAGTCATTTCTCTTAGATGACAATTACCCAACTGATCTGAAACCGTTTAACAGGACCTCCCCTCGGTTACTTCCAACCAACTAAGAGTAAGGGCATCAAGGATATGGGTTGCCAAGTCAACCACAATCCATTGCATCTGGAACACTTTCAATAACAAAAGTGTAGTACAAAAGTTACATTTCTTTATTATTCTCATGTCCTAAAGTTCTTCTCAGATGGAGAAATTAGTGTCTAGTTTATCAAGAAAGTACTTGTATTTAACCTTCCTAGCGCTTCTGACGGCTCCATCTCGTCATCTCGTCTGCACTTTTATGTCAGTGTTGCAGCTGACGAGATGGAGCCGTCCAGCTAAGCTCACATCCCCCGTTCTGTGCTGTCCCGGGGGACATGCTCTAAGCTGGCTTCGCTGATGTCACCCCTTTCCCAGTCTAATTTGCATATGAATGTCCCAGGGGTCCACAGGACATTCATATGCAAATTGGGCTATCTTCAAAGACCACGTCTGGAAAGTCACCCCCAGTGTCATCTCCACATGTGCTCTTTGAAGTTAACCCTTTCAGAGAGTGCCAAATGCATTGTATATGCAGTGATAACTGTATCCAATACAATTCAAAGTAAAACAAAACACATTTCCAATTGTAATCAAATTTTTATTATAAACAAACATAAATACTGTTTTAAAATCTTTCATACCAAATAAGTTTTCAAGAGATTTTATCATTCAAATGATACATTTTATATACTTTTTTTCAATGTACTTTTTTTTTTTTATAATAATTGTGTGTTTCAAACATTATTATATTCAGGATGTCTACAAGACCCTTGTATGGACATATTTTTGGAAGTTACAGGCTTACAACACAAAAAAAAAGTCTATGGTGCGCTTCTGGTACAGAAATCTGGACCTTGCAAGAGCGCTAGGGAGGTTAACAGAGACCAAACATTTTTTTTATACTTCTCTATGATCCTTCCATATCAATAACTACATAAAATATGTATGTTAACAACATAATAGAGGATTCAATATTAGGACAGGTTTCAACTCTATCAAACAACACAGCAAGACTGTTGTCTACATTATATTACATGAGATTACAGTAAAACAGTCATACAGTTTAATCTGGACAGCAAACAATAAAGAACTTAGATATTCATATCTTTCAACTATGCATCTGTCTAAATTATACTGTTTATAAACTATATTCCGGGATGCACAGGAAGTTGATCACAATCTATCAGTTAAGTGGTTGTGGTGCTCGTCCAGACTTTTTTTCCTTTATAAACACAAGCCTGTATAAACAATGTACACTGAACTGAAGCCTGTATTCACACTATGTAGCTGAATAACTTAAACTTTTTTCTTAAACCTTTTTTCTTAAACCTTCATTTTAAAGGTAGCATGCAAGCCAATAGTGTATGTACCAATGCTATATTACTTATCTGACTGATTTACATGGTAAAGATGAATAAGCAAACTGTACATCTTTAATGTATATTATAACTCCATGTTATTTTACTGTGAATCAACCATAGCAAATGCCTCAAACAGTGTGGCATTGCAGGTAGGTAATTTTACCACTATATTATATCCATACTGACAGGTACTGTCAGGTTTTCTGACACCCCCTCCCTAAAAGGCAAAACTGTGCACATTTCACAGTGGCCTTTTTTATTGTGGGCAGTCTAAGGTACACCTGTGCAATATTCATGCTGTCTAATCAGCACCTTGATATGACACACCTGTGAGGTGGGATGGATTATCTTGGCAAAGGAGAAGTGCTAACTAACATAGATTTAGACAGATTTGTGAACAATATTTAAGAGTAATTGGTCTTTTGTGTATGTAGAAAATGTTTCAGATCTTTGAATTTATTATTTCGCTAAGTGTATATGTGTTAACACATACCTAACACATATAAAAAATGCATGCCTTTAAAAAACGCATATAGTGTGAAAGGGCCCTTAAGCTAGCCACACACGGGTAGATTTGTAAAACGATTCGAGTACAATCAATGAACGTGCGCGGTCACGGTGATTGATTGTACTCGAATCTGCTTACAA
>CM070035.1:105575203-105591631 GCA_036250615.1 Ptychadena robeensis | reverse complement strand
CTGTGATTGATTGGTGGTCGATTGCACGGGAATCTACCCGTGTGTGGCTAGCTTTAATGTATACAAGACAATCATATGATCAGTTAAAGAAGCTCAACTGATACAGGACCTATTTATCTTAACACCACTGTGAATTGAATTAATTAATATACCTATTGTATGCATATAGTAGAGTGTTATATTGTGTTAGCCACAAATTAATACTTGGGAATTAAAGTGATACTGTTTATTGGCTTCCTAAGCCCTTCAAAAAGCAAACTTTCAGGCTTAATACAATTCTGTTTTTTGAGACTCTCATTTAGATTGTTTCAATGACATCCATGAGTCATAAGGACCCTCCGTGGACATTCTGTAAGGCATACGTTAAAGCATGTGTTACAGATGGAGGGACCTTTCTGCCCATTCTTCTGCTCCTTTGCAATCCCGGGAAATTATGATTATGAAGAACCAGAAGTGATGTTGTGTAAGTCTTTTTTTTAAAAAAAAATAGAAAATGGTCCGTTACCAGTGGATGGGTATTCAATTCATTGTCTATGGGTGTGACAGAGCACTTATACTTGCTTTGTGCTCTGTTGAATTAATGTCGACGTAGCAAGTTTAGCTTAACACATTACATCATTACATGTGGAAACATTATTGTAATGTAATGCAGGTTTTGACGTCATGGAAGCTTAGCCTTATACACAAAATTACACGGTCATAAATATTTTAACAAAAAACTACTGTTTTGTCTGTTTTTTCTGTTTTGTCACTTGGCTAATACAGGTGAAAGTGATGGATTAGTTAATCAGGATAATGTTCAGAGTTAGGAAGTGTTATTGGGGGTAATAGAGATAAGGGGCCCAGGTGTGATATTCATCTCCTTTAGAAATTAAAATGTCGATAGGACAAGGGCAGCAAAGAAATTAGGTTAAGGCTAAATTTACACTGATGTTATTTGAACATGCCGTTTAAAGTTTTCAAGGCCCCCTCCGGCTTTAAAGCAAAGATGTTTCTACAAAATGTACAATAGTTTTAAAGCCTGGAAAAAGATGGGGGGGGGGGTGGTTGAGCATTCAAGGAGTGGTTTAGCATTAGCAGCCAGACTTGGACAGGTGGGATAGCTTCACCATTGAAGTCAATGGGGTCATTTTACACTCTGAACACAACAGAAGGTGTTCAAAAAACAAACATACTGCCTGATTAAATTTAATAAATTTTCTGATCTTTAAACAGCCTAATTGACTTCATTTCAAGGTTGTTTTCAAAAAATTACCTTGCAAACTACAGTGTAAATGAGCCTTAACATAGACATTTCTTGGAGAAAGTTAAATAGCAATGAGTATTGTAAATTATCAAAGATTAAGCATGAATGGTCCAGACACACTTGATGTTCAATGATGAACTTTTAAAAAGGTTTTTACTGGCAGTGGTCAAAATATCAGTTGTCTTAGTGGCACATTAAATTGTTGTCCTTGTTTAAGCCAGATTCCATAATTTGCAATTTCTGTGTAAATCTGCATTCCCTTTACAGCCGCTCTCGCTGTGATTCTTAATTCCCATTCAGTACTAAATCTCAGAATGAGGTTCGTAACCTGATTTTGCTATCTGTATTAAATTTGTCTAAGGTAAAGATAAGGGTATGTGGTCATAAGAGGTACACTATATTTTGTGCTATTGATCCAATGACCTCTGATGTTAGGTGATGGATTTAATGCTCTTTTAAACCAGAAAAACATGGTATAGAAAGAAAGAAAAGTATGACCTCGCAAAAAGCTAAAAGGATATTGGGACAAAGAAAACATCCCTATCTCATAATAATTGTAACCTATATCTTTGCTGGAAAAATGCAAAAAAATTCTATCAACTCTACATTTGGCATTTGAAAAGGATGAATTCTATTATGCGGTGTTTATATAGTGTATGCTTTCTATTATATTTGCACACTGGACAAATTAACAAGATTGATATGAAGGCAGTATGCAAGGCTTGTGCAGATGTTTATATGTCCTGAAATAATCCTCAACAAACGCTCTCCCTTAGAAACATGACATACTTTAAGATAAGAATGATATTATTGTCATGATGCAGGAAATTGAATTCTCTTTTATAAATGTGCATAGATGTGCAATATGATTAAACTGTATTTTATCACTTCATTATCCTGAATCAGTAAATGACTGCTTATATATTTAATAAAGTCAGTAAAACATAACTTAGATTAAAAAATTGATAACTTACGAGTTGCACCAAGAGGAAAAAAAAGATGACAAAAACTGTTTTTTTTTAAAGCTGAGGAGTTTGAGCCAAATAAAAATAAACATTTAAAAAATGACCCCCGCCCCCCACACACTGTTAAAGTGCAGTAGAATTTCATACTGGCTCATCCAATTTGTTCAAAAAAATTATTAGGAACATCTCAATAATTTCTTATTTCTTTTCTTTATTACAAATGAAGTCGCAACACTATACTATACTCTCATAATGTACTGCGGCCAACAACCCAAAAACAAAACCCAAAAGCTAGTGCAGGTATCCATTGACACCAGCCGACTGTTTAGGGATATAAATAATATTCATGCAACATTCATGTAAGAAGTATTGCACATCAATAAGCATAAGGTAACTTCAGTTAAGCGCAAATAAATAGACTTTTTAAGCTTTAAAAGAACTTGATATATAAATGAATTCATTATTTTGTATTCATTCAAAATGTCTACTATTCAAACCATTTCAGTCATGAAATGGCCATTGTGCATATTTCAATATTTGAAGGCAGGCCTAGCATTCAGGCACCCACAAAAGCCCATAATACAGATATATATTTTGTGATTTTAGAAGGTATTTCTTTTTATAGATTGTATCAAAATTTTTGTAAGAAGACCTTCAATTAACAATGAGTTTTTTTGTTTTTACAGACAACTAAAAATAACTCTTACTAGCAGATTAAAAATTAAACTGTGAGTCAAAGGCAGAAAAGATGATTCTTAAGATGATTAGGAAATACTACAAAAAAAGGTTAAAACACCTATAAATGCAGTGATTTTACGCATTCTAAATTCTAATTTTGCAGTTTAATGCTCTTAGCATAAAGGTATTTATTAATCCAATTTATATATATTTCAATTATACTTGCAGAGCATAAAAGTTTGAAGGCAAATGTAGATGATCTTTGTGCTCCTATACTGCTACTGTTGAATTATACTTGGGTTGTTGTTCTCATAATTCTTTCAAGTGTGCTGATGAATGAATTATGTATTTTGACATACAAAATAATTTCAATTTCTTTCTTTTTTAATATGGGTTTTCTACTGCAAATCCGAGTGAATAATGAGAACATTTACAGCTATCTTTTTTTTCCAGATAAAACTGTATTCCTGTGCAATATTTTGCTCTACTTAGAAAAAAAGAACTAAAGAATAAAATGGCCCGCCAGTGAATTGTTGCATTTGAATGGATATCAGGTAAAATGATAAAAACAATAATAATTATTTTATCTGTTAAAGTACTCTGTATATTGTGTAACTGGGGCTCTCACTCCTTCCATTCATTCTTTTCATGAACACTCATTAGTCTAACCTGATTGTATTATGGTGTCTGTTCCTTGTAAATACAAGTACAGACTTTTACACAAATTGAGGAGAGGACCCTGCCCAATTGGGCTTCCAATGTAACAGGTTGGGGAATGAAAATATTCTTTTTTTAGAGGTTTTTTTTTTTTATTAAGGTTTCAAACAAAAAGCAGAAAATAGGTATACACAGGGTTATATTGAAAGAGGCTCACATATGAAAATGGAAGACCAAAGGTAGAGAATTGATTAATACCATAAGACGAACCCAGTTTTTAGGGCAGGAAAACAAGAACAAAAAGATTTAATCATACTCCACCATGTCCGTGGGAGCTGCAGAGTGACTGCAGTTTCCACGGAGGGAGAGAGGCATAGATGGCAGTTCATCTATGCCTCTCTACATTGCATATGCCAGCAGGGCTCTGAGCTCTGCTGGCATAGGCAATTATACAGTACAGTAAGAAAAGCCGGACATCTCTCAACTGATAGCTCCTCCAGCTCCCTGGCTAATCCATGCCGGTAGAGCTGGCGGGAAGCCAAGGCCGTGGGGGTCGTGCATTCGGACCATAAGACGCAGGCACTCCCCCCCCCCATTTTGGGGGTGAAAATATGCGTCTTATGGTCTGAAAAATATGGTACATCATATTAAAATATATATTTGGTGCCGCTTAAAATTAATGTTCTTCAGTAAGATAATAACACAATAAAATAACCTAAGCATACAATAATTTATAACAAAAACTCGAAATGCCATTTCCATTCTGAAACAAGAGAGGTTGATCAGCTTTTTAGATGTGTATTTGGCAGCAACACACTAATTATATTCCTGTACTGTATTCCAAGTTTGCAGAATATTTCATTCTCAATGAAAAACTACAGTGCAGTCCCTTGTAAAAGAAATCCAGGTATGTAAAACAATGCTGGTCCTGTGGAGATTTGAGACCTGTATTTTATGACAGCTATCAGCAAGGGGTTGCACTTGACAATTCAGACAAAAGATATTTTCAAAAGATAAGTTTTTTTTCACATAAAGAATACAGGTTCTATGGTTGACTTCCATATGAGGTGAACATTTGTGTCTCATGGGAATAACAAACTTGTTCCATGCAACATATATTCTAGGTCAAAATTTATTTACCATAGAAGCATCCTTGTTTTGACTAACAAGACATTTGTACTGCAGTATTCTGTTATACTTTAAGAATAGTCCTAACAAATTGAAAAACAGTGCTTGAAATTGAAGTCTCTAAATTTTTTTAATCCTTACAATATTACTAACCTCATCCTGCATCCCAGCACCGTCTCCTATTTCTTTAGTGTTCGCTTTATTTTTGTATAGGAGTGGGATTAGCTATGACACCCTGGAAGATGAAGCAAAGGAAAAAAGACACACAAAGGTGAGGATTTTATCATTAGAGTAAATAGAGAATCATACACTGGGAATGTATGGGGAAAGGGGGTTTCTGAGGTGATTTTTCCCTGCTTAATAATTTTACACTCAGATTGGATTATTTTTGCCCACATGGGGTCATGATTTATTCACAATTTTTTCTTATACAAACTATCTGTGTATATAGCACACAAGTATTGGTAATCACAATATATTTTCGTTTAAAAAAAGGGAGAAGAGAAAGAGGGCCTCCTACAAGTGGTGGGAGGAGGGTCAACACATGACACCAAGCCACTAGAGATTATGCACCTTTGTAACATAAACACAGACACCTCATTTTAAATAAAGGCAACTACACTAGAGCCAACACTCATACAAGAGGGAGGGGAGTATGTGGGGGTAAGGTTTTTTTAGGGGGCACATCTGAGTTAACACGACACTAGAGCTAACACTCATACATGAGGGGAGATAGGGGGATGGGTGGGAGGTTGTTGTATGAGGGGAGGGGGTGGGGACAAGCGGAGAGGGGGGGAGGGGGGGGGGGGGGGGGGGGGGGGGGGGGGGGAGGTTTTTAGGGGATATACCTGATCTGTGAATAATGGACTAAAGGAACCCCATATTGTGTTTAATCTAAGGTTATGCAGAATTACACCATCATTATTGGAAGGATTACTTTGATGTAAGAAAATATGGCCGTATGAAAAGGGACAGGTAAATGAAGCATTCCATAGGAAGCCCCAAAGACTGAATTATAATGTATGTAAATGAAACAAATTTATGGTAATTATACGCATGTATTTTTTGGTATTTTAGTGCTTGGTCGATTCTTGAAAAAGTCCTCTACAGGATGAAACACGTCGAAATAGATACCACTGCACATCCAATCTATGATTGACCTCCAATCATGGTGTGGTCTGCATTCAATACTTGGTGATAGAAGAAAACCAGGACCACCACTTGTAGGAGGCCCTCTTTCTCTTCTCCCTTTTTTTAAACGAAAATATATTGTGATACACAGATAGTTTGTATAAGAAAAAATTGTGAATAAATCATGACCCCATGTGGGCAAAAATAATCCAATCTGAGTGTCTGGTAAAATTATTAAGCAGGGAAAAATCACCTCAGAAACCCCCTTTCCCCATATATTACCAGTGTATGATTCTCTATTTATTCGCTTTATTTTTGTCTTACGCTTTGTTGTATATGTCACACCCTAAGGCCTAGTTCACACCTATCCTTCTATTACATTTATATATATATATTTATATAAATATATACACACACACTCACACACACATATATATATATATATGTATATATATATATATATATATTGGATATTTTAAACATTTTAAAATTTTATGCATTGAAAATGATCCAATTAAGTACAGCAACAGCTCAGCATATATTTGCATGCTAATGTAGACATTTCGTCATCTGATGCCATTCAGAGCAATTATATAGTTTTTGGACAGGCAGCCAAGGATACGTTTTATGAAAGTAAGGCTATGTCTCCACAGCGTTTTGTGATCCGTCTGAACCCTCTACATTAAGCGCAGTGCTTGGCGGGGATACAGACGGATTACATACACTTTACCTGCCCAGCGGATGCTCTGTTCTCACATCGCTGAACCGATCCGCCGATGCAGGGGTTAACGTAGTGCAGTACGTTAACCCTTGCATCTGAGGATGTCTAAACAGAGCATCTGCCGGGCAGGCAATGTATATGTGATCTTTGGACCCCCGCCATGCACTGCGCTTAACGTAGGGGTCCCGATGGATCACAAAACGCAGTGAAAACATACCCTAATTATCTTTACTTACCCCACCAACAAATCTTGTATTTAACTCTTGCAGTGTGGTAGCAATCCACTGCAAGGGGTAATCATAAGTAAGGCTTACGTTCAAATGTAAAAAAAATAACTAAGAATAGTTATAAATAATAAGTTTAAAATACAAACACTATATTCTGTGAATCCCAGAAGTAAGGTCACTCACCTAAATATGTTACTACCTTAATACGCCTTTGCTAGGTATGAGTTACAGATAAGTGGTGAATTCTGTCTAGAGGGAAGTGCAAAATCAATATGCACCCAAACTCCCTTTTATTTTATCTGTCACCTACACTTTACTTCCAGTTTACATGAGGTAAAGATTGGTTAGCCCACTCCTCAGTGAATTAAATTATACTGCTTTGGCGAGTTTTAAATGTTTTAATGTGCAGGCCTCCCATGTCTCTAGTACATTTCCAGTCTAGTCTTGTACATCCAAAGTGTCCATCTGCTGGACAGTTTTATACTGCTTTATTATCTGCAGTCTCTGAATTTCTGCAGTATAACACCTGCTAGTGCATTGGCTCTATAATACACTTCATCTTGATGTTGCTCATTAAAATTGTGCTG
Source organism: Ptychadena robeensis (assembly GCA_036250615.1). NCBI lineage: Eukaryota > Metazoa > Chordata > Amphibia > Anura > Ptychadenidae > Ptychadena > Ptychadena robeensis. The sequence continues at coordinate 105,584,291 of CM070035.1, read as the reverse complement.
TTGCAAGCCAATATTTAAAAGTGTTGTATCATCTGTGACCTTACTGTTTTGAGTTTTCTTTCATGTAAAGGAGTGGCTCTGCAGTAGTTGCATTTAAGTCATGCTTACTGTAAAGGAGAATAATACAATTACAGCCTCATATGCAATACTGTGAAGCTATATGAAGTATTTGCTACTTAAATACAAACTGGTGGCTCCTCGTTTAGGTCTCGTCCGAAGGGTAGGATGGATGGACTGTTATCTCCCCACCACTGGATGACCTAGAGATCTTTCTGCTCTGGCACAGACTATATCTATTGGGGAGACATCATCCCTGAGCGCTATTTTCCGATTGGACAGAGCAATAATTATCAAGATATCACTCCGTGGGGTGTAGGAGGAATATCTACACTGACATTCCCTTAACAGAAGCACATAGAACGCCATTTGTGTTCATTGTCCAAATTTGGATGAATGATTCCTCATTGGACTTTTGACCCAACTGTAGGTGGATCTATATCCGGTGATCTCACCCTGGTGCAACATATCTGGACTGATAGTATGAAATTAACATCTGTGTCTCACAAAGACAACCAACATGTGCATAGCCTGAAGAAGCCGCGTAGGCGAAACATGTCACGCAAGTATTGCACATTCTGACAACTTTGGAGCTTTTTTCAGCATGGATGTGCTACGGTTTTTTATGTACTATATGTAGTGTATGTATACCAATTACTATTGTCAACCAATTGTTGTAATCCACCTATTGGGTTTGAAAGGATTGATTGGCCCCCAACAGGAGAAAAAAATCTATTTTGCTTTGATTTATCCTTATTATTTTTTATCATGTGTTCTCAAATAAAATAGATTTTATGAAAAATATGTGACCATAGTGTGAAGTCAAACATTCCAATTAAAGTCCCATTGGAGGGGAACTTCCTTTGTATCTTTAATAATAATCGGGATCGGAATGTTTGACGAGACAATATTACAGGTTCAAACCAACAATCCTTTCTACTTAAATACTAAATAAGCCTGGTGCTGTTGAGCTAGGGTGTCACCCTACAGAGTAGTATCAGGCACATCATGGTAAAATCTGGGGGTGACTAGATTGATCAATGGGAAGGGCTTAAATAAGTATGTTAAAAAAACAGTACTATGATAATAATGCTCTGCGTATTTGTATAATGCCCTGAAGCACACATTTGATTACAGAAGTACAAGGGTTTCCCATACACTCATACACATCTCATTGGGGTAACACATTGTTTTGTAAACTGACAATATTCATGTTAGTGTTAACTACCGGCACACAGTGCAATGTAAGAATTGCCCTTCCCATTCCCCTTACAACTACTAACCTGTGCTCCTTTTTTATCAGAACCTCCAATGAAACACTAACATTATTACTGCCGGTAGTTACATGTTTAAAGCACTTTTTTGAATGTTAAAGCATAATGTAATGCATGCATGTATGAAAGGTACAAAAGATTTACAAAAAACCTGTGAACCAATTGCTGCTGCTAGCTTTACATCATAACCTGCAGCATGTGAAGCTTACTCAGCAGATTTGCCTTGTGTAATTAGTAGAGATGATTGTCATTTTTCAACAATTATTTATAATTCTACTAATATTCAATTCTATACTCATGAATATTCCACGTGCGAAGATTCATGTCGTAATTACCTTTAAAATGAATGGTCGCATGTGCTATATAATATATATTCGCAATCCATGCCCATAAGCATCCCAATGCGAATATTCGAAATTGCGAATATTCGAAATTGCGAATATCCTTTGCCATATTCTCGAAATTTGCGAATTCTGGAATAGCCGATATTCGCCAAATATATTCAAACATTCAAGCTCAACACTACTGCAGAGTAGTGATGGCGCGAACCCGGAATTTGATGTTCGCAAACCTCCCCAAATGTCCGCGAACCCGGCGAACCCGGCGAATCCCATAGACTTCACTGGGCAGGCAAACATTAAATAGTGTTGGAAAAGTTATTTCAAGGGGACTAACACCTCCTTCTTTCCTAACTCTCCTTCTTCAGCAGAATGTGTAATGGCGTCCTGTACTTGATATGTTATAGGGGGTGTGAGGGTCTGTGAGGTGGGGGGTGCTCATTGGCTGGATTATGTCTGCTGACTGACAGGGGTCAAAGTTTCTGCAATGTTAAAAGATAGGGGGCGAACCGAACTCGCCATATGTTTGTGAACATGCGATGTTCGCCGCGAATAGTTCTCCGGCAAACAGTTCGGGCCATCACTACTGCAGAGTTGCTTTCACTGGAAGCAGCGAGCCAAGCTTAACACAAGAGATACAATCCCGCAGGAGAATCATCTCTCCACCACTCTTGGCACAATGTAGTCACGCAAGCATCATTCTACTGGCATTCACCTAATGCACACCTGTAAATTAGATTGCTTGATTCATTTTGAAACTACAAACCTCTTCTAGACTGCATTCAAAGAGATCTCCAGACCTGGAGAGCAATTTCCTTCTCCTGGATTGAGAGAAAAACTATAATTAAATTGGTCCTTCCGTGCATACTATATCTTTTGCAAACTATTTCCATTCATTTAGATATTTCCTTTTTCCATACGCCAGATAAACTGACATTTCTATTTCCATTTCCTCTACTATGCCTAGTTTGGTTAGGTAGAGCTGCCATACCACAGAAGCCATGGTTTCATTCACTTATAAGAGCCACTTCTCAAGTGTTACATAACACTTATATTAAGCATTCTCTTACCTTCTTCCCAAGTCCATTTAGGCCAATTTGTGGTGATCCCAAATATCCCCCAGGAAAGCTCTGGGATTTTCAGAAAATATGGGAGGAGCCCTTTTAATTAAAGGTATGTGATCTGATAATAAATGGCATCCTAATACAATGTTCAAAACTTTCAGACAAGACCCAATCTGGTTTAGTCCCCTGGTGGTCTTATTTACAATAAGAACACTGCTTGGACCGGTACAAGCATATGGAGTCTTTTACCAGGTCCCGGACGAGTTTTGAAGAGGTCTGCTCTGGTAAGGGCTCCTCTCAGCACCCAATCACTTGCCTATATAAATAATTTGAACCCTCGTCTCACCCTAGAGCTCAAGCCATTCAATCTTTTTGGTTCCACGATTGAGAGCTCTCCATCCCAGCTAATAGATGGGAAATGGTCTGGTTGGCAGCCCACAAAAGTACATTTAGCAGTAAGCAGCAGGAAACGATTTACAAAATTATGTCCCTCTGGTATCACACTTACCGCCTACTTGCTGGAGATTCCCTTATACATTTGTTCTGGTCGTGCTAACACATTGTACATTTTTGGTGGGAGATCCACAGGTGGATGTCGCATATCCTGGAAAGAGTGTTTCCTTTTACACCAGTGTTCTTTCTTTTGTACTATCAAACATAAAAAAACAAAGTTACACATGATAAACTCAGCTAGGAGCCTTTTTTCTAGGTGAGCCTCCAGTGTGGGGGACAAAATCAAACAAATATGTTTTGTTCATGAGATGGAGGAAATGTTGTATAGTAAGATAGACCAGTTGGAAGCTTTCAGATGGAATCTCTTCAAGTTTACAGATTATTATAATGGTCTTATCCTTATAGTTTGAATGTTGTAGCGGTCTCTTTGTTTACCCACATCCCCTTTATCTGTTGATTTATTTATTATGAAGTCAATCAATATGAGTAATTCTAAAAGGGAATGTGTTCTTCTATCTTCAACTGAACCCAGGACTATTTTGTAGATTGTGTTAATTGTTTGGAAAGTTTATACTTTTGCACCTTTTTTTTCTTGTTTCGCTGTTTCTCTTTCCTTTTCCCTCTATTATATTGTATTTGATTCTTGATATTTTGTGCATTCATCTGAATATTATGTTGTGCTTATTTGTCTTTTCTCTGTTATGTTTTAAAATGTTCTCTGATAAAAAGTTTATTGGAAAAAAATGCCTGTGTCCATTTGAGAATAGTTTTACAATGCTCTGAAAAAGAAGTGCACACTGAAAAAAGGCTTGTTTCTCTGGTTGTAACTTTTATAGTACAGGTGTGAAAAGCTTTAAAGCTAGCCATACACGTGTCGGATTCCATGGCCAATTGATCACTCACCCAATTGATTCCGGCGATCTCAGCGGGAATGGGAGCTGCAATCAATCAGCCACTTAAGAGGATCCGATCGCTGCATACCACCTTGTCCGAGTGATCGCGTCCAATTGATCGGGGGCTCAGAATTGGATCCGACAGAGAACCAACATCACTCGGACAAGGTGGTATGCAGCGATCGGATCCTCTTAAGTGGCTGATTGATTGCAGCTCCCATTCCCGCTGAGATCACCGGAATCAATTGGGTGAGTGATCAATTGGCCATGGAATCCGACACGTGTATGGCTAGCTTAAGAACTGCTGAGAATTTTTTAAGGAAATTACAAGAATTCAAAATAAGAGAAATAATGCAGTGTTTGCAGAACTCCAGAAAACATTCCTTGCTCACTCTTAAATGTTAATTAGAGCAGTTTAAGGCTAAGTTTACACTGTTGCTTGCAAGGTCGTTTTCTGGTCTTTTAAGCGACCAGAAAACGACCTTGCTTTAAGTTTACAATGGAAGTCAATTAGGTCGTTTAAAGAGCAGAAAATGTACTGTCATTAATCAAGCAGTATGTTTTCTGTTCTTTTTTTTTAACTCCTTCTGTCACATTCAGAGGGTTGTTTGGTCGTTAAACTACCCCATTGACTTCAATGGTGAAGCTCTGAAAACAACTGCAGCAAGTTTGCAGAGCTTTTTTCACACTTTTTTCAGTTTTTAAAAACAAAAACAAAAAAACAAACGACCTGGGAGTGGCTATCCCACCTTTCTAGGCACCCTGCAGGGTCAGATGACCTCCTGTGGCTGCTTGAAGATCACCCCCTCCCTCCTGGACGTTTTTCAGTCTTTAAAGCTAGAGTACATTTTGTACAAAGGTCTTTGCTTTAAAGCTTCTTTAAAACCTTTCTGCCACTGGAGAGCGTCTAGGAAGCTTTAAACGTGTTGTTCAAATAGCGACAGTGTAAATTTTATTGTAGTTTTCATCAAAATAATATTTGAATAAAGTGGTCACTTTATCAATATCACATAAAACAGAATGGGCGATGCTTGAATAGTAATGCAAGCGAAACTGACAAGGCATAGTTGCCATACTCTAAGGGCTTGTTTCCACAACGTTTTTCAATCCGTCAAGGTTGAAAAAAAGATGTAAGTCAGATAGAGGAATTTTGACGCAGTGGAATCTAACCCTTAGTAATGCTTATTTTGTTTCTTACTTTTTTTTCAGATATTCAGCTCAATATTTTTATTATATTGATATTTCAGCTCAATATTTTTATTATATTTGCAAGATTGGAAATGTTGCTTTAACATTCACATTTGATAAAAAAGAAAATAAAGCTGCAATTAGTTTGTTTAGAAGTCAGGCTTAAATAAATAAGATACAACAAGATTGCTGGATGATAGTGACAACTGTGACATTTACCAGCATTTTTCTCTGTAATCTTGCAGGATATTTAAATGTGTTTGACATTTTTTACAGACAATAGAGTTAGTAAAAATACCTAGGATTAGTAAATTAGTAAATAGTATAGTAAAGAACATCTATATATTCATTTTAGCTGTATGTATATGATTCCTAATGGATGATCATTGTTGTGGGTTTGAATATTAATAATAATCTATTTTATATATATTAATAGAGATATTTTGATATGAATATTTATATTGACATATCAATATATTCTCCCCATAAATGAGGATATCTTGCAACTAGAGATGGCTCATATCACAACAGTTTGATTAAGAGACAGGCCACAGAAGCATTTCACAGTAATAAAGTTTATAAACTAAACTATACATATAACAATGAACATAATAACAGGACGATACAAAAACATATAAGACAAAGGACCATTAAGTTACATTATGGTACCTGTAGCTGTTTGGTAGGACAGCATTTCTTCTGCTAAGATCCCGCTCTCCCCACCTCTTACCCTCTATGACTGACTATATTTATGTATAATTTCTAAGGAGGGTCCAAGGGGCGTCTTCCTTGACTCTTAGGCGTTACCTGCTTGCTTAGTGGAAGGCTTATGTTTAGGTGGACACCCATAACTCAGTCCACTAATTGTAATATTACTAATTACAATTCATTACCTCTAACCGAACCATGGCTCCATGAAGTCTGCTTTTATGTTTATACTAATTTGCATGGGCCCTTTGAAGTAGAATTAAGACCAGGTGATGTGGTGCCACCCTGACCTGTGATGAATAGGTGTCTTCTGGCTTTTGTTAGGAGGTTCTAATCAAATTAACATTCTATTGTGTACCAGATCTATGGTTTAGGGTTGACTGAGACAAGTATGATTCTATGTGAAACTAATATTTGTCTATTAATGGAGATTAATCATAAAACTCATATGCAACAATCATGGTGGAGTGGAAGAGGATTTCTGTGGTAACCTGTGAAGCTCCAAATAACTTCATACCCAAGAAAGTTAAGGCACTGCTGGAAAATAATGGTAGTCACACAAAATTGTTTGGGCACAATTTGTATATTCTCCATTTACGATAATGCTCACTTTAGTTGCCCTAGGCTTAGGCATTAACCTCCGTAGCACACTGCTGAGGTCCAGATTTCTGTACCAAAAGTGTACCATAGATTTTATTGGATTTTTTTTATGTTGTAGGCTTGAATGTTTGAAACAAAATTTACAAAACTATACATTTAATAAAAGGTATAATTTAAATGATAACATTTCTAAATTACAGTCTATATTTATATTTGTTTTTTGTTTAAAATAAAAAATTTTAATGGAAATGTGTTTTGTGTTTTTTTTACTTTTAAAAATCTTTATCACTGTATCCATTTTTTTTTGAGTTTCAAATTGTTTCAATTTAAATGTTATTTAGCAAGTACATTTTTTATTATGAAATGAATGCAGAAAGCAGAGAACAGGTTTGTAGAGAACACAAAAAGTTCAGAACAAATTCTGTTCTCCGCAATTCTATAAATGGGCCCCTATGTGTTTGATATATTTAGCAACTATGTCTCCTTTTCTCACACAACCTTTGTATCTCTCATAAATGTATTTGTAGCATCTGCAGATACAAACTGTATGCAAAATCTACCAAAAATGAAAATAAAAACAGAAACTAGTCCTGTATGCTTGTCATCAAAGGCTTTGAATTTTGAGCACAGGAACACTGAAACCATTTTCGCTTTTGAAATTGTGCAAATGCCTTTTCTTCATTGCAGAGAAAAACTGTTGCCATTTGATATTTGCTTTTAATGTGTAAAGTTTGTGTAGAAATCCTTGGTTATATTATGTGTGTTATAGGCTTGTTAGCCATACCCTCATCTTTTCTTGATACTGTCTGCGGACTTAGTTTTATATCTCATTTACCACTCAGGTACAGTGCTCAGAGCCTTTGCAACTAACTCACACAATCAGCTAGTGCAACACACTCACAAATCAGCTAGTGGAAATTTCACAAACACCTTTAATAAGGACACCCTAAAACAAAAAAACACTTTAGGCTTATATTCGAGTCAATCAGTCTTTCCAGGTTTCTTAGGTTAAATTAGGTACTCTATGTTAAAATAAGTACCTTGGTTTTCTTTTCAGATTGGCTTTAACTTAAAGCAGACCTACCACTATAAATAAATAATTTTATGAATGACACTAGAAGTGCCCATAAAAGGGAGGAATGCATAAGAAAACTTACCTTTAAGGAGTAATTTAAGAAGATCCCTCAGCTGGACAGCTGGACGTGCAGAGAAAGATGGGTAATTTCCTTATCTTGGCTATTAAAATTCCCATAGAAAACCATTAAACACCCGCCAGTGGCCACTTGCGATATTGCACCCCCTGGGCTAACCACCGGAAGCCTGGAAAATAAATATGGAATCTTTCATACGATTCCAGGCAGCAACAGGTAAGTATATTTTGGGGGGATTGTGGAGCGCTATGCCACAATCATACCAGCTCAAAAGTAAGTCAAACTATTATTTTACAAATGTATTTTTTTTTATTGAATATACATCCGCTTTAAGTATATAGTGTTATTCTATTTTCTGTATTTTATTGAAAAATTGTTAAAGAATTTTCAAAAATTTCTCAACATTTCGGAAATTGAACTAAACAAATGTTCTAGACAGTTGATTGGCCCTGGAACAATTTTCAGTCTCTTTGCAAAAGAAAGTCATGGCTTAAATCAATTAACATAGTAGTGCTATCTACATATCCTTCCAGAAAAATACAAAAAAAAATATTGGGTGCTAAAATTAGGATCTGTGACCCTGGTCAATAAGGGGAATTGTGCTATGTAACCTTTACTAGAGGATGTATTTGGCTTAGAAAATCAGGTCAATTCACATGATCCATGAAGTCGATATTATTAAAATCTACCCGTGCATTTCTGAAACATGCACAATGGTGGCCTCTGATCATGGCCTTAGACTACAATGATTTCAAGAAATTTGCTTAAATTTTGTTCAGCTGATTTGGCATTTCTATTAGACTTTCACTAAATAAATCAAATGATGGCAAAATATATCCATCACTTCAAGCGTCTCCAAAGATGTACTGACTCTCCCAGACCACCTCTATATTTATATTGCAAATGTAGTTGTGAATTATACCAACTTATAATATATATATTTCAAACAAACCAAAGGAATCTAGTGGTGGACTAGACCCTGGTAGTGGGGTGGCTAGGCCCTAGGGACTTTAAATAGGCTCAAAGGTAAAGTAACCAACAAGGTAAAGTAAAACATTATTTTATTGGAAATGTAACAGATATACACACCCTACATATAACACATAGTTTGTCAGTGTTAGATACATATACATATACACAACCAAGACAATGATCACACGCAGCCCTGGTACAACTAGATGGGAACGTGAGGAGCTTGGAGCGCTTGAGCGACAGTGCCTGGGTAGATGCCGAAATCTCCCGATGCGTTTCGCCCCTGCGGGGCATCATCAGGGGGGAATGTGTAAGGCACCGCAATGTATTCCTGTTATGTACCCGCAGGTCCTGGGTTTGCACGGGGGTGCCAGGAGCAGGGAATCTATG
>CM070035.1:105547497-105562770 GCA_036250615.1 Ptychadena robeensis | reverse complement strand
TTAATGCCAACTAATAGGGTAGATCTGCCAATGTAAAGTTCCCATTGAGGGTAACCCCTTCCCCTCTCCCTCTTTGTCCAATATCATGAAGAAAATAAAGCAAGAAGGCTAAAGAGAAAAAGGGGGGATAGCCCAAAGCATTTGAAATTCCAACAATTTAGTTACACTAGAGAGGAGAAATTATTAAAACGATGCAAGATTCTGGCTTTGTTTTACTTACATCACTGATGTGAAAGAAATGTAGCACCACTGTCCATGGTTATTAGATTATTATTTTCTTGTTTATGTGTTAACTGTTCAATTAAAACTTGGGTGCAGGGCTGTTTAAAGCTTGTGCTCAGAATGGGCCCATAATTACAGGCTTGAAATCTTAAGCCTCTGAAATCTTTTCCCATCCTGTCTTTAACCTCCCTAGCGATACGCCAAAGCCTTTGGGCAGTCCGCAGGAGCTCACCTGGTCCGGCTGCTGCCTCCAGCGACGTCTTTGCCTCCTTCTTCCTCCTTGCTGAGTGACATCACGGAGACGGAACCCGGACTTTCGTTTATTAAATATTACTTAAACATTATATGATTTCCTGTTTTTATTGCACATAACATGTAAACATTCACAGTGCAGGGTGGGTCCAATTAGCTCTTGGAATGACTTTTCCAAGAGCTAATTGGAGCCAGGAGTGAGCCAACCGTGAGTCAAATCAGTGTGATGATATTGGATGTGTTGCTGAAAGCTGTCCTGCCCTTTAGTTTAAAGCTTTCCAGGTGCTCACATGTGGCAGAAAATGTTTATGATGCTTCAAAGCACAAGCGTCTGTACAAAAGCTTTAGAGCCCTTTCACACTATATGCATTTTTAAAGGCATGCATTTTTGCATATATACAAAAACGCATACGTTTTGCACCTTACATTTGCGTTTTGCATTTGTGTTTTTGAAAAAATCAATGATCAAAAAGCATGCAGCAGGGCATTATAAAAAACGCAGCGCATGTAGTGTAAATGGTAACATTGCCACAGAGCTGGAGGCGCTTTCAGAGCTTTCCCATTTAGGTAAATTTTGGGATGTTCAACAACCAAATGATAATTTGGGGTGATTTTGTCTACTTACAAAACTCACCCTTAGCTAAAATGAAACATACTCATATGCCCTTGCTGTGGCCCTCTCTTTTTTTGATCAATATATTCTTTATTAGGTTTACATATACCTTAACCATATACCTTAACATACATCCATTTAAGGGTAGAAAAAAATAGAGACACGTTTCCCTAACATTGAAAACTGACTCCTTATATATCTATAGTCATATTTACAACTTATCTTTCCATTCACACCCATTCATAACCCATTCCTAATTCTCTCCCTAATATCTCATTCCACTTCTCCACATAGGGGGGCCTCCATTCTCCATCCTCCTCCATAATTTTATATAGATCTGCCACAAATCCCTTCTTACTTTTATTTTGACTACACATTAGCTCAAATTTTGTAGGGTCCCGGAGCCCCACGGTCACCAGCCTGCCCCCGAAGTAGTGACGTACCTGGATGTATGTGAATCTCTCACTCTCTGGGAGCCGTTTCTCTCTGTTGAAGATGTCGAATTGACCTATGCTCCCTCTGGGAGACACTATATCGCCTAGGTTCTTAATCCCTGCCTCTTCCCAAACCCTTCTTTTTCCCGTGGCCCATGTTATGGGTATATGCTGGTTTCCAATTATGGGTTCTAGTCTGGAGACTTAATTTGCTAACTTATATTTGTATTTATTTTGGTCCCAGATTCTTAACGTGTGTTTAATCGTGTCTGGCATATATGGGTCTTTAATCTGGATCCCTTCCCCCCATATCCATTCCTTCATATTTTTTGTTTTCAGAACTTCCTTCTCTAGTTGGGTCCATCTTGGAGTGTTTTCCTCGTCCATCCACACCCTTAGCGGTCTTAATTGGGCTGCTATGTAGTATTTTTTTATACCCGAGGCCTCCCTTGTTCTTTGGTCTGCACATAAGTTTAGAGGACAGTCGATGTGTCTCGTATGCCCATATATATTCTAGGATCATTTGTTGTATCTTATAAATCGTTTTCATTGGGATAATGACTGGTATCGTATTAAAGAGATATAAAAATTTGGGTATGACCATCATTCTAATTCCATCTATCCTTCCAAATAGGGAGATTGAGTGTTTTTTCCATCTCTTCAAGTTGTCTCCAACATCTTTTATTAGTGAAGGGTAGTTATTGTTATAAAGTTTATCATATTTTGACGTTATTTTAATTCCCAAATATTTTATTTCCTCCATATTCCACTTCCATTTAAAGTTTTCCTTTAGACGTTCAGTATCCCTTTTTCCCATATTTAGTGGCATAGCCTCGGTTTTCCCTGCATTATTTTTATATCCTGACACCACACCGTATTGGTCTAAGACATTCAGAAGGGATGGGAGGGAGGTGTTTGGTTGTGTTATGCTTAATAGAACGTCATCCGCAAATAGTGAGATTTTGTATTCCTGTTTCTCTATTACCACTCCCTTGATGTTATCATTGTTCCTTACGTGGGCCGCCATTGGTTCTATTGCTAGTGCAAATAGAATGGGGGATAGTGGGCAGCCCTATTTGGTGCCATTACTGATGGAAAACACCTCGGAGTTTCCAATGGGTGTTTTAACTGAGGCAGATGGTGCTGAGTATAGAGCTATCACCACTGTCAGGTAGGCACCCTTGAGACTGAAGTGTTTTAATGTCTCCATCAAAAAGGGCCAGGTGAGCCTATCAAAGGCTTTTTTTTGCATCCAAACTCAGCACCACTGCCCCAGTCTTTCTTCTATTTAATACTTCTATTATATCAATTATTTTTCTGGTGTTATCGCTTGTCTGCCTATCCGGGATGAAACCAGTCTGGTCTTGATGGATTAACTCTGGCAGATATGTTAATATTCTATTTGCCAATATTTTTGCATAGATTTTTATATCCGCATTCAGAAGTGCTATTGGGCGGTAGATTTTACAATCTGCCGGGTCTTTGCCTGGTTTAGCGAATAATGATATATATGAGTAGTTCATCTGTGTGGGTACCTCTTCTCCGTTCATAAAGCTGTTGAATAGCTTAGCCAGGTGTGGTGTCAGGATATCGGTAAATTCCTTATAGTAGGAGTATGTAAACCCGTCAGGCCCAGGGGCTTTGTTTGCCGGGAGATCTTTTATAGTGACTGAGACTTCGTCTATGGTGATACTTTTATTCAATTCAGTCAACTGGGTTTCTGCTAATTTTGGAAGTTTAGCCTCTTCTAAGAATTCCTTAATCTTGTCCTCAATCCCATTTATCTTTCCTTGGGTAGCAGCTACATTCGTATATAGGGTTTTATAGAAGTCTTCAAAAATTTTCATAATTCAATCAAAACTCCCTCTTTATTTTTTATTGCGTGGGGAACCCCTTCTGCTCTTTTATTTCTTAATTTATTTGCTAGTAATTTGTCCGCTTTATTCCCTTTCTCATAGTATGTCTGTTTTGTAATTTCTTCTCAACTTCTTCTATGGCATTTTGTTTCAGTTTTGATCTAATTTCTATAATCTTGTGTAATGTTTTAGCTGAGGGGGAGTGAACCAATTCTCTTTCCAGTTTCATTAATTCTTGTTTATTTTGTTTTATTACCTGTTCCCTATTTTTTTTCTTTTGTGCAAGTGCAGCAATACAGTGCCCTCTAACCACCGCTTTATGTGCTTCCCACGTTGTCCCCTGTGAGGGAAATGTATCTGTGTTTATAATAAAGTATTCTTTTAATATTTTTTTCTAATTGTGCTCTACTCTCTTTATCTCTGATCAATGTGTCATCAAATCTCCATTGTTTCTGTCTGCGTGCTCCTTTATTTAATGTTAGTACTAACCAAATAGGTGCATGGTCTGACCCTGTAATTATCCCAATTTTTGTTTTTTTTTACTATTTGTGTCCAGATTCCCTACCCAGTGATCGATTCTTGTGTGAACCCTATGCGGGTTTGAAAAAAATGTGAACTGTCGGTCTTTGGGGTGTTGCATTCTCCAAAGATCATACAGCCTATTAATTTTTATTACTTGCCTAAATTTTCTAGCATTTTTTTCCGTGTCAGGTGATAATTCTTTACCTTTGATAGCCATTGTATAAATATCTGGTGAATTTATTAAGTTGAAATCCCCTCCCATCATGAAATATTCGTGCGGTGCTAGCTGGACTTTGTCCAACACTCTGTTAAGAAAATTTATCTGGTTTCTATTTGGGGCGTATATGTTTACGAGGGTAATCCTTTGGTCTCTCATTCTCCCTCTAATTATAATATACCTCCCCTCTTCATCAGCTTCCATTGATGTCAAGTCGAACTGGACTCTATTGCTCATCCAAATTGCCACCCCCCCTTTTTTATTAGCCGCACTGGCTTGAAAAATGGTCGGGTATATGTGTTGTATAAACTGAAAAGAACCTGTTTTATCGAAGTGGGTCTTCTGGACCAACAAGACATCTATTTTCGGTTGCTTAAATTCTTGTACTAGCAATTTTCTTTTTCTAGGGGAGTTCAGTCCCTTTACGTTCATCGAAACTAACGTAAACTCCATGTTATGCAAATTAAATCAACATCCATACACATAATACATAAATCTACACATTGTCTCTTGGTTTCGCTTATTACACACTAAAACATCGCTGCAACAGCAGTGTTTCATTTTATCCCTGTGAGGGTCTGCCCACCCACTTCCCTCCCTGTGTGGGGGCACGGTCCCTAACCTTGGGGTACTACAAAGGTGGTGCTCCAACCGCCTTTCTATCGCTTATGAAGCCTAAGACTAAGTGTCTTAACTAAATATCTTCCCTATAGGAGGGATGAGAAGAGGAGAAAGTACCCAACAGCAGTATAGAATATAAACAGGGGTGGAAGGAAGTACCAGAGGGCCAATGAACACCAGAGGAGGAAAGTAGCTCAAGGGGGATTCACCACTATTCTCGGGCTTCCCATTCCGCGGAGGGGGGCGGGGGAGGGGAAGGGGACGGGGGGAGGGGGGGGAGACATCGGGGCCACCCCCCCCCCGCGATGGCAAGGCCTACTCTGCCCATTCATTTAAATTCTTGGGTTTTCCCTAGCTTAGGGTAGTGACAGGGCTTATTCACTTACTGTGTACATGTTTTACTGTATATATGCCCTGCCCTGTACACTGTTCCTATGCAATGCTGTATAAATGTTGTTTGGTGCCTGTTCCTTTAAGGGTTTTTGCACCTGCTGCCTACATGAGGTTGGGTACATGTCCAGGCGGCTGTCTGCGTCTTTCCTGCTCTCACTTGCTACAATTAAGTGTATCGATCATATTCTGCCCAACTACTGGCCTTATGCCAACCCCTCTGGGAGTCTATAAATATTAGCTCCCTCTACTGTTCTGAGCATTTCTGTTGCTATCCCCTTTCTGGTGAGAGCCTTCAGTTGGTCCAAGATACCCAACCACGAGTAGGTGCAGCTTGTTTGGCTCCTTAGATCAAGTTAAGCTCCTAAGATTGATGCCCCATCCCTGCCAACGGGTGATGGTGAGTAAATATCGTTTCTGTAGTAAAGCATGTAAATATACCATACTCTGCTGTCTGGACCTTCCGTGGTGTGTGAGCTTTGTGGCAGTGTGCTGAGCAGAAGACATCCTTCTAAACAATCTGGTCGTGTGAGTAGTTGCACAGCATGGCATCCCACAACACTACACCTCTACATTTGTGTGCTTCTGGGAACTAAATGAGCAGAGGTAATTGATTAAAAAGAAATTGAAAGCTTGCATTGATTACTCATTAATGTGAAGTTAATAGTACTGAATTGGTATACTGAAATATGTGAGAACAAAGAGTTCTCAAATTTTTTAGTATATTTCAAAATGGTTTGCATTATTATAATTTTTTATATTAACCTCCCTAGCGGTTGAGACGAACCCTGTTCGTTCGCCGTTCAGGGTCGTCTCAACCACAAGGGAAGCCGGCATCATGGAGACCCGATGCCTCCCTGGAAAGCTGCGGCGCTATAGACCTCCATGTTAATGGAGGAGCGCCGGCTTTCCCACTCACGCAGCTGGTGTCAATAATGACACCGGCTGCGTAAAGAGCCCCGGAGGGAGGGAGAGACTGACTACTTTGTACACTGCCTCGACTGCCCGTATAACGGCGTGGAATGGGCAGTGCACTAGGGAGGTTAAAGGTATGATAAATAATATGGTTTTATTCTTGCATACAAAATTATTTTAATATGTTTATAAAAATATCGTAGATAAACAGGTGTTACTTGCACATCAATATATGTATGTGCCAACTTTTGGTTTGTGTCCATATATTCACTTTACCTTTTTCCCTTTTGGCAATTGTTTATACACAAATACTAGGCAGTATCAAAAACCTCAGGTGCAGTTTGCCCAAACCCAATTTTGTAAACAAACCCTGCCCAAGCTGGGATCAGGTATGCTTACCTTTTGTGACAGATCGCGGTGTCCCCTGGCGATCTGTAACTGCTGATGTGCTCTCTACTTCTGCTATTCTACCTCTAAAACCTCAAAGGACACAGACTTCTTGAAGATCCCTCTGCTGGTTAACACCTATCCTTGGCAAGCCAACGGCAATACTGAATCGCGCCGGACCCGACAAACGATTCCGGCACCGCGGCAAGGCATCTAGGTGGGGGGAGGGGCAATGCTATAGACCTCCATGTAATGGAGGCAGCTTCAGTTTCCCGGCCAACATTGCTGACGCCGGCAATGTGTAGAGGGGAAGAGGGAGAGCGGGGAAAACTACTGTACTCTCCTTCGATTGCTCATCAAAGGCATGATACGGGCATACCACTAGAGAGGTTAAACTAGGGAAAAAAAAGAGCTGAAGTAAGACTGGTTTCTTTTTTTTAATATACAATATAATTGTTGGCTTATGGTCACCACACAACATGGCTGTGCATTTTGTGAATATATGTTTAATTACCGGAAAGCATTTCAAAAAAGAATATAAAATAATACACTCATCCCACATTTTTGTAAGTAGGGGTCCTCAAAGGCAGTGACAAGAAACACAGAAGAACAAAGACTCTTTCACATACCTCAATTTGTGGTCACATGACCTGCCAATTGTTTTCTACTTCTAAATGGTAGGGTCCTTTTTAAGGTGCCCACATCACAGTTTGGAAGATTTATGGACCCATTGATTGTCTATTAGTGACACCTTTACAGGTCCAGAAAGCATTAAATAGTATTATATCATCATATTGAGAGGACAAGTGAGTGGGGGAATGGTCTACCACCAGAAGCATTAGAAAGGAATACATGACAGCAGACCAACAAATAATAAAGTTCAGATGGTTGCAGGGGGGTTAACTTTGCATAGAGATAGATTTTGCTTTTTAATATTAAACCTTACCAGGATGAGCACTTGGGGTAAAAAGTTAAGTATAGTTATCTTCTTTGGATGAAAGTCTACTTTAATGTAACTTCTGCTAAAATGTCATGCTTTGTCAGCTTTTATATTTACCCTAGTTGCTCTACATCACCCTTGCATTCCCTATTTTTCACCTCTTATATTGTTTCTTTTTCTTGCAGGAATACTAATATCCGTCTATATATCGTGAGTGATGAGTAGTGATGGCCAAACAGTTCACCCGATGATTGGTTGCTGCAAACTTAGCTTGTTTACTGTTTTTTTGATGTTCTATTCGATCCATACATTATAATGGAGGCAAACTTTGACCCCCCACCAGATGGTGCAGTACAATCAAATATGTATTTGTTTGTAATCCATATCTTCCCTCGAAGGGTTAAGTGTGCCATGAGAAGTTGATGCTTCATTCAGTCATCAGACTTTGCTAGACATAGACACACCACTGAGCTCCAGGGAAGACACTCCACTTCCTGGGACACTTGACCGTTCGAGGTAAGAGATGGATTACAAAGATGGAGTATACGCTTTTTAGGTAACCATGTTGAAGGTAGAGATTTTTGTAAAAACATTTTCTCTGCATGGTCTCTTATTTCTAGGAATAAACTTTAAAACACCCCCTGTGAATGGGTAAGAGGTCCTTTGGACCCCTTTACTCATTTGATGAGGTAAGGCGTGGGTTCCAGGGGTCCTCTTGTGAAAGGGGTACCCTGGATACTCAATGAGCCCTCACCCCCATCAACGATGATGCTGTTGGGAAGAGATAACCTTACCTTAAAGAGGGGTCTACCGCTCATTGAGGTATGGCATGAGGCCTAGTGGGACATGATGATCCCCCTTTCTGTCTTTCCAGGCTTGCCAAAAGAGGGTCTAGTATGCTCTGGAGAGCACTCAATGCTGTTCATGTTCCCCCTTTTCCAGAGTTCATCAGACCCTATGTCAGCAGGGAGTCTAGCAAGCTCTGGGGGTTATCCCATGCTTTAGATGCCCCTCCTTTACAGAGCATACCAGACCCCCTTTAAGCATAGAGTCTGCTATACTCTGGAGGACCCCATTCTTTTAAATCCCCATCTGTCATGACACTGTCCTGTTTGCAAAGTTTTGACACTTTGTAATGGCATTGTGGCTACAAATATGACCTGAGGGTCTTAGAATCTTGCCCTCTCATCATTAAACTCAATGCAGTTTGGTGCAAATGTGCATACCCAGGTATTTACAGACCATTTGCGAATAGCCATGGCCGATGTGCACCCATCACTATAAGTAGCAGGGTAAGGAGATTTAAAAGGTGAAAAGATTCTTAATGATATTGATAAACAAGCTGACACATTCAGAAACCAAAGCTCATTCTGAGGTATCAAACATGATATTTATTCAAATCATTGTTATTTTTAGTAGAATTGTTTTGTAAAGCATCAATACTGTATAGAAACATATACTCTATATTTAACAGGAAAAATGTAAACGAAACATTAGACAGATGTGGAAATCATAATTAAGCTAAACACAAGAACGAAAATGTAATTAGACCGAAATGACAAAAATTGCAGAAAAATAAAATGTCATGAGATATAGAGAAACTTGGCAACACAGACATAATCCAAATGGATCAGCAATTGATAAAAAGGAAAAAGATGAGAGAGAAAAATGATGATTGCGAAGAACAGAAGAGACAAAGGCTGAAAGGGTAAAACAAGGTGCAGAGCAAGAACTTATAAATAAAAACCAAAAAAACAATTCTGATAATGGCAAAGAATAGGGAATATATATGTTGCCTTGTAATATGCCAATTACAGAGTACAACCAATGCACGCAGACACAAGAAAAATCATTGATTTCATAGAGTCTGTTGACAACATTTGTAATGTTTTTAATACAGAAGTCTGCACATTCATTGACTGGTTTGCCATTCAAATCGATTAATTTGGATTCTTT
Source organism: Ptychadena robeensis (assembly GCA_036250615.1). NCBI lineage: Eukaryota > Metazoa > Chordata > Amphibia > Anura > Ptychadenidae > Ptychadena > Ptychadena robeensis. The sequence continues at coordinate 105,553,445 of CM070035.1, read as the reverse complement.
CAACAACACATCATATATGCATGTATTCTGATGTCAGCAGGCTGAAAACATCAAACTCAGCCAGACTCAGGATTATATCCTCTTTATTATTGAGAAAATGTTTTAAGAGGGCGACTCTATAAATGTACACTTGTCTTTCACTACTCCAGTTTGGTGTTACTATGTGCAATACCTAATAACATTATTAAAAAATAGTTTTTTTAGGTGTTCATTAGTAATGAGCAAGCATACTTGGCCGAACATGCTCGAAACATTGGCTGGCATTACAGTGATTGGCTGGTCGGAACACGCCATCAAGTGCTATATAGCACCTGATGGCGTGTGTTCGGCTTAGACAGAGTCAGGGAGAAACTTCTGTTAGGCAGGAAGAGATTAGTGTGTGCAGAAATTACACAGACCCAAAAGTCCTTTTAAGGACTATGGTGTGTGTTTGACAGTCTGTATTTTAGACAACATTCATCTGGGCCTAACATACTGTCCATATTCTGTTTTTTATGTGACATGTAGTGTCCGTTATCCCAAAACAGTGTCTGTAGTTTACATTACATTAATCTGGGCACAATATACTGTCCATATTTTTTTTTCGCGGGGGGTATCCCAAAACTTGTCTGTTTTTTACATTACATTCATCTGGGTCTAATAAAATATCCATATTCTGGTGTTTTTTGTTACATGTACAGTCGGGCATCTGAAAACATTTTCTGTATTTTAAATTGAAATGAATCTGTTCATATAATTGAAAAATATACTGTTCATATTCTGGTATTTTTGTGACATGTAGTGTCACAAAACAGTGTCTGTATTTCACATTACATTGACCTGGGCCTAATATACTATCCATATTTTGGTGTGCCATGTGCCATGCTAATAGACCCATACCCAAAAAGACTGAGTGCTGTAATAAAATCAAAAGGTGCTTCAACAAAATATTAGTTTACGGATGAGCACTCTTATGAAATCATATTATTTAATTTTTTATAATTTTTCTTCCTTCTACCTAACCAATCCATCTCTGCAAGTCTGGGTGTCATTCTTCCTAGGCAGTGTCCCCAGAATATTCATCCTCTTACTTTTTCTCCTCTTTCATGTTCAATAATTACTAATACCGGTAATTAACATTGCCCCCATGTGACCCGAATGGACATGCTCATTAGCGCAATACAGTAGCAGGAAAGCATGTCCTCATTTGGGTGCTTTTGCTCTGCTCCGCTATGAAAAAAGAATATAAAAGATGAAGGTAGAAGACTAAAGAAAACAAGGAAAGAAGAGAAAGAAAAAAAAAAACGTAAGAAAAAGAAGCCGATTAGCCGATTAGATTACAATTAACATCTTGATCGTAGAATGGATTATGGCGCAGGTGCATTGGCCATTTCCTCAAAGTATATTATTTGTTTATATAATTACTGTATTTATTTAGTTCAACATAACATTTTGAGTGCTTTTTTTTGTTTGGGGGGGGGGATTGTTTGGAAATAGCAACTTCTATACTCATTCCATTTTAAATGTAATTTGTTTGATCAGTGTTTAGTTTAAAAGTTTAATAGCTGTTGTGGGGGTGGGGGAACCAATCCTGCAGGGATATGTAAGGGGGTTATTATGATAAATTTAAAAAAGGTAAATAAAATAAATCAATACATTGATTATTTTTGGTATCTGATATTTTTTTTAATATTTTATGTTATGGACCCTTATTTTAACCCTTTGGAATTGTGTAAGAGGTCCAAGGGATGTGGATTATGCTATATTTATTTTTATATAAAATTTGTTTAAATGATTACATATTTATACAGTCCAGCCCATAATTATACATACCTTTGGCAAATTTTGACTTTTAAACTAGCAAGATATTTTTGGATGGGAAATGACATAGGTGTCTCCCAAGAGATAATAAGATGAAGTACAAGAGGCATTTTTGTGGAAAAAAACATTTCTCAGCTTTTATTTGAGAAAAAAGTGTCATGGTTTTATACCATTCCGAATAGTCTAAGCTGTTCTAAAGCATCATAATTACCCTGATTAATTGGGAACAGCTGTTTTAATTAACTCAAAAGGTGAAAAACAGCAGCTCTCTGCAGTTGGTTTTTGGACAGTCATGGCTAAGACAAAGGAGCTCAGTGAGAACCTGTGGCTGCACATTGTTGCTGCCCACAAGTCAGGAAAGTGGCTACAGTGCAAAGTATTATTAAAAATTCCAAGATGCACTGTGGAAAATCTCAGAGGACGTGGTCAGAAGCCAAAAGTGACACCTGTGGCCAGGAGGATAGTGAGAGAGATAAAAAAGAATCCAAGGATCACCACCAAGGCCAACTTTGTTAATGTGGGCTGTGCTGGTGGCAATGTTTTAAGACAATCCAACAGACACTGCACATTGCTGGGTTCTATGGATGCAGATCAATCTGTATGCCACTTCTCCAGATAAGGCACACAAAAGCTTGCTGTGCCTTTGCAAATGATCATCTGAACAAAGAAGAAGACTTCTGGTCTGATGAGATGAAACAAAAATGTATTTGTTTGGTCACAATGGTTTCCTTCATTTTGTGTAAAGAAAGAAAATGCCTTCAACCCAAAGAACACCATCTCCACTGTCAAACATGGTAGTGGGAACCTAATGCATTGGGGGTGTTTTTCAGCCAATGGACCAGGGAACCTAATCACAGTAAACGGCACCATGAAAAAAGAAAAATACGTGAGGAGTCTCAACGACAACATCAGGCAGTCTGAAGAGCACCAGTGGACATTTCAGTATGACGATAACCCAAAACACACAGCAAAAGTGGTGAAGAAATGGTGAGCAGTCAACAACATGTTAATGTTTTGGAGTGGCCCAGCCAGAGTTCTGACTTGAATCCAATTAAGAATCTGTGGAGGGAGCTAAAGATCAGGGTAATGGCAAGAAGACCCTTGTAGCTCATTGCAAAAGAGGAATTGGCTGCAAAAAATACCTGCAATTGTTTGCAAATGTCTGCAATTATAGGAAGCGTTTGATGGGCTCAACTGTATATATATACAGTAAAAGGTTTTTGACCAAAATAGGATCACATTTTGACTTTGGACTTTTTTGAAATTTTGGACTTGCAAAAAATATATATGTGTTAAGCTAGCCATACATTGTCGGATTCCAGGTCCGATCGAACGGCCAATTAAGTCTGTCCGATCTCTACATACCACCTTGTCCCACGGATTCCTGGACGATTCCGTGTCCGATCGCTTACTTCCCAAATGGCAACTCCCCCTGATGTGTGCTGAATCGGATCAGAAAGACCAACATGTTGGTTCTCTGTCAGATCCGATTCTGGGCCCCCGAACGATCGGACGTAATCGGACGGACAAGGTGGGCTTCACGCGATTCCGGGACGATCGATTTGCAGTATACCCATAACACTTCGCTACATGTCCAGAAAGTTTAGTGATGATGCCATGTTCAAAGGCTTTGGAATTACCTTACAAAGTAGAACTAGTCGAATTAAAAAAAAGATGATCGACCATCTTTTCAATTTAAAACTTTCACATAATCGAAAGTACGATGAAAGAATGAAAATGGCAGACTCGACGAACAAGTAATATCAAGTCCATGAACATGAATGGTAACTGTATGCAGCTCTGTGCAAAGTCCCAGAAAAATGTCATTTTGCAAATGTGTCTGTCTCAAACAAGTAATGTCATAACCCTTTATGAATAGATAAGAGGTCTGGAATACCTCTATACTCATTCTATTTAATTTTTATAGGTAACTTTTTTAATTTTTACACTAAAAAAGATTTTTTGAGTCACAATTGAATAAAATTTCGACATGGGATATTTGCACAATTTTGACCATCTCTAATCTGATGTGTCTTCAATATTTGTAATGTAAATGTATGTTACGTGTAGAAAATACATTTATTTTGCATGAATTAATTTTCTCTACAGAAAACCAATACATTTTGATCCTTTTTTCAAAAGTTAATACAGTTAATACAATATTTTTTTTTAGGATTTGAAGGTGTACCTTATTTGTGAACAGCTGTACGCCATCATCTGCTCTATACAGACTTATTATGAATTATGAATTATACTTAAGACCCTAAAGGGCTGTAGGTGTTTTAAAATTGCACATTCAATGAACTATTCATAATTTGATTCTTATCCTCTAGAGGATTAAACAGAAAATTCTGAACATGCACAACCAGTATTATTGTGCATGCCAGGCATACTGAATGCTATCGTAATAATAACAAAGCTAGTCCACATGAGAAAAAATTTAAGATACAATAAAATCTTGTGCAAATTATATACAAATACAAGTTTCCAATACAAATCAAACTTTGATTAAAAAGTAAATTTTTTTCACTCCAACAAAAAGAAAGGTACTTATCTATTTATACCTGTTTTAAGGAACAATATATGCTAGCCCCAGCCAAAGAGGGGGTATATCGTTTAGTTATCGTTCATTTTTTACCACAGATAGTAAATTTCCTTATCAGTCAAGCTGGTAGACAAATCTGGGGGAGGAGATTTATGAACTCATCCCTTTCCTGTTGCTATACCTATTGCCTTTCAGATTGACAAAAACACTAGCTTATCAAGTTTTTGCACAAAAAAGTTCACATTTGACATGATTTTGAATGTAATTTATGCAAAAACTACATCTGCTAGTGCAATAATTTTTTTCACAACCTTCTCTACATCTCCAGTAAAATTGGTGATGGTAGCATGTTTGGGGGCTTTGCAATTCACTCATAAAGTTCTTTTACCCGTATATATGCCGAATTTTTTGAGCATACACCTTTGCTGACATGATGTGTTATTATGGGTATTATTCTGGATTGGAAAAGTGTGTCAAAGTTTTTAATACACTAGTGTAGTTCATCAATTACACAAAGCCACTCGAAAAGAGAGAAAAAAATACTTATAAATAAATGAATGACACCACAGCAGTGTAATTCTAAGTGGTGCATTACCAAGCCTGATATAACATGCAGTACTGCACTGCATAGATGTGAATCAAAATAGAATATACAGGGGTATTTATTTTATGTGGAGAGTTACTAAGCCCATTCAGCTATCACTGGCTTTATAAGTAAGTTGCTTTGTGTCACTAATTTACTACAGTTTTCTACTATAACCTCATAAATGTATTAGTTAACACTTTCATCCAATGATAAAAGAACATGTTCTTACTTGAAATGGGACTAATTTCAAGAATTGGAAAACTTTCCCTCCTTTTCTGTACTGATGGCAACCCACAAAAAAGCTTTCACTCCTAATGTAATGTTTAGGACACCCAAAGGCATAATTAATTTTTTTGTCAGAAACTGTCTTTTAAAACACAGTTTCCCGACTTTAGTATGTCTTTAGTTTGATTTATGAAAACGTTTATACATTTTAGCATTGTCCAGGTTCCTATGGCATTAGTTTTCACTAAGATGGCTTAGAAAAGAATCACCCATTCACTTTAAGGTCCTGGTTTTTTAGCCACCAGCTCCTAAAAAATGACTTCAAGTTTGCCCCATAGTGTTAACATGGGCACTTGTCCTTTTTGACAAAAGGACCGCTCACTAATGATGGCGCGAACCCGGAATTTGATGTTCGTGAACGACGGATGCGAACATTCACAAAAGTTCGCGAACCCGGCGAACCGGCGAACCGCCATAGACTTCAATGGGCAGGCGAACTTAAAAAAACAAAGGGACCCTTTCTGGCCACAATAGTGTTGGGAAAGTTATTTCAAGGGGTCTAACACCTGGACAATGACATGACAGAGGGGAATCCATGGCAAAACTCCCAAGAATTTTTTTTTTCACGCAATAAATCCGCACGAAGGATTTCTACAATGACAATAGTCAATGGGATTTAAACATAAGAGGGGAGCTGAAGAGCACTAAACAACATGGTTGGTAAATGCCTACAGCCTACAGCTTAAAAGGTGAATTTTAATTTTATGGAGGGCACTGGTGGAGATGGACAGT
>CM070035.1:105520595-105539223 GCA_036250615.1 Ptychadena robeensis | reverse complement strand
CTGCCGGTGAGAGCCATGCTCCTTTGATGCTCCGTGGTGGGGGTAGCCTGCGTCTGGCAACCTCTGAGGCGTCTCCTTCCCATGTTTGGCAAGTGTGCTATCCGTCACTGTCTCCTATCCTACACGCGTATCCCACGTGCAGTCAGTTCATCACCGCCGTATCAGCGCGTCCAGCTAAGTGCAGTAGCCCGGCTTGAGAGCGTGCTCACTCACGTGTCACGCATCCTCCGTGGTGCGTCCTTCCGGGTCCTCCCCCCCAAGAGGTTCCTTTTAATCAACAGCAATCTTAAATAGTAAAATTTTATTCTTTAGATTTGCATTGGGATGTTCGCATATTTTTGCTGTATATGGAATGACTATATATATGATACTGTATATAGATAATATTTTCATAAACATATAATTAGCCATTTTCATAAAACATCAGTTAAACAGAAACAGTGTAAACTATATATTGCTCCTTCCCCTGGGACCCGGTGTATTGGAGTTGCCTGTCGGCATCCACCTGACCAGTATGTGGGGCACCCAATAAACAACTTGGTTGATCTCCTGAAGAAGGAAAAGGTTTTTTCCGAAACATATGTCGAGATCTCCTCACATGCTTTGCATACGAACTCCCTTTGGTGTCCATCCAGGTTCCATCATCGAGTAACAAGGACAGCTCTTTGCTTCAAGTGTACCTGTATCGGATTTTATGTTTTATACATACCTTTCATAAAGACTCACTTCATGTGATCAGTACTACTTGCTGACCTAGTTTTGTCTTTTTATACTTACCTATCTATGTCAGTTATACATCTGAGGCCAACCGTTAAAGTCCCCTTGTCCCTTGCTCAGGTAAGGGAATTTGGTAAGCCTGGGGTTTAGACCTCCAGACTTTTTGTGGATATTTATACTGGGATGTTGGTTAGCCATTGATGTCATGAACGAGTTTTGATCCCTTCTTGAAAATGTACTTCTGGTGATGTATAGTGATGTATATGATTGTAGTTCAATTGTTAGGTATCCACATAAAAAAGGCTCAGTCAAAGGATCCCAAGTTGAAGTTAAAATTATTTATTTGAGGTACTAAAAAAGTGATATGTTAACTCTATTGCACAAGGAGTTTTGTGACTCCTGTAAAACCCCGTAGAGGCATGCGGGACTGCTCTGATGGCAAACATTAGGTAAGGAAGAAGACAATGCCAATTCCTCCCATTTCTGTCAACCACCCTCTTTAGCATACTTTTGAGAGTTTTGTTAAATCTCTCCACCAAGCCATCGGTCTGGGGATGGTAAACAGAGGTGCGCAACTGTTTAATCTGGAAAAATTTACAAAGCTCACGCATCACCTTAGACATAAACAGACTCCCTTGATCTGTTAAAATCTCTTTTGGGATCCCCACACGTGTGAACATGTGGAACAACTCCCGAGCTATGACTTTGGAAGAGGTGTTACCTAAAGGGATAACCTCAGGATAACCTCAGGATACCGAGTGGCTTAATCCATAACCACCAATATATACTGGTGACCCCTAGCAATATTTACCAATGGTCCTACCAGATCCATCGCAATACGCTCAAATGGTATTTCAATCTCTGGCAATGGGACCAATGGGCTGCGGAAATGAGGCATTGGTGCTGGGATTTGCCTTTGAAATCAGCATACACCCCAGGCTGAAAGAACCGCTGTAGGACACGGTCTTTGATTTTCTCGACCGCCAGGTGTCCCCCCAAGGGAATGAGAATGAGCCATAACAAGTACAGTTCTCCTAAATGCCTGGGGTACCACAAGCTGTTCCACTGCCTCCCCATGAATCCTGTTGACATAGTACAACATTTCATCATTAACAGCAAGGTGGGGAAACACACATTCTGCCCCTGGACTTACCGGCTGTCCGTTGTTCACCTTAACATTTTTCCATGTATTGGTGAGAGTTGGGTCCCTTAGCTGCGCAGTGCCAAAGTTTTCCAGGGAGACCTCTAGATCAGGCATGCTCAGGCATCCTCAGTGGTCTCTGTGGGCACTTCGGGGTGACCAGCTAGCGCAACTAACAGGGACTACTCACAATCATCAGAAATATGCACAGGCTCTGTTTCAGAACAAACAATATTCTTTCTCCCTTGCTCACCCCTGTCCATATCAACTGTAGGGATGACACCCTGGCTTGAAGAGGTGGGTTCTCCATTCATCTGAGTGTTACCGTGTTAGGTTGTTTTCCCTCCTGACATAGTTCATGGAACAGAGGAAAGTCTCTACCCAGGATGACACTATGCAGCAGCAGGGGAGATACTGCTACCTCATGGTACACACTTCCAGTCGGTGTCACCAAGGTCACTAGGGCCGTAGGGTATTGCTTACAGTCCCCATGCACACAAACCACCCCCAACTTGCGCTGGGTCAGGTGACAGTCTTCCACCAGGCAAGTGTGCACCAACGTTACCAGGCTCCCAGTGTCTAATAACAGTTACACAGTGTGCTTACTGATCTGGACGACACAGGTTGGCATGTCAGGATCAGCGGAAAAACCCGGACGTGCAAACAGGGAGACTCTCCGCACCATTCCACACTCCATGGGTTCTGGGCCTGTTGCGCATTTGGCAGCAATATGGCCCCACACTGCCAGCACTGGAGTCGTCCTCAGGACTGTTGTGGACTGCTCAAACCAAAGCTTCCTTTGGGTGCCTCAGCCTCTGGTTGCCTCTCTGGAGCCTTCTTTGCCATGGGTGAGCTGAGTTGCTAGCATGAGGACAGGGGTAGACTCTGTAACCAGTTCCTCTGCTGCAATATGTCGCTCCACAAAATCAACCAACTGGTCCACTGTCTTTGGGTCTGCTTGGCTCACCTACCTCCGTAATATCGGTGTGAGGGACTGAAGGTAACGGTCCATGGTAACCCTCTCCGCAATCTGTGGGCCAGTAAGCCCTTTTGGCTGCAGCCAGCATTTCACCAGATTAATGAGGTCATACATCTGGGAGTGGGGGGATCCTTTAGCCTGAAAGGCCCAGTTGTGGACGCGCTGTGCATGCACAGAGGTTATAACTCCCAGTCTCTGCAGGATTTCCGACTTCAGCCCGGGCTTCCTCAGCAGACAGGTCAAAGAAAGCTTTCTGCGCATCTCCCACTAATAATGGTGCCACTGATTCTTTGGCCAGGCTTGATGACTCTAAGCTCTCTCAAAGGTACATAGGAACGCCTCCACCTCAACCTGTGCTGTCATTTTGCAGGGCAGCGGGGTTCCTGGAATGGTCAGGGAACCCCCTAAGGGTGATGCAACACCCCCTGTTACCAGGGCTGCCATCTTCTGTACCAGTTCGGTCATAGTCTGTCTGTCCTGTGCTGCAGCTACGGACAAAGGGTGCTCCCAGTGAGGCGACTCCACACAGACCATCCTTTCTTTAGGGCTCCTGCCCGTGTTTCTTGGAGCATACAGGGCTCACACAAAGAAAACATACCCTCGCAGGGGTCGTCAGTGGCAACATAAAATGTCCATAAAGTAAATATGTAGCTTTCTGGCTTTAAACCAAAACAGAACTGTCTCTGACTGCTCAGAGCTGTGTCTTCCACACACACACACAGCCCCTGATACTGAGCACCAGGTGCTCTAATGGGATCCTGTGCCTCTGGAAATTCCGGGACCTGGATTGGGAATCTGCCCCACCCTGCTTTTGCAGATTCCCTGTTAAACCAGCCCCAGAACAGAATTAAAAAATACCAGCAGAGGAACATGAAAGTTCCCTGCAAATAAAGAGATTGCTGGTCTCACCTCAGAATGGGAATCTGAGATGCTGAGGTCCCACATATCTCCCATCCAGCACAATGCCCAGTGACACAGGTGATATCGGGGTCACTGTGTTACAGTATAATTTGTATTCATTGTGGCAGAGTAATAATGTTTTATGGATTGTAAAGAGGGATACACTACCATGAACTATTGATTGTATCATACCAAGTAAAATGTAATGTATTGCTGAAAGATGGATGAATGGATTGTCAAATGTATATATACTTTATGTTCATGTTAACTGAGAAGTGTTTCCTTGAGCAACACTCACTCATGTAAGATGGAGAATTGTATATTGAACCACACACTGCTATGGGATTGTGTAAACCATCATGCTCCACCTATACCTAAAATAATACTTTTGAATGGGCTGATCAAGGACCTATACCTTAAATATGTATAGCAAGGGCAAAAGTTCTCTATGCAAGATGATTTTTAATAATTACAAACAAACTAAGTTGGTATGAATTGTTGCAGGAAACATATGGAAATCAATATATTTTAAGAATGCAGTTGCATCCTATATTTAGTTGAGTAAAACACATACTCCAGACAGCATGCTGCTTTAAAATGAGCAGGTTATAATTAATGCCATCAACTACACCTAATGAGAAGTCTATGGATTGGCAGGTATGTACACAGCTGAATTTTTCAAAGTATTTTCTTTCTTTCTTAGATAGATTAATATGGACAGCATTCTATAGAACCATAGCACCACCTACTGTCACATCTTAAACATGAATCGAGATTTAATACACTTGTCGTACTTACTACTATGTGATGTGGTATAATTTTTAGGACATAAAAATGTAAATTAAATATGGCTAGAGTTTTATATATAACCCCAAAAAAATATGCTTTGACATAAATGACGTATGCAAAATAAATGATTTAGGCTATGTTTGCATTAAATATTGGGACCCACTCCGCTAAGCGTATTGCTTGGCAGGGATCCTGATGTAGCACATATACTTACCTGTTGGATGCTGTGTCTTCACTGCGTCGAACCACTCCGCAGAGCAGGCAAAGTCTGTGTGCTACGTCAGGATCCCCGCTAAGCAATACGCTTGGCGGAGGAGGTCCAGACGTGTAATAAAAAAACAAGCCCTTACTTAAAGTTCCTGGGTCTGCCCACAAACCAAAAAGAATCTTCCATTTTAAAGGGAATAATCTACATGCCACCAGTACAACCTGAGGATTATATTAACCAGTTCATTTACAAGATAACTCAAATGACCGTGTTTATTAAACTGTCATACAGTGATATACAGAGCCAACAATGTCTGAATTTATATTAAGTTTATGGTGCTGACTAAGAATATGACTTTGGATTAGCCAGAATGGCTATTTAATAGTTCATTGTTTAATTTATATGCATAATAACTTATATGCATATGCATTTTTTATTTAGTGACAACTATTAAATACAGTGACAGGAAAAAAATTAGTTAAAAGCATTAACTCCTTGCTCTTTGTTGATAATGTCAATGTGAGGGCCTGTCCTTTCTGCCTGGCCTTGCCCTGGTCACCAACAGGTAGCATCCTGCAAGTGTGGCTGGGTTCGGTCTACCTGCCTCTTTAGCACGAGGCCTATATAGGTGTCCCACACAGTGCCTGAGCATTGGTTTTCCCCTAACCTGAATCTGAACATTGTCATCCTGTTTTTGGTCTCTGAACTCTGATTCTGGTCCCTGAATCCTGTTTGTGGTCCCTTTATCCCAACTGTTATGTTTCAGTAACTTTCAATAAATTTTCATTTGCATGAATATTTCTACAAGGCCAGCAGCATGCTGAAGCAGAGCCTAAGTTAGAGGCATTAAACTGGCCTTTCTAACAGATTTGAAAGAATTAAGCTGGACATAGACGGGCAGATTTCTGATTGAGATCCCGATCGACTGCCGTGCGCATTCCCGGCGGTCACTTGGCCAAAAATGGGGTGCACCCACCTGGCAAGATCGGCCAGGAATCTGCCGCATGTCGGATCCCACGGTGATCCGACATGCCTGTAAATTCCCGATCAATCCCATTACTGGCTGGCACACAAAGGGTGCCCAGCCTATTCTCAACCCGAGAACTGATGTTTGCTGTTACATTAGGATACATTTTTGCTGTGATCATAGAAAACAAGGAAAATATATTTATACAATTAAGTTAAGTGAGTACTTCTAAAGTTGACTTTTCTGGCTATATGTGTGATTACTGTACCCAGTACAATTTTTACAGTAATAAACACAACACAATTTACATTTAAATACATTTTTTATTATATACATCAAACAAAATTAAAATTATACTTGAAATAACTTTTTTTTTTTATGTAAATTTTTTTTTTACTAAAAAAAAAATTTACATTAAAGTCTATGGTGCGCTTTTGGTACAGAAATCTGTACCTATGCAGTGCGCTAGGGAGGTTAAATAACAAAAAAAATAAACATTATTGCTGACTACAAGGGCAATAGGAATCTTCAAAAGAAAAACAGAGAAATATTATTGTATGTTAATTCTTGTATTTAGTTTTGTTAAGATCTTATTAACATTTTATATTACTTGGAAGGTTAAAAAAAATACTTTAGCCAGTTTTGTAGGTCTCATTTAAAAAAAGAGAGATTCCAGGGACTTAACATCTTGAGCAAAGGAGAGAAAGGGGGTACATGGCAAGACACTTTTGAACACATTATGATTGAGGAGAGCAGTATTTTCAATATAAATCTCAGTTCAAGAATATAGGGGTAGGAAAACGAACCTTGCCATCCATGCGCAAAAGTTCCAATACAGCAACAGGATCTTTGTGAATGCGCTTTGAGAGGTAGCAAGGCCAAAAGGAAGGCATCTGAATTAAAACAGATGGCTTTCCACAAAGAATTCATGAGCACATGAAAGTAGGCATTCCGCAGGTCTTTAGACAGCATTCAGTCATTGGTATGAACAGCTTTCAGAATTGATTTCAGATTGCATTTTGAAACATTCTTAAGTCATCCTGAAATGATAGTCTTGTTGAGTAGGGTATGGTCTATTACAGGTCTCCAACCTCCTGACTTCTTCCTGAAGATCAAGAAGAAGGTGGCCTTAAGAAGAAGGGAAACTCTTAAAGGTCCAAGCATGGCCATGGGTAACAGTGTGGATAACCCATGGGTCCAGATCCTCTTTGCCCAGATCAGACTGAACAATGTGGACCGGACATACCTTCTAAAAGACTTCTTGGGGTCTAGCCGGTTTGGCAGATGAGGTCTTCTAAGGCCTTATAACCCGGCTTGTAGGATCTGACATCTCTCTGGGTGGCTAGCATGGAAACTGGCACTTTTGCCCAGACAATCTTTGGAAAGAAAACCTGACATACAGCCTGTTGTCCTTAGAATAATGGCATCAAGTTGTTTCTAAGAAGCAACTGGCCATCTAAGGGAATTGTTCACCGGGATTTTAGGGTTTCAGCCACACTCTCTTAGCCATCACCGATAAGAGCATGACTCTGGAGTTAGCCCGAATGCTATCCATAGAGGTTTCTGCATGGAAAATGGCCATGTGCATAAGTTCCCAGAGAAAAGGGACTTCCATAGAATTCATGCTGATTTGATGCTATCCGATGGAACTTCCAAGGCTAGGAACCCTAGCCAGGGCAAAAGCAGCACCTGCTGATATGTAAATTCTGTGTAGATCTAAATCTTTTCTTCTGTCCAAAACATCATTGAAAGACATAGAATCTTAAAGGGGCAAGGTCATATGACAGGGGCAAGGTCAGGTGACAGAGGCAAGATCATGTGAGCCTCTTTTCCACAGCATACACCTGAAGAGGGTTATCCAGATGCTTGACCTCTGAATCCTTGCAGGGGAACTCAGAAAAAATATTGGAAAGCGACATCTGGCAATCGGTAGCTGCCCATTCCTTTGCAACAAGATGTTTTATCACATTAAACAGTGGAAATGAAAGAGACTTGGGGTGTTCTGATTTTATCATGGGACATGATTTCATCTACCCAATCCAGTACTTGTGGTAAAGACTCTATGTACGGTTGCATATCCGCAACCTCAACCCTTCTGCTGGCTGCTCAACAGAACATTTAGAGTTGTCATTGCCATTCTCCTCCAAGCATCCTTTGAGGACATCTGCAACATGTGAAGTAGAGGGAGCTGGACCCAGGGATGTAGCTGAGTTCTGCAGAGAGCACACAGCATCTTGCATCAAGAAGGGAGACCACTTTATCATTTTTCATTCCAGGTTAACGATAAGCATCCCTGAAGCACATATCACAGATGAATTTACTGTGCATACTGGTGTTAGCGCATGTAATGTGGATACCTGAAGAAGCTGAAAGAGGGCTCCAAGGAGGATGCTCAGTGTGCACCAAGGATCTGTGCCCTTTTGAAGGACATCTGTGTGTCTGTGAACACTTGTAGTGAGATGTGCCTGTGGCCATGCCTAGATGAGGTGGACCTGGCTAGGCTAAAACAAAATCGACCAAATCAACTAAAGTCTGGGCATCCCCAAAAAGACATTTAACAATTAGCTGAGTGTCTCTGCCTTCTTGGTGAAGGCAGGTCTTTTGGGAAGGCTAGGTCATTCATGACAGCAAAATTTTTGTAATCCAGACGGGAGCAACAAGTGAGCAGACAAGACCACTCTGGATGGAATCATACCAAGGAGAGCCTTGGTGAGGACTTACCCGGCAGAACTGTCTAAGAGCTGCAGCTCAAGCCAAGAACACTATTCTCCCAAAGGCAGAGAAGCAGGAGCTGAATCAGTGTTGGAAGGAGCACACTGACCGGAAGAAAGAGGAAGAGAAAGAAGAAAGAGGAAAGAGGAAGGAGCTTTCAGTATAACATGTCAAACTGGTGCCATATTTAACTTGCCAAAAGTGACACAATCAAAGCGGATAGTAATGTTTCTATAAAATGTGCTTGACCGTCAGTTTACCTTCTTTCATTTAGCTTTGAATTGGGTATTATCTATAGTTTAACTTTTTTCTGTGTTAAAGATGTGTTATATAGTTCAAGGGTGAAGCAAAAATTGCTTTTATTTCTTTTTATTTGGGAATGGATATCTAGCTGTAAAAAGCGGTGCTGAATTATTTTTCCCGTCATCATCAGCTCCATAGATCCGTGTAGATTGACCTCATTAATGAATTCCTGGAAAGAGGGCACAGAGCTAGATTTCCAATTCCAATTCCTGCTAGTAGAAAATGGGATAGGAGGTGTCTCTGTTTCCCTTGTCAATCTGGAAACCCCCATGCGTAAATGGGCCATCTAGCAAGGTAAGGTTAATTTTACATTCAGCAACGTAGAAGCTAATATGCGTATCTTACACCACAAGGGATGGAGATAGGCGCAGTACCACATATGGTGGATTAAGGTGCCTGGTTCGTAGCAGCCCCTCCAACATCGCGAGGAGTTTGCGGGATCAATTTTAGCTAGCAAGTATGGTGTGTAGTACCATCTATAAAGGAATTTAATAGAGAGCTCCCAATGTGAGGAGCATTTTGTGGTAAGATAATAGCCCTCACATCCCTGGAGGGAAAGGAATTATTAAGTGCTCTCTCCCATTTGAGCATGGATGGGGTTTTCTGCATGACAGGGGGAAATGTGAGGATTTTATAGAAGGCAGATATAGCTTTTAGGGAGGGCTTAGTGTTTTAAGGAGTTCAGAGATATCGATAGGGAGAAATCCATATCCTCCCTGTGTATGGGAACAGAGGAAGGGCCTTGAGCAAAGAAAGTTCAAGAATTTCAAGGCCGGGACCTAGAAATCCTTTTGTAATTGGGAGAAGGGTTTGATGGTAGACCCATGGAACAGCTGAGAGAGGAATTGTATGGAGTACTGTATGGAGTACTGCATCCAATGTTTTCTCTAGGACCGTGGATATGTAATAATTTTGTACGTGAGGAATCTGCACTCCTTCATGCCATTTGTGTCTGGTCAAGACCTGGTAGGCACATTTATGGGTTTTACCTGCCCACAGAAACTTAGTGAGAAGCTTAGTCGAAGTAGCAAAAAACAAGGAGGGGAGAGGAATCAAGAGGGTGCGGACAAGGTACAGAATATTAGGGAGGATATACATCTTATAAACTGCAGCTCTGCATAGGAGTGGTAGATGATGCTTAGACAACCGTTCTAGGTCCGCAGACATGGAGTCTAGTAATGGCCTATAATTGAGATCAAAGAGCCTCTCTGGCTATATGTTAAACCCTTCTGTTCCCATGGGAATTGGAATTGCGATTGTATAATGGATCTTAAGGAGCTGGAGATGTTTACTTAAAGAATATGGGATTTGGTGTGGTTCACTTTTGTGTTCATTGGTGCCAATATGTACTCCCCGTATGTCCGGGTCTTAGTGGATGGTCTGAGCTAACATCTCCATTACCACAGTAAAAATCACCGGAGACAGTGGACAGCCCTGGCATGTTCCATTGGTAATAACAAAGGGTTCAAAGAGCATGACATTAACAAATACCCGTGCCAGAAAATCCAAACTTTTGTAGACATAGGTGCAGGAAGTCCCAGTGTACCCTATCGAACGCTTTTTTGGCATCTAAGGACAGGAGCAATGCTGGGGGCTCCTCGCACCCTCAAAAGGCATCTGGTACCATTAGGTGCTTGTCTTCCTCTCCTAAAGCCAACTTTATCCGGGCCAATGAGACCTGCCATTATGGTTAGTAACCTATTAGCGAGAGCTTTAGCGTATATTTTTATATCAGTATTCAGCAACCATATAGGTCGATAATTGACAGGCGAGGAGGTGACTTTGTCTGGTTTGGGAATAGTTACTATAGTGCCCTGTAACATTTATTGGGGAAATGATCCCATGGACATGGTATTGGGGAAATGATCCCATGGACCTGGCTTCGTTGCATACCTGCATCAGGGGTGAGGCTATTATATGTGCGCTGTTTTTATAATTTTCCCCGGGTAGTCTATCGGAGCCCGGGGCCTAACAATAAGGGAGAGATGCAATTACTTTGAAAGTTCGGACTCTGTGAATGGGGAGGACAATGTGTCCACCTGTTGGGGGGTTAATGAAGGAACCTTTATAGTAGTAAGAAAGTTGTTAATATAGACAGTGACGTTAGGGGAGTAGAGGCATCTTCTGCAAGATTATATAGGGAGCTGTAGAACTTACTAAACTGGTTAGCGATATCAAGGGAATTAGTCAATTTAGCTTGTGTCTGTTGGTTTATCATACACGATATAGATGTGTGGGCCAAGTAGGCTCCAGCTTTATTTTCCATAGCATAGTGATTCATTTCAAGTTTCCTCAATGCGTGTTCCTGCTCATAGAGCAGTAGAGCACGAAGTGATTTTTATTAAGGTCTTCAGCGGCCTTGAGCGGCCTCCTCAAGAGGTCATACTTTCCCTATTGTTTTTTTATGTTGAGCAGTTAATTTGATGCAAATGCCTCTAATGAACGACTTATGGGCATTCCAAATAGTAAAAGTGTTAACTTCAGTAGTCACATTAGTAACAAAATATTCGTCCAGTTTATTCTTTAGTATGTTAGGCATAGTCTGCAGGACATACGTATCCATCCTCCACATTTTATGGCATGGAAGAGAGCGGGACAATAAGAGTTCTATAGTGATAGGGGCATGGTCGGACCAAGATATGGTGCCTATGGAGGATGGAACAACTTTTTTGCAACACCCATTTGTCTGTTAAGAACAGGTCTATACTTGAGTAGGAACCATGAGGGGGAGAGAAAAATGTATAGTCCTGCTCACTCCCATGCTGACATCTCCAGACGTCATACAGGTCATATTTATGTAAAATGGCATCTAGGGAGGATTGGGGCTTTTTGTGGGTTCCAGATCTGTCTATGACTGCATGGGAAACTATATTGAAGTGGGCCCCCATTATTAAATATCCAAGCCTGATTTTAGAGATATCCCATATGAGTCTATGCAAGAAGCCAATTTGGCCTTTATTGGGTGTGTAAAGGTTCACCAATGTGAATGGGGTCGCATTAATATAGCATGTTACTATGACGTAGCATCCCATGGGGTCAGTACATACCTCCTTTGGCTTAAAAGCTAGGGTATTCTTAATTGCAAGCAATAAGCCCCAGGTTTTCGTACCAAAACATGCTGCATATGTGTGGGAAAAAAATCTATTATTAACTCTATGGAAATCTTCATCTAGCAGTTGTGTCTCCTGAAGGAAGAGGATAACACTGTTAGATTTATGGAACTCTGCTATCGTAAGTCTACAGGGATGGTTTAGACCCTTTGCAGTGAGATAATATTTTTAAAGACACAGTCTAGAAAGCATAAAAGATGGACATGAGCATGTGTTAGGAAGACAATGTAGAACACTTCCGTCAGCAAAGTAACCATAAGGGTTAAAGCTTAACACACATAAGTAATAAATAAAAATAAATGGCCACCAAAAGAGGGAAGGGGGAAAAACAAAACAAACAAGATAACCAACCAATCAAAAGGAGTAAAAATATACAGATATCAAGCCATTGAGTGGCAAAGGATGGAAATAGAGAATGGCATAGTAGTGTGGGTGGTAAGTAAAGGGGAAAAATGAACTGGGTAAAGGGGAAGTGAAGGGGAAAAATGAACTGGGTAAAGGGGAAGTGAAGGGGAAAAATGAAACAATGTGGATATTACCCAATTCTGGAGTCCCAGAGCCACAAAGATCTGTGGAAAAGTCCAGCCAATCTTGTGTAGGTAGAGTCCTTGTGGACAACCTGGTGGACACAGAGATTTTCAGGGTCTTGACAAGTTTCAGGTCCATCCGGAAGACGTTTTCGTAGGAGGAGGTTTTTTTCTGGGTCAGGTCCTGTGGTACGTCGGTACCCCATTTGGAGAAAAGCGTTTGACCCTGTTTGAAGTTGAGCACAGGAATGGTTTGCCTTGGTGGTGAATTAGTAGCTTCGTGGGGTAACCCCACTTATAGAGGATGCCATGTTTCCGAAGTAGACGGATGACAAGAAGGAATTGGTTCATCAGTTGAATAGTCTGCTGAGAGAGGTCGGTGTATAATGGGATATTGGCAAATTTGTCGGTCAAGGTAGGTAGCTTATGAGACTCAAACACCACTGCTACCTTAATGTGAAAATAATGGAGACATAGCAACACATCCCGCGGTGTGTCCGTAGCCAATAAGGAGGGTTTCGGTAATCTGTGGGCCCAATCAATCACCAAATCTGATCGTGTGGATGGTAGCAGTTCTTGCAATAGGTCACACAGGAAATCATTCAGCTGGGCTGGTAATATGGCTTCAGGGACCCCCCTAAATTTTTGTTTAGAGCGTTGAGATTGGTCTTCCGACCTTGGATTAAAGCCATTTTACCTCACTCGCTTGATCGTGGTGAGCATCTTACCAGAATATTATGGGCATTAGAAAAGTCTTTCATCTTATTTTCAATATGAGCTACACGCTAGCCCTGATCAGTGATCTCATGCACCAGTTTGGACACCACAGTGGTAAAATCAGCGAAGATGGACTTGCGTGAAGATAAAAGCAACTCCTTCATAGTGATCACCAACACATTAGCCTCGGAGGCAGGGAAGTGCTCAATGTCAGGTCCACTGAGGGGATCCAGCATAGGTGTAGGGAATGACTGAGCCCCAAGAGTATCGGATTCCGCAGCAGCTGTGGCAGGCCTGGGCCTCTGCTTAGCGGGACCCAAATCGATCTAAGCCATTACAGACATGTCCGTAATTCTTAGATCGGCCAAATACTTTAGACAGGGACACAGTTTCCCCGTCTAAAGTATAGGTATGTCTGAGGGGGTAAGGGGGGGGGGCAGGTCTCCCTAGCTGACAGCACAAGCAGCTAGAGGGACCTGCTGGACAGCGCTGGAACACAAAGGCTGCCCCGATGTTGTGGCAGATTGGCTGCGCATGATGGTGTAATCACGCACGGTCGATCAGCCAAAACATCGGGTCACAATCCAAACGTGTATGGGGGGCTTAAGGCACTCTCTTTGTTTGAGGTTTAATAATGGCCAAAAGTCTTGTATGTGTGATCTGGCTTACTTGCAAGCATATTTTACAAATAAAATAGGATCTCCCATTTACACCTGACTGTCATTCCATTGACTTTCTTTTCCACTTCCATATACAGGTTCACTACAATAGGTGGAACTGGGGATCCCATGGCACAGCCATGTTTTTCCCTGTAGAACTTATCCTTGTACTTGAAATAGGTGGTTCTCAGGCATAGGTCCACAAAACATGTTCTGGGTTCAGTTCAGGGTGGGGTGTTGTTTTGTAGCAGTCGTGTACTCACCACTTGCACTGCTTCTGTGGTAGGTATGCATGTGAAGAGGGATGTAACATCATAGGATGCCATCGTTTTTGTCTTTTTGTAGCTGTTGTATAAGTTCTGCAACTTTGTTCTTGTAACTGTTGGTAGGGTCCCTTTTAAAGCTTCATATGTGCTGTTGTCTGCTAAAAGTCTGATGTCACCTTAGCAAAGTAGTTTAATGTATTAAGAATAACTGCGCATCTTCCTTTATCCGCAAGCAGGATGGTGATATTTGGGTCCTTGATATGCTTTTTTCTGATGAAGGATCAAGTTTTACTAATAAGCAGACAGGTGCAATTCTGGGCTAATTGTCATAGACAGATAAAACAAAAATAGGTATTTAACCTAGGGTGATGGGATTTCAGTTGTCTGTTCATGCAAGCAAAATTGTTATGTCTCCTCTGCAACAGCAAAATTCAAAACATAATAGTCTACCACCTTGTTCAGGACAAGTCATTGCAAAAAAAAACAACCTTTGCCACCACAACCATAACTCCATGGACTGGAGCAACATCTCCATTTAACCAGCTTTGCAGTGTAAGCTCACTGCTGCTCCAGCTTAGCTATTGCCAATGCAATTCATCAGTTGGTGTACAGATATTGTCCTGGTATAGATCAAGAATGTATCAGCCTTTTTATGTAATAATTTATAGATCACTCATGATCATTTAATGAGGCAATATGGCCCATATCGATGATAATGGCTATTACCTACCTTGTTATTTAAATTGTGTAAAATTTGGAGAAATGCATTCTTATTTTTTTTAATCATTAAACTTTAATAAAATGCATTCTGATGACATCTGGCCAGGTACTAATTTATGATCCTTTCCAACTATGACTACTAATTATGATTGATTATGTAATCACCTTGCCAATTGTAAGACACACACAGCTTTAATGATGCACTCCTGATTATAGATACTAAAGGAGCTTGGTCCTTTGCAGTCGGAATGTGAACCAGAAGCAGCATGAGGAACATTCATTTTAATGGTATATACATAAATATTTCCAGCTATTAATTAAGATTGAAAATAAAACATAAATGTTAACATACAGGAATAATACCTTCCCTTTCAAAAGGCTTAACAACATCACTATTCGGGGGTTTTCCAGGTTTTCTAAAACAATGCTAATCTGTGTAATATAAACAAGGCTCCAGCTAATCAGTAATAATTGTACTTAGTTAATTTGCAAATTATTTTTTTTTAAATTGCAAAGGTAAAATAAAGAAGTATGAACCAATGAGTCATCCCTCACTTTGAAATCTGATATAACTACTGTTTGCAAAACAAGCAGCGGATATTATTAATAATTAATTATTAATTATAATGATAATAATAATTAACATCTTTTATTTAAGGAGTTTTATCACTGCATAATTTAAAAGGAGTTGACAGACAAAACAAGGTAACATACAGTTGCAAGAAGAAATATGTGAACCCTTTGTGATTATGTTTTCATGTTTTTATTGAACATTACATGTAAACATTCACAGTGCAGGGTGGACAAAAGTATGTGAACCCCTAGCCTACTGACTTCTTCAGGTGCTAAATGGAGCCAAGGGGTAAGCCTACCTTGAGTCCAATCAGTGTGATGATATTGGATGTGTTGCTGAAAGCTGTCCTGCCCTTTAAAAACACAAACCAGTTTTAAGTTTACTGGTTTCAAGAAGCACTGTCTAATGTAAACCTTGCCTCACAAAAAACAGCTCTCAGAATACCTATGATCAATAGTTGTCTTGCATGAAGCTGGAAAGGGTTACAAAAGTATCTTCAAAAGCCTTGATGTTCATGTGCCCACAATAGGACAGACTGTATACAAATGGAAAGTTTAGCATTGTTGCTATTCTCCCTAGGAGTGGCTGTCCTGTAAAGATGACAGCAAGAGCACAGCGCAGAATGCTTAATGAGGTGAAGAAGAATTCTATAGTGTTAGCCATAGAATTACAGAAATCTCTGGCATATGCTAACATTTTTGTTGACACATCTACAATAAGAAAAACATTAAACAAGAATGGAGTACATGGAAGGAAACCATGGAGGAAGTCCAATATTGCAGCATGATTCAATATGAGCAGCAAAATTTAGTTTTTTGGAAAAACAAAACCTTTTGACATTTTGACATTATGTGTGAAGAAAAAAGGCATAGCACACCAACATCAATACCTAATTGTGTAGTTCTGATCTGCAACTACAAGAAACATTTGGTTGAGGTTATTGCTGTCAAAGGATGGTCAATCCGTTATTAAGTCCAAAGGTTCCTTTGGCACATTCTTGCAATGTTTAGGAATTTCCACAAACTGAATATAAGATGTACAAAGTTAATGGTTAAACATGCTATACAAATTATACACTGCTCAAATAAAGGGAACACAAAAGACATTCTAGATCTGAATGAATGTAATATTCTTATTAAATATTTTGTTTTTCACACAGTTGAATGTGCTGACACCAAAATCACACAAAATGATCAATGGAAATCAAATTTATCAATCCATGGAGGTCTAGATTAGGAGTCAATTTCAAAATGGAAAGTGGAAAAAAAACACTAAAGGCTGATCCAAGTTTGACGTTATGTCCCTAAAATAAGTGAAAATTTGGCTCAGTAGTGTGTGGCCTCTGCATGCCTGTATGACCTCCCTACAACGCCTGGGCATGTTCCTAATGAGGTGTCAGATGGTCTCCTGAGGGATCTCCTCCCACACCTGGACTTAAGCATCCTGGACGGTCTTGGTGGTGCAATGTGGCATTGGTGGATGGAGCGAGACATGATGTCCCAGATGTGCTCCATTGGATTAAGATCTGGGAAACGGGCTGGTCAGTCCATAGCATCAATGCCTTCATCTTGTAGGAACTGCTGACACACTCCAGGTACATGAGGTCTAGCATTGTTCAATTAGGAGGACCCAGGGCCCCACCAGCATATGGTCTCATAAGGGGTCTGAGGATCTCATCTCGGTACCTAGTAGCAGTCAGGTTACCCCTGAGGAGCACATGGAGGGCTGTGTGGCCCCCCAAAGAAATGCCCCCTAACACCATTACTGACCCCCTGCCAAACCGGTCATGCTGGAGGATGTTGGAGGCAACTGAATGGTCTACACGGCATCTCCAGACTCTGTTACGTCTGTCACATGTGCTCAGTGCGAACCTGCTTCCATATGTAAAGAGCACAGGATGCCAGTGATGAATTTGGAATATTGGTGTTCTATGGCAAATGCCAAATGTTCTGCACGGTGCTGGACTGTAAGCACAAATCCCACCTGTGAACATCAGTTCCTCATACCACCCTCATGGAGTTTGTTTCTGCCTGTTTGAGCAGACACATGCACACTTGTGGCCAGCTGGAGGTCATTTTGCAGGGCTCTGGCAATGCTACTCCTGACCCTCCTTAAACAAAGGCAGAGGTAGCAGTCTTGATGCTGGGTTGTTGCCCTCCTATGGCCTTCTTTCATGTCTCCTGATGTACTGGCTTGTCTCCTGGTAGCGCCTCCATGCTCTGGACATGCTTACAGACACAGCAAACCTTCTTGCCACAGCTAGCATTGATGTGGCATCCTGGATGAGCTGCACTGTCTGAGCCACTTATGTGAGTTGTAGACTCTAGCTCATTCTACCACTAGAGTAAAAGCACCTCCAGCATTCAAAAGTTACCAGAACATCAGCCAGAAAGCATAGAAGTGGCATGTGGTTACCACCTGCAGAACTCTTTTATTGTTATTATTATTTTCACCTGTTGTCCATTCCATTTGCACAACAGCATTTGCAATGAATTGTCAATCAGTATTACCTATAGTCGAGACCAAAATTATTCATACCCCTGGCAAATTTCTACTTAAAATTTATTTTATTCAACCAGCAAGTCATTTTTTTTGACGTGGTGGTGGGAAACTAATGCTTTGTGGTTTTACAGCCAATGGACCAGGGAAGCTAATCACAGTAAACGGCACCATGAAAAAAGAGCAATACATGAGGATTCACAACGACAACATCAGGCAGTCTGCAGAGAAACTTTGCCTTGGGCAGCAGTATACATTTCAGCATGACAATGACCCAAAAATAACAGCAAAAGTGGTGAAGAAATGGTTAATAGACAACAACGTTCACGTTTTGGAGTCTTGACTTGAATCCAATTTCTTGACTTGAATCCTATTGCTCAAATGTAAATAAAAGCTGAGAAATGTTTGTTTTTTTCACAAAAATGCCTTTTGACATCTATGTCATTTCACATTTCCTGTCAAAAATAAATTGCTGGTTGAATAAAAGTAACTTTAAGTCAAAATTTGCCAGGGGTATGAATAATTATGTGCTCAACTGTAAGCGGACAGTTTGTTTTTACAGAAGTGTGAGTTACATAGTGTTTAAGTGTTCCCTTTATTTTTTTGAGCAGTGTATTTCACACGCCTGATGTTTACTGGTCTGCTTTGCATCCTGTATTCTCCAATAGTGGTTCCAAACTCACAGAGGAGGAGGTTTAAATATGTAGCCAGCACGTAGAAGCCCTTGAATAGCTTTACAGATCTCAGATTCACTTTTTTTCTACATAAGTGACATAAGTTAACATTGCACAATCAAGCCTTCTTAAAACAGAAGGTATTTACACGGCCCAATCCAGCACA
>CM070035.1:105484976-105504384 GCA_036250615.1 Ptychadena robeensis | reverse complement strand
CCCCAACCTATCTCTCCTTGTGTGGTAGAAACAGTGACCCTACCGCCCCTCCTCATTAACATGAGGTCCCTTATAGACACAACCACCACCTTTGCGCAATCCCGATGACGCAGAACCAGACTCGGGGCGAAAAGCTCCTGAGACTGCAGCCTCTTGCAGATTATCTGTAGACTAATGGGAGCCGGCGATTGTGCATGCATTCCCCGGCTGTATGGGCGCAGTTTGAGACACAGATTGTGGCCCACTTACTGCGCTTCGGGGTGTCAACGCCCAAGGAAGGTTAATGTGAGTTTTCCATGACCAGCTAATAATAAATGCCTGTCCCCAAATGTTGCAATCCTGGATTCTCACTAACTAAACATACGTACGAGCCATCCTATGGATAAAATCTGTCGGGTTGGCTGCTTGGGGCAAGTTGGGTCAGGTCTTCAGCAACAGTATTGTGCTCCAAGAATTAGCAGACGTCCAGCAACCTCGCCCCTCTAGTACCTTCCCCCTCGCCATATCCTGAATCACCAGGTCTGTCACTTGTTATCTTTCATCATATGGATGTTGGCATCTTATTAACTCTCAGGTGCGATAGACACACTTCTCCAGCTGGGAGCACCCAAAGCCAAAATAGACAGGGTCATTGTATTTCTTGGTATTAACGCGTTGCGGCATCGTCAGAGACGGGTCGTAGAATTAGGTTTAAGACACTGCTGGGTTCCTGGAGCACCTGAAAGGACATAATTTCAAATACATCTGATCTGCCGTCACCACCAGATTCCACGACCTCTAACATCATTGAATGGATATCTTTGGGATGTTGCAGGAGTAAATCATATTATAAACCTGTTAGGCGGGTTACATAATCCATGCTAGAAATTCTACCGCAATAATCTTTTAGCCGTAACGAAACTTTTAAGCCACCAGCCACTAGTTATTAACGTGAGAGAGTGTACAGTAAAAGGTACATGGATGGTTATTAGTTTTGTTGGGTTTTTTCCAGGGACTGAGGCTTTGTCATTGACCGACACCGTTGACCAGTTAGTTTCACTGTGTATGTCCTGGTGATGACCAACTTTATATCAAGCACTCGAAGTATTTTAACAAATAGGCCGACCAAAGATCAAATAAAAAAGTGCACCAGCATGAGGTACTAACCATTTAAATGGATGTTCTGGCTCTTGACACAAATTAGTGTTAGTTCACTGTGTAAAAAATCCACACCAGTTTTACTAAGGAATAATTCGGGTATAGGTTGTAACAGTACTGAAACTGACCATAAATAAGGCTTTGCCTCTTTAAGCATCATTCTGCAAACTTTGCTGCTTTCATAATTATAAATCTGGTTTTAATGATAAAAGGGAAGGGTATTCAAGGATTCCATGAAAATTCTGACAAGGGGTAATTTAGATTTAAGATTATATGTATTATTATCAGTGCATTAAGGGTAGTTGAGGGGCATTCCAGCTCCCTACAGATAATGTAACTTGGCAAAAACTTGGCAAAACCTGAAAAATGGGGGGGCTGATAAACTAACATGGCCCACCCTCCAGTCGATACCCGGACCCTGCAGCAGAACTGGGATGGCAAGGGAAGGCGGTGGGAGAATGCACCCCCCCCTCTCTCAAGGCCATGAACTTTGCCCATGATGCCCCCATACCTTCCCCCCAACCTGACGTCGTACGAACCTTTCCTCTCTTAACCCTCCTAGTGCATTGCTTGTAGTCCCAATTTTTGATTTGTTAACCAGAGCAAGTCCCCTCCACATGATATGTCATCACCAAATATATGATCGAGACGGTTGGGGGTTAAAACAAAAAGAACAAATAGGAGTTCCTTAGCAGGGGCAGAATAGCTGGTATTCAATTTGATTGTGAGGATTTGAAAATCTAGATTGTGCCACCCTGGTTCGTGTGATGTTATCAAGTATGTGACATTGGGGGGTGGTGTTGGTCCACATCAGAGAGGTGCGAGTGGCCGTGAGCACGTCAGTCCCACAAGTATCACTTGTTGCCAACTGTCAGCGAGGGCGAGCTCTGACTCTGCTAGGGTGGTACGTAGTTACTGGGGGTATGGTGTTTGTAATTTAAAGGTCTCTTTTCTCCCACAACCGATGTTGTTGGAGGTGGGTGCAATCGTGATAGGTGGATTCTAAGACAAAACAGGTGAGTTCGGTAAAGGGGTTTAGAATTTTATTTAACCCCGAAACATTTATCTGGTGCCTTTGGTGGTATTCTAGGCAATTTGTTTGTTTACCCCTTCCTTAAAAAGGGTAAAATAATCTGTTGACCTTATCTACGTGATGCTTTCATCAAGCTTATTTTATCTTCACTCCTCCATTCTGTTGGGCCACAAATGAGCAGACCTAGGCTCCCTAGTGGGGTGACAGGTGGGGTCACCCACCCACTTAGCACTCAGGCAGTCCCTTCGCCCCTGGGCCAAGGCCCACCCCCCATTGATAAGGGTCCGCCCGCGTGGAGGTGCAGCCCGAGCGCGGGGGGGTGGGCCGCCAGAAGGCCGCAGGGGCACGGTCGCACGCAGCAGTCACTCGCGGACGGGACATTTCCTTATTTATACTGTCGTATTTTGTTCAGTTCTTATCAGTCGACCTCCTCGCGTTGTGCCAGGTGGGAGGTGGGGGGGGTCACTTGTTTAATTATCATCCCATTTGTTACTACTCGACTCAGTGCTATACTTCTGTTAGGGGGGGAGGCGCACGATATATCCTTATTCCATTCCAAATGGCTTGCTGATATAGGGCCGACCGGCGGGGGGGCCTCATAGGGCCGCCACCTCATCACCCATCAGTGGGATTGAAATGTCCCAGTCGTGTGCGGATGCGTAACGTGAGGGGGGTAGACTCGAAGGCAACAGGCGAATTGGGTGAAGAGTTGGCCACACCCCGTTATCCTAGGTTCCCAATTGTTTTAGCTAATATTGATTGAGTATGTGACTGTTTTGGGGGTGTTGGGGAGTGTTCTTCAGCTAGTTTTGATCGCTATGTAGTTGTTTGTTTGTCTCACAACGTAACACCAATTTAGGGTTTGTGAAGTGCCCACGATCGCACATCACCCGCTACTGATGATACGTCAGTGCGTCGGTGCGCTGGGCGCGATTTCTCCTTCTCCCTCTTTTTGTCTTCTTGTTGTCCGTTAACGTCCATAGCATTCTGGCGGGGGGGATGTCAGGTCTGCTTTGTGACTCTCGGCGACTGGTTGGAGGGCTGAGGAGATCGTTTTCCGTTCTTCTAAAGTTCTGAGTTTTACTCCTCCTATAGTATAATCTTTTCCAACCACACCCCCCCCCACTGCCTCGTCCTGTCCATTCCTTAATGTGACTGTAAGGTAGATTGATTACGGCGTTGGTTCATATCTCTTCGTTATGTAATTGTTTATAGCGTTGGGTTTATTGAGTTCACATTTATTGTTTTTTTTTAATTTCGATGTATGAGACACGGAGGAGTCCGGTCCCAGCACTATTTGGGACTGGCAACACCATGTCTCATTTGTTTTCCATATATATCATTTAGTGTTGTTAGGTGTGTAGCTATGGGTACTTTTTTAAAACCATTAATCACTATACCTAGTGTATGGAGTGAATTCTTGGTATTTCTTACTTCAGATTGGGTTTAGTTTGTGTTATCTTTTTTTGGTTTGGTGACATTAGTTTTATTATTGTTTTACTTATTTTATGGCCTTGGTTTTTTTTTAGTTTTTGCAGTTGTATTTGTGTATTTATTTAACATGTGCACGATTAATTAATTTTTTTATTTATTACAAATTTGGTTTGTTTATTTAGTTTATTTTTTTTTTTTGCAGTAGGTGTGTATTGACTTATACTATCTGTGGTTTTTTTTTGTGGTTGTTGTTGGGTAATTTATGTCTTCAGATTTGTCTGAATTATCTCGTGTTTGATTAATGGTTTCTTAGTGTGTGTTATTGGTTACGCCATACTGGTCGGATTTTAATTGTCTATTCCTCCGCAGTATTTGTTTATTATTTCTTGGATTTTTGATTTTTTTTTTGTTTTTGATCTATCTAGCCTACTTGGTACGATTTGATTGTCCATGGATTTTTTATAAATGTATTTAATGTAAACCATTTTTTTTTGTATGTCTGACTGGTGTCTTATGTGGTGGGAAGGGCGCCCTACGGCAAATTATGGGAACTTAAGGGATTATTAAAAAATAGAACCAAAATATGTATAAACCTTGGTGTGTAACTTCCAAAAGTTTTAATAGCTCCACCCGTCACATCAGGGGGTGTGAACGCGAAATAATCATTTATTCATTCATCAAGGCTTCCATCACATATATCTACAGTTGTGTATTTGATTAATAACTTCAACACTTGTGTCTGTACTGTATCTTCATCTGTCAGTGTTTTTAGATGCTATATTATTTCATGTGATCTTCATACTATAAATTTGTGATAGATCTTTTAAATATAGATATGTAATGCGTAGCGCTACTAGTGATAACTGCAAGGTAGGACTCCATGGGTAATGATTTAACACTGTCAGGGTATGGGAGAATTGAGTTTTGATCCGGGTGGGTTTCTTCTTCTCAGTTTGTGAGAGAATCGTGCAGGGGCGTCTGCGAGTTAGTGGCCTGCAGTGTTTTCTTGGTTCTAAGCTTCGGGGGGGGTTAGAGGGTTGTGCCCAGGGTGAGAAGGTGGGACACCGGCGTCTTTGTATTTAGGGGTCTTGGGGGTGGCGAGTGCGGGGGGGGGGGGTTTTTGTGGTGGTTGTTGGTGTGTTTGTTCTCGTTCTTATTGCTTGGGGTGTGAGTTAGTTGCGGCTCTCTTGAATGGGAGTCCGTGTGTGGGGAGGCCGGATAGAGGAGAATGTTTATAGTCCGTTGTTGACCAGCCGAGGTGCATGATTTTCAGGTTTCGTGGGAGGGGGTAGACGGTGGTGGTGGGTAGAGCGTCGGGGGTGATCGGCTGTTGGTTCCGCTTTGCCCCCAATTATTATTGCACCGCCTTCTTCCGCTTCTCATCTTATATCCTTATTGAATAATTTTCTCTACTTTTGGGTTAATTCAATCCCGCTCTGGTGGGCAAACCCAACTTTTAGTGTATGTTTGCAATCTTCTCTTTTTTTGGTTATGGTTCTTATTTTTGCCGTTTGTTGGTTCTAGTTTTTCTGTTTTTCTTTTTTTTTTTGGGTTTTCTTCATTCGCGTGTGTGTGTTTTTTTTTCGCCCCCCCAGTGTTCATTTTGTTTAGATTTTACACCCCTAGGCATTTTTGGTTACAAGCCCCCCCCCCTGTTTTATTTTGTTTTTTTGTCTATTCTGGGTTTTCTTCTTTTGTGTGTGTTTTTGTTCGACTGTTTTTTTATTTTTTTTTTTATGTTCGGTGCCCTCCCATCCGTTTTGGTGTTGCACTTTGTTTGGATTTATCACAGCATGGTTCCCTACCCACGTTTGTCGTTCAAGGCCGAGACCTTCCTGCGCGCGCCCCCTCACCCCCTTTCGCACCACCGCGATCCCCGACTGTAGATGCTGTCCGTGTTCCAACATTCTGTTACGTCCTGATTGTTCTCCGAGTTTTGTTGTTGTCTAACCCCACCGGGGTTTGATGGGTGTTAAAGGGACGCGGACCGGTGGGGTAGGGCGTAGGGGATAGAAGGAGTCGACATTCTGGGGCGCAGTCGCGCGACACTTTAGAGCAAGCCTTTTTTTTTTTTTTTTGTTTTTGTTTTGTTTTTTTGCTTGTACGTCGAATATTTTTATTGTGTTTGTTTTTTTTGTTTTTTGGTTTGTGCGGTTGGGGGTGGTGGTGGGGGGGGGGGTGGGGGCCGGCATTGCCAGGATGGAACAGGGTGCCCTACCTTCTGCATCGTTATATTGTTATTTTTTGTCTTTTTTTTTGTGTTCTATTGTCGTGTTAACTTCCCTAAGTGTTGTGGGGGGGGGAGGTTGGGTGGTGTTTCGACCCTGAGGGGGTGGTAGGGGGGGTAGTGAATAGAGGGAGGAGGTGGTGGGGGGGCGGAGGGGGGGGGAGTGTCGGGGTGGGGGTCGGGGGGGGGGAGTGTTGTGGGCGGAAGAGGGGTGGGGGGTGGACAGGGGGGGGGTGGGGGTGGGGTTGTAGCGGCGGGGGGAGGGGGGGGGGGGGTGGGGGGGGTGGGAGCTTGTGTTTGGGTATGTTTTTTTGGTTGGTTGTTTTTTGTTGTGTTTGCTGGTTTTTTTTGTTTGTTTGGGGTGCCTCTTTGTAAGGGGGGTGGGGGTAAGCGGGGGGGCTGGTGTTAGCATGTAGGGGGGGGACACGCAGGGGGAGGGGGCAACAAGACAGAGTATTCTATTGTGTGGGGTGGGGGTGTGGGTGTGGGTGGTGGTGGGTGGGGTGTGTAAGGTTGTGTTTTGGGGGGGGGGTGTGTGAGGTGTAATTGGACTTTTGGGGGCACACGTGGGGGAGGACAGATTTGGTATTGTTGGGTGTTTAGGGTGGTTGTGTGTGGTTGGTGGGTGGGGTTGAGTAGACACCTAGTGGGGTAGGATGGTGGTAAGGGAGGGGGGTTGGTGGGGGGGTTGTGGCTTGACTGTTGTACACGGGGGGAGGTGGGGGGGGGTGGCACGTGTGGGGGGCGGGATTGTGCGTGGCTTTTTCATCCTATTCCGACCTTTCTTGTGTGCCTAATCTGTCTTTGTTGTCCAGTGGGTTTTTTGTGTCATTTGTCTCTTGACTGGGGGGGGGATGGGTTTGTACCAACCGTGTTTGGATATTTTTTTTCTTGTAGGGTGTTGTTTATTATGGTGTTGGTGGATTTATTGTTGGGTTTTTTGTTTTGGGTGCTATGAGATCCGCATTGTCTTAATTTATTTTCACCCTTATGTTCATAAAGGGGTTTATTATAAAGTACTTGTGAGTATTGCAGGGTTTTGGGCATTGGTTTTGGGGTTGTGGAGGGGTGTGTTGTTATTGTGTCGCGTGTTGATGGGGTGGTTTGTGGACAGAGAGGGGGTTAGCGCGAGCGCGTGGGGTTTTGGTGGTGGTTTTGTGTCTATGGTGTTTGGGCAGGATTTTTTTTAACTGTTCTGTGCTCCGAGTGCCCAGTTGACATTAGAAGTGTGTATGGTGTTTCGTGTGATTTTTGGTTTGTTGGTGAATGTGGTTACGTTATTTTATGATATTTGTCTTCGCTTTCTAGTTGCATTGATGTGTATGTTTTATTTTGTTGTTCATGTGTAGTTTTGTCTATGGGGGAGTCTTAGAGTTGTTGGTTTTGATTTCTTTGGTTTTTTTTTTTTTTGGGTGTTTGATTTAGCTTAAAAGTGCGGATTACCATCCATTAACAGCCTTTGTGCCGAAGTGTCAGTGCTCCACGCAGAGGGATTTGCGCAACAGGGACATGGTACGCAATTATGCAAATTTATACTTACGTATACATTGGGTATAGAATTATGCACAGAAGAGTTGGCAGCCCTGTCACTTGCATGGGTGGTAATTTGTTCGTTGCTGTGGTCTGTTGTTGGTGTTTGTTTGATATGTCCTTTGGCCCTAGAATAGATGGCCCAGTCATTCAGAGGACCCTACTTACTGCTGGTATTGTTCATACACAAGAAAATGCTGGAGGGAACTTCAGTTGACTGGTTTACACAGGAGGGACACCCAATCTTCGATCATCCACACCACTATGACCATCGGGACTAACACCATCCTACGCGCCATTGCTCGGCGTGCTGGGGACTCGTACTCCTTCAAGTGGCCAACTAGTCCTATTGACTCACCTGCCGCCACGCAATCTACTTAGCACCACATAAGCCGCTACATTGGACCACTCAGAGGAGTTGTTTTCACATTCCTTTTGAAGCTAGGAGATTGAGTGTATGCGCACGTAACTATTATGTGCCAGTAAGAGCATGTAGACTGGACATGGAACATGGCCATCTTTGACAAGGTTAGCATTACACACATGGAGGTGCGGGGTGGTGTTGCTTTGATGACGGTGATGTTGTACCTGCTGCTGATTGCTGCTCCTTGCTGAGGTGGGTCAGAACGATTATAAGTGAAAGCGGTTGATGATGATGCATGATGACGATGTGTGGCCGTTGGATTGTCACGTGAGGTGCCACACATCGAATGAGAAGGAAGAACAGGGTGGAGGGAAAGTTACAGATGGGAGAGACCAGGAGAGGAGGAGGAGACGAGGTGTGTAAGCAAGGGGAGGGTCAATTGACACGGAAGCTAGCTAGTGGCCACAGTCAGGGTAAGGGCAGCTATGTGATCGGCAACCTGGGGTCGCAATCCAGACAGCACGTCATATCAAACGCATGCTGTTGCCCACCACCCAGTATTTCCGTCGGTTGCAAAGCTCAGCCAGGTGCTGGACATTTTTTTTTGTGTTGTCTGCCGCATGATAGCAGCGGATTGGCCCATTTGCGAAACCTGTGCGCAAGAATGAGACTGAGTCGTGGGAAGTCCAACAAAACCACCACTCAGTACAAATGCTTTGAGGAAGGTCAACATGATGTCGCATCACAAAAACGCCTTATGCAGCGATCAACACCATCGCTTTAGATAGCAGGCACACACGCTCAGAAAGCCACCCCCTCATCCTCATGTTCCAGCATACTTCAGCACACTTCAACCATCTGCTGGTTCCTCCTTGCCCCCCCTCTCAACCACCGAGCCCACCTTAGCCTCTCGCTTTGAGCAGCAGTCTAGCTCACCTGGGCCATGTTTTGACAACCGGCAAAGGAAAACAATTTCACCAGACAGTCACCCCCATTGCCCGGCGGTCTGACCAGCTGACGAGCTCTTGACGGAGCTTCTTAGCCCAGCCAGCATTGATTTCCCCCATACACAGCTGGGATGCGAGTTTTTTTTTTTCTGAGGCCTTCCAACAAAAATGGTGGGCTATTGGGGGACACCGCGCAGGTTGGATGGAAGGTACCACAGGTCAAATTTTGTTTTCCAAAAACATGCAATCCCCAAGCTTATTCCCTTGTGGAAAAAGGAACAGTCATGGCATCTCTGGCATTTACAGTGTTGGGGCAAGGCGTCCATCTGACACACCTGATACCTGGTCTTGCAACAGGGCATCGGTCGTAGGCCAGGTTACATCATGTACACTGCAGCCATTGGTAGGTAAACCTGCTGACAGCTGGCCCAGCATGGAAGTGCGTGGCTTCTGCAGCCGAGTTGGGTGGGACAACCCGCCAAGACTTGCAGGCAGGCCTGCTGCCACCCTCTTCTACTCCATCCTACTCCATCTTCCTGTAGGAGCTGATGTCCATCTTCTCTTGATGCGGTCTGTGGATACATCCATAATCATCTGCATCACCTGTAGCTTACACACCAGGGATAGTCTTCTCATCCAGGAGGTACAGACAAGTTGTCACGCTTTTGTCTTGGGGCTGACTTGGCCTGAATGAAAGACAGAGAGCACACACCAGCACCAAGCAATCTACGTGTACGACCGTTAACGCAAGCGTGGCTCAGTGGCTGACCCCAGCACACACAACTGGAGATTGGCAAAGTGGGTTGTGTGACAACTGGATGAAGGAGAACGATCTGTACTGGGTGGGCCCACAATCACTAGACCCCCGATAAGATATAAGTCAGAAGCATCTGCTCTGACAAACCGCTTTTTAAGGGCCTAGATGTGTGTCACCAGAACAGTCGTGGCTCTCACTTATGGGGAAGGGTGGTGAACACTAATTCTCCTGTCTACAACGAGACCGCGCCAGCAAGGACAGGGCGCTGATCACCAGACGTGGATGTTGATGGAGGAACATGCGAGGAGACTTTGTAAGTCTCTTACGCAGTCGCACCAAGCCCTCTCGGGATCCACCCTGATCCGGAGACGGGAACGAACTCTACCGAACAGATCGCAGACTACCTCGCCTTAACTGCCGGATATTGACATCTCTGAGAAGCGATTGAACCGCCTTTGAACTACGCTGGGTTGTGCAGACTTGACACTGTGGCCAGAGCATATCCACAGGTTTTTCTTCTGAACTTCTGGGCCGGTCCTGCGCTTCTAGTGTCCTGTCAGAAAGGACCTTCAGTGCTGCAAGGACGGCATCATAGTGACCGAGAAGACGGAAGGATCGCCTAGACGGTCAAAAAAGCAGTGGGGTGGATTACCTCAACCTCCTGAAATGAACGAGGCATGGATTTCCGAAGGGACCTGACAGTGGAGGATACGTTTGCCTAGCAAAAGGCCTGATTTACCATGCCTTGGCCTTAAAAAATGGTCCCCACGCTGCATACCGCATAAGACTTCATGAATCCTCCGCCACCCAACTAGGGTTCACAGCGTAAGGTTTCATTTTCCATTCTGCCGGAAGAAAACATCAAATTTTTCTGGCTGCTACAACAGCGGTTGTACCATATACCAAATTTTCTGTGAAAATGTACATGACAAAATTTTATGGCAAGTGTTACTTGCCTAATTTTTTGCCTCTGGCTGTGGCTGCATTAAAAAGGCACATGAAATGTGCCACTTCCCCCTGATGGCTACCTTGTCTGTGAAGGGGCTCTTGCGTAACAATAAACGATCACCTCAATGAGTGTGTTGCCATGTCACCCCAGATGAGAAGGCGATTGCTTCATAGTGATCAGACCAAAAGCGATCGGTTGACTATCCCATTGTCCCATTGACTATCATTGTAGAAATCCTTCGAGCGGATTTATTGGGTGAAAAAAAAAAATTCTTGGGAGTTTTGCCATGGATTCCCCTCTGTCATGTCATTGACCAGGTGTTTGACCCCTTGAAACAACTTTCCCAACACTATTGTGACCAGAAAGGGTCCCTTTGTTTTTTAAAATTCGCCTCCCATTGAAGGCAATGGCGGGTTCGCGAACTTTTGCGCTAGTTCGTGTTCGCCGTTCGCGAACATCAAATTCCGGGTTCGAGCCATTACTATTAGCCACCCCATGTCTGGCCGTGAGTGGTCCCGGTTCAGACAATTATTCTGTATTTATATGTAGTTAGCAGAGCATCAAAACTTCTATGAGTAACTTGGCTGTGTATTTGCCATTCTGATTTAATTGTGTAATTACCTTTTTTTTTTCTTTCAAAAGCCTAATATGTATTTTACTCCCTCTCCTTGATTACCAATCAATCACACTTATCTGCAACATTCCAAAACTTGCCGAATTAAAGTATCATCTCTTTGTGTGTCAAGCTAAAAATGTTTCAGCTCAAGAAACCTCTGATTTACAACAAAAGGACAATAATGGATTTTAAAGGAAAAAGATCAGTTGTTAAGAATATCTTCCTCCTGATGCCCTGGGCCTTTTGCTTCCTAAATCCCTAAATTCCTATAACTGTGATGGGGATATCTTGGTTCTGCATCTTATACCTTTCTTTCTTTCTTGGTGGGACTTATCGTCCTGGGTGGTAGGGTTACTACAAATTCCATGTCAAAAGCGGTAAGGAAAATTTAAATAGATTACAATGTATCATATTTTCCGGTGTATAAGACGACCCTCAACCTTTCCAGTTAAAATATAGAATTTGGGATATACCTGCTGTATAAGACTACCCCTCTTTCATAGTCATATTTCAACTGTTAACATTCCAACAGAGCTTTTCTTTTGTCAGATTTAGCTGACAAAAGACAAGGATTTGCCCACTGCTTCTTTTTCCCCGTGGTGGACACACATCCGCAGCAGAGAAAAAGACCCAAAGAGGACACTTACTATTCTAATGAATGGGACAGTGTCCACTTTGCATTATCTAAGCACGGTGCTGATATTAAGCTGTGGAATGCCGCGTCTTCATTGCAGCACTATACAGTCCATTGAAGATCAATGGAAGTGTCTCCAAGACATGGAAAAGCAGCGCCTGATGCCTAAGATCTTGTGTTGGTCCGCTAGATTTAAAGATGTAGCAGGAAAATGTTATCATGTGTATCAAATATACCCAGATATTTCTATACCGCGTGTATAATCAGATATGGGAGTAACGTGAGTGGTGAAGAGTATACTTTGGATTCGTACCTTGGGTATAAGGATGTGGGACCGGTTAGTGTTGCTCCAGATAATCACTATCTCCGTCGGAACCGTCAACAGTCTGGGTACCTCCACGTGCAGTGAGTCCTGCACAAGCTCCTGCGGATGGGGGCCACAACTCCGGCGTGTGGCTAATATAGCCGCCGCCACCGGAAGTTTGGAGCCCGCATCAACAGGAGCAGGGAGGCACCTGTGCGGGCGTACAGAGCGTGCGGCGTCCCTGGTTACCGAACGGACCGCCCCGGTAACCAGGGACGCCGGATGAGGTTGCTCCAGGTGGGTGCGTTCATTTTTCGATTGATCACCAAGCGATCACCCGGAATGCGCATGGTGATCATTCGCAAAATCGGCCACAGATTGAAGCGCTATGGCCGGCTTTAAAGGTACAGGTATTTTTTTTATAAGTTTACACTTGTTTTCTTTTTTTTTCTGATTTGGATTGGATGAAACATTTATAAAACATTTACTCAATCCAATCAAAATAAAAAACAAATGTAAAAAAATGAAAACAAAAATCTAAGAAAAAAAAAAATTCTGTATCGTTAAATCTCCCGCCCGGCGCGTGACGTCATCAGGACACAAGTGCCGATCACAGAAATAGCCGGAGACATCGGCTATTTCCGGAGGCACTCGGGTGCAGCCGGAGATAGATGTAGCTCAGCGGGAGCGTTTCTGCTAGTTGGATCTACTTTTGAACTGGATTATAGAAAGACATTTACTCCATCCAACGCGGACTTCGAGGGACATCAGCACAGAATCGATTACAGTGGGGGACATTGTAAGTATGTTCTTTATTTGATACAATTAATATATTAACTGTTTCATTTTAATAGCATTTTTTAAATTTAATTAATTTATCTTTTAACCTTTTGGGAATCGATAAGAAGCCAGGGAGACCTCCATAGGGTGGGGGGATTATATTCAATTGGCACATTTTATGACCATCTCTAAGCAAGAGCTGACTGTTACTGACAATTAGGTGACCATTTGAGATTAAGCGTGGTTTTAAAATAGTGCATGAACAACCACTTTCCTGCACCATTTGAATAGCAAAGCAAATAATAGCAAACCTTTAGTTTTATTATTATTATTATTATTATTTATTATCGCCAATCAAATTGCAAAATAACCCGTCTATGGCTACCATTAGTCTCTAATATTTTTATTGATGTAAGCATATCTCAAAAAAACCTTTAATTTACCACACTATAGCCTGAATCTCAAAAATTATATTTTATTGAATATTATCTTAACAGGTAAAATTTTTACATTTTACATTTATAAATGGAATGAAATAATTTCCTTAACCGACTAAAATGTTTTGAAATTGAAAGCTGTGTTAATTTACATTAGAAATCATTTAAAAAGGCTGAAGGCAATTAATTAGTCATTGCAGCTAAAATAGCAGTATATTTATGGTAATGCAAGGGAGCGCTTTTCTAACAAAAATGGACAAGAGCACTATTTCTCTAATAACTGCAATTTATATTATAGATTACCAGCTTGTTATTTCATCTTGCTATTTTAATCTGAATGCTTCTTGGTAAATTTGTACTGTATGTAATGAATATTACAAAAGAAAATTATGTGTTAAAAGATACCCTTTCACACAAATTTTAAATACAATATGTTATTAGAGCCCATTAGTGTTGTAGATGCTAATTTTTAAAGGATATATTTTCTTTCTTTTTATTGGCACTTGCTTATTTATATTTATGTTCTAAACTTTATGCTTATTATGGTGAAAATGTACACAAGTTACACAATACGTAAGCAATGTTATTGGTTACATCTTTGATCCCAAAGGGCACAATAAGGAGAAGGGTAATGGTACATACCTGTCAATCATTGAATTTAGCTTTAATATCGATTCGCGATAGATTGACTAAGAATTACAGACATGTCTGATCCCTGCCTGACTGATTTTTTATACGATTTCTCTTAATTCTGCCAATCGCAAGCTTTAAACATGCATTGATTTGTTAACGGTCAACTGTGACGATCGATCGGTCAGAAATCATACAAAAAATTGATGCGTCAATGGCAAGCTATAGTTTGTGATTTAGTGGAAGTATTTCATTAGCACAAAAAGAAGGTAAAGGGTATATGTTTCCATTGATGAGTAGAGATGGTCTGACTTTGTTAGCTGATTGCAAAGCCCCTGAACATGGTATCATCACCAAAGTTGCTGGAGATGTAGAGAAGTGGGCTGTGGAAACATTGCAAAAAAAGGTTTTGCTCTAGAACATGTCGTTTTTGTTTAAGTTTAAGTTAAGTTAAGTTAAGTTTATGACTTTCAAAATTTTGACTTGACTTTGAACTTCATTTATGCAAAAACTATTTGGGCTTTACAATTAACTCGAAATCGTTGAAATGCTAAAATTTAATAAGCAGCTGCAAGTCTTACATAGCCAAAGCACAATGGGAAGCATTAGAATAGAGTATGCAGCACACCAACCCTTCTGCCTTTCTTTCAGCAGAATCCAGTCTGGCCACTCTCCATTGAGCTCTAGCATTTACAAGGAAGGTAAGCCCTAGAGATTCATATTATTAACATTATTTATAAGGTTTTAACATATAGTGCAGTGATGTACATTAATTAAGAGAGAGGGATCAACACAGTACAGACTATGACACAGGAGGAGAAGAGGGCCCTGACCGATTGGGCTTACAATATAAGAGATTAGGGAACAAAGTATACAATAGGTAGGGGGGATGGGACTGGCATGGTGGTAATGTTAGGTCAGACTGAAGAGGTGGATTCTCATGGCTACTTTGAAAGTGCCAAAAGTAGGAGAAATTCTAATGGGAAGAGGTAGAGAGTTCCAGAAAGAACAGACAGCTCCAGAGAAATTTTGAAGCAGTGCATGATGATATTTTGAGTGGAGATGTCAGCAGAGGGAGCAGTTAGGAGGGGGCAGTTAGGGTTATATTTTTGTTTGGAGATATAAGTGGCACAGGAGGTGTGAAGAGATTTAAAGGCAAGACACAGAACTTTTAATCTGATTCTCTGTACAATTGGAAGCCAGTGTAAAGATTTGTAGAGAGCAGCAACAGAGGTTAGATGAGTAAATAAGTCTAGTATCAGCATTAGGGATAATTTTGTGTGAAAATTTCAGCAGATTATTACCCAGATCAAGCTTGCCACGTCACATGATCTGAAATACCCAGATTAAGCTTGACCTCCTTCTTTCCAATGATGTTGATATAAGTTTAAAATTTAAACTTCTGCAGGTCTGAATTCTACTACTGATACATGTCAAAATGCATGAGTAGATTGATATCCGCCCAGCAGTTCCCATCTGCACATGTGCGGTGTCTTTCTTGGACTTTAATGTTTACAAATATGGGGCGTGCATGTGTAATGCATGCATGTGTAAATCAATTGTCAGATTGTCGCTGCAACTGCAGGGAAATAGGAGTATACAACTGTGCAGGTAGATAATTGGAATGGTAGAAAATGAAATAATTTTTTTTTCTTAGTCTCTGCGTTTTATTTTTTAGGATCGTTCCTTGTGAATGGGTGGTCCTCTCCCCTTTAACCTGTTGGGGTGGAACTCCACACTGTTCGTTGACCCCCTTTTCCAGTAATACCAGACACTATGCCAGCAGGAGGTCTGATATGCTCTAGAATGGGAGACACCACCTTGTTTGTGGCCCCCCTTTTCCAGAGCATACCAGACCCTTTGCTAAAAGTTTGGTATGCTCTGGAGGGAGACCCCACTCTTTTTTTATTTTAATGTAAATGTGAATTCTGGCAATTGGACATGAATAAAACACATTAAAAATACTTTTTGGGGGAAAGTATAGCCATTGATCCCCCTCTGGCATGACACTGCCTAGGTGTTTGCGCAAGTTAGCACTTTTTTATGGGTATTGTGGCTACAAATATGCCATGAAGGTTTCTGAAATTTGCCTGCCATTAAAGTTAATATGGTTTGCAATATTCGTCCATCACTACAGGCCAACAGCATTTCATTCCCCATGTCTCTCAAAGGTGAGGCTGTGATAGCTCAGTTAAAAATTAACATACATAACAACCAAGTAAGTGCTTTCTTGGAAAATGTATGGTGTTTTTATTTAAAAAATGTATACTTGAAGTAAATATTTTATTAATTAAATACATTTACATCTCAATACAAAAAATACTTATAAAATATAAAATAATAATATAAAAATATATAAAATATAATATAAAAATATAATATAATATAAAAAATACTTTCAAAATCACTTTTTTTGCTACTGTTCAACACTAAGGAATAATAATTAGCCTGTATTCAAAAATGTTAATAGAGAATATACGATGCTAAAAAATACACTGGCAAAACACTTAATATAAAAATATTGGTCACAGAACATAAAAAATTCAAAAGGAACCAACAGGCATATAGAAAATTAGCTATGTTACTCAATTTGGAAATAATGATTAACACCTCTTGATACAGCACACAAAGAAAGAGAAGTAGTCCATGAAAAATAGTATCCATTTAAAAGTAGTGATGCATGAATAATAGGAGAGCTAAATGGTCCAAGTAATAAGTACAAAATCCCAAAAAGGGAAATCAGTATATACTGTATT
Source organism: Ptychadena robeensis (assembly GCA_036250615.1). NCBI lineage: Eukaryota > Metazoa > Chordata > Amphibia > Anura > Ptychadenidae > Ptychadena > Ptychadena robeensis. Next base: position 105,487,849 of record CM070035.1, on the reverse strand, counting down.
TAAGGAGCAGTAAATAAGGTGTTAACCCCCAAGACAAGGGCATATTAATAGGCTTATGATCTTGGTTTATTATTCAGAATTGAACATACGGTTCAAATATAATTTGCATATGGAAGTACCATAACAGATATTAAAATTACAGTTTTAAGCAGTTAACATTCACATTATGCTGTTCATTCTTTGTATTATTCATAAATTTCAGATTGACAGATTCTGAGAGCAGTTCACGAACAGAATAGAAATGAGGCAGTTACCAGCTTGCATAGCAGTACAACCATAATAAGTAGATGCAATTTAATATTTTCTAGATAGAAAAAATGCATATATTTGACCAATTAGGCTAAGGAGCAATGACAATCCTAAGCTGATTTGTATTCCGTCAATGCTAGAATTTATTGTACATACAGAATATGTTTTCTTTGAAAATTCAAAATGTGTTTACTGTGACAACTACAAAGGTAAAAAAGCGTGTCATGAAACTGATATTAGGCTCATACTGTGTTTTTCTAAAGCTTGCACTGTACTTTCTCTTCTTTCCAGAAAAGGCAGGAGCTAACCTGGGTTTAATAGATCATCTTTTGTATAGATTGTAAATCCTTTTTTGTATTGCTTTACTTTGAAGTGTTTCTTGACTTTTCTGATCTTTGCACTGCTTTTTTCTATCCAAAATCATTTTTTCTTTAAGTAAAGGGAAATCATTTAGTATCAGTAGAGGTTTAGGAAAAGACGCTAATATTATTTAAAACTGCTATTTTAATATGAACAGTGATATTACCTTCTTGTTTCTTCAGGCTTTTCTTGATTATCATTGTGAATTATCTAGATATACCTAGAAAAAGACATTTTAAAATCTGTAGTGTAAATGTTTCTACATTTTGCAAATTGAAATCTAAACAACTGATGTTTTAGATTTAAATAATCTAATAAAGATATTATTAGTTCAAGGTATATATTTTATTTACAAAATATTTTAAATACATTTCCAAAGAGAACTTATTGTACATTCTATTTGTAACCTTGCCAATAATAGCTTGTTTCCGAAAGAAACCATATGGAATTTGGCTATATTTTATTCTTTTTTATTCGCCATGGAATTAATGCCAAACCTGCAACACGGGGAAAAGGAAACATTGCCCAATTATGCACAAAAGCAGAATTAGGGTGCAAAAGCAGCAGCAGGTCTACCTTGATCAGTAAATTTTTTTAATATTTGGCTGTAACAAATGTTTTTTCACCAAAGGGGGGGGGGGGTACACTAATGGGTGTCTGTAGGCAACGATGGAGCATATGTCCTTGCATGGTTGGATCTGCAACTCTGAGAAATTAGTTAGGTATGAAGGTATCTTTAATGCTGAGGATTACAATCATATACTAATTCATCCAGCATAACAATCTGTGAAGCAGCACAACTCCAACAAATATATCCATTTTAAGGAACTATCCTCAGCGATGTTGCTGCTCTCACATGCCAGTATCAGAGCTCTCACAATGAAGCTATGGTTGATAACCCTAAAATCTTCTTTCATCTCTCCAAAGGCCCATTGGCTATGCCAGCAACTATCAAGACCCTTTTCTCCCATGGAGATTCCTTTATTTCTAAGCTTCTGAAAAAAGACCATACATGTTCACTCCATAACCATAACCATAATGAAATTGGTCTGGGCATATTGGAGATACTATTTTAAAGGTAATATAGATAACACAACTCTGACACAACATATCTAGTGACCTTAATAACACCTGTTCTCATCCTACAATTTCTCAAATCCAATAACATGCCTAAACTAACTGCACAGATGAGGTCAAGTAAGTAATTAAATTTATGGCCTAGAAAAGCCCCTTTTTTGTTTTATACTACCGTATTTTCCGGCGTATAAAGATGACTGGGCGTATAAAGATGACTGGGCGTATAAGACGACCCCCAACTTTTCCAGTTAAAATATAGAGTTTGGTATATTCTCGCCGTATAAGACTACCTCTCTCCCTACCCACAGATGTCCTACACCCTTAGAAGTCTGATCTTTTTTTGTATTAGTAAGGATAGGATAAGTGAAAGCATGTATGCAGCAGAGTAGTGCTTTATGCTAATAGGGAAGCAATATTTTATAGGGGGCTTTTAGTAGGAAGGATTGTGCTCAGGGACCTGAAAATTTGCATGGATGTAGTTTTATGGGTTAACTAGTAAACCACAAAATGTTAAGGTTCTACCATGCAGGGATTTAAAGATATATGTGTTCAATGTAGGCATTGTCTGATAGCTAGACTTTAGCTGAAATGTAACTTATAAGTTTTGTAGATAGAGGGGTGAAACTCGGGGTGTAAGTAGTGGTAGGTAGGGATGGTCGAAAAATTCGCAGTGCAAATTTTTAAGTAGAAATTTCGCTGAAAATTCGCATAGTTGAATTTTGATGGGGTCATTTCGACTTTTCACCAAGTGAGTGGTTGAAAAATTCGCATTGGCGAAAATTCGCATGGTGCTAGCTAACTTTGTCAGCTTATTGCAAAGCCCCTGAAAATGGTATCCTCACAAAAATTGCTGGAGTTGTAGAGAAGAGTTGGGGAAACATTTGAAAACAATAAGTTTTGCTCTAACATGTCAAGTTTGGGTATCAATTGGGTTTAAATCTCAGCTCTGATTGTAAAGCTCTGCTACTATGTACACTGATTCTTCTATTATAGCTCAAGCTCATAAAGCAAATCGAAATTTTCCACCTTATGTGAATTTTTGACCTTATGCAAATTGTAGTCTTTATGCAAATGTTTTAATGTTTTATGAAAATTTTTGGCGAATTTTCGACTTTAGAACTTTCGACTCGAAATTTCGCAGTCGAATCCAAATTCGATTGGGAAACTCGAAATTTAAGTAGAATCAA
>CM070035.1:105468851-105484335 GCA_036250615.1 Ptychadena robeensis | reverse complement strand
ATGATGCATGAAACTCAGCCCGAGTTAATTCGGGGAGAACGCTCAGAAGGTTAATTGGGGACATATACCATATTTTTTGCTCTATAAGACACACCGGTCCAAAAGACGCACCCAGTTTTTAGAGCAGAAAACCAGAAAAAAATATTTAATAAGTTTTCACATCAATTGGGTTAATGCAATGGATTAAATTAATGCAATAATCCAGCCAGTAGATGTCACTAGCAGCAGTACAGTCACAGCACAGCACAACGTCATCTTCCTCACTGACTGGGAGGAGGGGGGCCAACAGCTGCAAAATCTCTCCTCTGCTCTCCCTCTGCAACTCCCACGGACACAGGAACAGCAAGATCTGCAGAGTGATTGCAGCTTCCACGAAGAGAGAGTGATAGATGACAGTTCATCTATCTCTCTGCATTGCTTATGCCAGCAGGGCTCTGGGCTCTGTTGGCATAAGCAATTATACAGTTCAGATGGGAGATCTGGACACAGGCCGGCATCTCACATCTTGACAGCTCCCCATCTAATCTCCACTGATTTTAGGGGTAAAAAAGTGCATCTTTTAGTCCAAAAAAATACGTACACTTGTGCTCTTTTGGGGACATCCACTGTGCTTTAACTGGAATTGATTCATCAGTGACAGTCATTTGCGCATTAAAAGTGCCACTGCACTTTTGGGGACATATACACTTGTGCTCTTTTGGGGACATACACTGTGCTGTAACAGGGATTCATACTTTACTGACATTCCCCCCTAAAAATAAGGAACTGTTCCTAATTGCGCCTGCATTTCAGCATGTCACATTCCTCTTTTTGTTATGTCCTCCTGTGTCTTAGTCCTCCATAGCAATTTCCAAGAAAAATAAGTGTTGCCAAAAATTCAGTGGCGCTCTTCCTATTGACTGTTAGAAATTCAGTTCCATTTATGGTGCATTTGTACATTTATTTAAAAAAAAAAAACTGTTCCTAATTCCATCTACATTTCAGTGGGTTACGTTGGTGTCTATTGTGTCTTCGTCATCCATAGCAATTTCAAAGAAAAATAGCAGTGCTGCAAAAAATAATTGCATTTCTTTCAATTGACTGTAAGAATAAATTCCGATATTTTAAACCTTTGTTAAAATTGCTTAAGCCTCCCCATACACCTTTTAGATCACGCCATACAATATCTTTAAAAGATCTACCAACAACAATGTAGTGCCAGGTCCTCCCTGATAGAATACATAGTGATTGGAATGTTTGAAAAGGTCCTCATATTACATGGCTTTGGTAGAAGAAAAGTTGATTGTACAGAAATTGTATGGTAAGATTTTAAGGTGTATGGGGGCCTTTATATATAACTATTATTATATAAAGTGCTGTATTCCGCGTAAACAAAATACATAGCATTACAGTTAATAAAAATAAGTTTAATAAAAATTTGAATAGGATTGAACTTTTTGAATAGGATTTTGAACTTTTTTTTTCTATAAAATTAGTTTGGTGAAAGCCTATGTTAAGCTGGCCCTAGATGTTTAGATTTGCGGCTGATTTAGCCACCAATTGACCTGCAAATCTAATGCTTCAAGATTAAATTCAGCGGTATATCGGCCGGGAAATCGATCTAAGAAATCACATAATTTCTTAGATCAATCCCAGCGTCCTCATCCAAAGTGATGGCCGGAACACAAAGGGTGCGCATCTGATTCTCTGCATGACTGGCCGTGTGTGAAGAGGTCATCACGCATGGTCGACCTCAGGAGAAATTGGCCTGAAAACGAGACATCTATGGCCAGCATTAGTGATTGTAAAATAGCAATCCTTATCTGAGATTACCATCATATTTTCTTGTCTTCCCTTTAAACTACCGAACCACTGAGTAGATTAAATACACTGAAAATTACCCTACGTTTAAAGTCTAATAGAACAGAAATGTGTTTTGTCAGTTTGCCTGAATCCTGCAGGGAAAACTTCCATTTTCATCTTGAGGTTCTTTATTGATGCTGTACTTATTTGTTTCTTAGAAGTATAGGTTTTTATGTTTTAGGATTTGAATTAAACTTGACTGTTAAACTAGGGGGCTTTCCTTTTAATGAATAAAGAATGTGATGTGGAAGCTTTATATAAAAACTAATACTAATCATTATACATAATCAAGAAGTTCATATGCTGTGAGTGTTAACATCTTTATGCATATTATCTGTGTCCCTTCCATTCATGAAATTATCGAACGCTGAATATAAAACTGATTATATATTTTGTGTGTGATGTGCATAAAAATAAAAACATTTGGCTTCGCCAAATCTTTTATGTCACATTTTTTTGAAGGTATAGAGAATAACATTTAAGAGGTAGCCATTATCAGGTAAGATTCTTCTGCAGCATAGGCAACAAAGATAAAAGATGTGCAAAACTTGATAGGAAAACACTAAAATTTAGTGTTTTTAATAAAAATTTTGGTAAAACATATACAACCCAAAATATCATCATGGGTTCTGATACAGAGGGATGGTACACTCCAAGTGTAGTCTTATGTGAGCAATATTTGTAAATGAATATACCCCACTACACTCAGTGTGACTGCCAAGGAGTTTAATTTTGGTATGCAAAAAATGTTTTCTTCTTTTTGTTAAAATCAACCCCTTTTCTGAGTAAAGATGGACAAACTGTCCGCACATGTTCGCTTTTCTTCTTGCTGGCGGACATACGGTGTTCCACCCGCCCCTTTCACCTGTGAATAATTTTTTACTACAGACTGCGTGGAGACCTCGGTCTCCAGTAAAAAATAGGGCAAGGACCCCAAGATACGTTAGTTACGTCCCTAGGGTTATGGAACACGGATCTGTACGTTACATTTACCAGAAGTGCTGTCACTTCTGTTATAAGAAACACAGCGCTATGTGTTCCATGTACAGGAAGTGACGTCACTTTCTGATTTTTTATTTTTATATTTTATTGAATTTAAAACATTTTCATATAAAACAAAACAAGCGACACAGTAACAGGTAATAAGTTAAACAGTAAAATTGTATATATCAAACAATTGGTTTTCTTTAAACATACAGAACAAAGCTAGAACACCAAAAACAATACTCCATATGGTCAAGATAGCACAAGACAGTACGTCATACTACAGAGCATGAGGGCAGATATGGCCCATAGCGTTGAGCTTCCCATATGTCTGTTAACCTATTTGAAGCATAGACATAAGACAATATTGATCAGAGCATAGGAGTTCTTGTCAATCAATTTTTTTAATTTCCAGTGCATTATGGCTTCGAGAATTTGCAAAGATCTTGAATATAGTGCTATATCTTTGTGATCGCAAATGTTCAAGATTTCTACATCAGCAATTTTTTGCAATGAGGGTGATCATGACTGGAAATCACGAATTTTCGAATTTACTAATTTGTTGTGAATATTAGGCAAACAAAATTGATATTTTACTCACTAGTTATTAGCAGCAAACCATGTGGGATGTCTGTGGCGAAACAATAAATTGTGAATTTCTTATCTCTGGGAGAGGAGTCTGTGCCCAATCGTTCCATATTAATCAATTGCCTGAGGTATCTTTGAAGCAGTGGCAGAGTAGGGGGTGTTCTGGAAAGCCACATTATACAGTGGGGGGCTGTACGGAGGCACAACTGGGCCCATTGTGTGAAGGAGGATTTAATATTCGATTCTACTTAAATTTCGTGTTTTCCAATCGAATTTCAATTCGATTGCAAAATTTCGACTTTTTTCAAGTCGAAAATACGCATAATGCAGAAAATTTGCATAAAACACTCAATTTGCATAAGGCCTACAATTCGCATGCGGTCAAAAATTTGAAGAATCAGTGTACATAGTAGCAGAGCTTTACAATCAGAGCTGAGACTGCAAACAGTGATGTCACCATAAATAAAGCCAGGAACCATATTACACACAGAGCGGTGATGCTGAAGCACTTTACACAAGAATATACAGTTGTATATAAAAGAGATTTATAATATTTATTGATATAATCATATATAATATAAGAAGCAATTGTTTGATCATGGAACGATCCCCAAAATTGCACACAGTGAGCGAGCGTTCGGAAATCAAGCAAAAAAATTACCTGTGTTTGGCCAGCTTAAGTTTTAATAAACCGTGAAATTTTTTTCCCCTACCAAAGTCAGGGGAAGGCAAGCGTTTTTGACCAAAGAGCCAAATCGCTCTGACATATGACATATCAGTACTCTTTTGAGACATTTTACAACAAAGAAACCTTTCTTTTTTTTGTTACTATCCCTTGGGAAACCCTGGTTGCCTAAAAAGCAACCTTTTTGGTTCATTGTTTTTTTATTGCTTGATTACCCCACAGGGAATTTACCATTAAGGGGAGGGGGCTGTAGGAGACTATCACAAGGGAAACAGAAAAAGCAACGACAGTGGTTTCAGAGGTCCCAGAGCATAATACTTTGCATAGGGTGCTAGCTAAATTTGTCAGCTTGTTGCAAAGCCCCTGAAAATGGTATCCTCACAAAAATTGCTGGAGTTGTAGAGAAGGGTTGGGTAAATATTTGAAAACAATACTTTTTGCTCTAACATGTCAAGTTTGTGTAAAAATTGGGTTCAAATTGAACCCTAAAATGTTTTACCTTTTGATATTTTTTTTTTTATTTCTTTCAAATAATTTTCCAATGCAAATTTTCAAATCACTCCCGCATGCAAAAATAGCATTTAAAATGGCTATATTCACATGCGAAATAGCGGCATGACAAATCAAAACCAAAAAGTTCTTTTTTAGGTAAAAATTTTGATTTCAGTCGAAATATCAGGCTGATTTTCAACTTTTTCGGCGAAAAGTCGAAATTACCCCATCAAAATTCGTCTATGCGAATTTTCGGAGAGAAAGTCGAAATTTCTACTTAAAAATTCGCACTGCGAATTTTTCGACCATCCCTAGAGGCAAATGCCAACAGTATGGGATCTTAGTTTCTCCCTACTAAAACTGTAGATATGAGATCACCTCCTGCCAGAAACTCATTATAGCTTGGTATGACCATAAGCCATGACACAATTAAGCTTTAAACAAATCACATTTAGGTTATTTCCCTGAGGATATAATATGGCTTTTCCAGATGATGCAAGAGGATAAAACCCAAGTTTGCTTTTTGCATAATTTTTAACTGAGTTTGCACTTGCTATTCACAAACTACTATTTATTGACAGCATGTTAAATAGGGTAGCAAACGTCATCTACATACCAAAACAGTAAAGTTTATTTATGCTGTTAAATTCCCATTCCCATTTTTTGCCATTCTGATCCAAATTAGTGTAACCTATTTCAATATTCCCACAAAGAGACTATTTTCAAAATTTTCTATAAAATACTTTATTTTATGGAAACTTAAAATGTCATATTAAAGCATATTTCAATGCACAAAGGATATGAACATTTAACATTGTAACACAAACAGGTAATATAACTATGTAACAAGAAAACTTGGAAAATATATAAACTTCTGTTTTGAAAAAAAAATATGTATGTGTGTGTGTGTGTGTGTGTGTGTATATGTATATGTATATATATATATATATATATATATATATATATATATATACTGTATGTATGTGTGTGTGTGTGTGTGTATATATATATATATATATATATATATATATATATATTAAATGCGTAATAGTATATTTTTCTTTAATATATATTTTGTTAATTGGGAATTTTCATTATATGAAAAAGACAGTGAGATATACATTTCAGATTTCAAGTTATGTGTTTCATATTATTCATTGGATTCTTAATTGTTGAGGTATTTTCAATAATTTCATATTTCAGTTTAAAATGTTTTTTAAAGATAAAATTACAGTTATATACATTTAAATTTGAGTTATAATTTTGTGTGACAAATGACCATCTTTCTCTTTAAGAATGGTAGGATTTACACAGAAATAGTAAAATATTCACTCACATAACGTGTTTAGAAAATCATGGCATGCCATTGAAATAAGCTTGAATACATTTCAAGTTGTTAAGCTTTTGTTGTAGAAATTTTTCAATTCAATCATCCGCACATAAGCGTATTTTTTTTCCTTTGATTCCCAGTGAGTTTTTAGGCTTAATTTATACTCACAGCTTTATTTTTATTGTTGTTAAGCTCTTTAAAATAAATGTAATCAGTGCCATACAGAGAGGATGTAAGCATTAACAATATCTATTCAGTTAAAACTGAGGCTGTATACAAATAAGTTTTATGTATATTTAAGTTCTGTCAAATGGCTTGGAAAGACTTTGAAACCATTTATTAACATGAAAGAGAATTTAACCCACTTTTGTATATATTTTGAGAGGAAGCCCTCTGGGCCAGGTGTCTTTAAAGTAACTAGATATTCAATTTCTAGTGTCTTCTAAAGGAAACATTCATCTGATGGATCTAGCTATTTATAGTTTTTTATTGTGATGTTGTATATTACTATCTCTTTTTTACAGAGTATGATAGCTATTAACAGAAAGGTTTAATAGTTAATCATTTGTTAAGATGGATATATTGTTGTAGATAAATTGTCAATGAATGTCAAGATTATATATCTGTACTTGTCCTGGTTGCGTCTTCACATTTCTAAGAATCGAGCTCATGAAAAGACCCTTTAATATTTATAATCATGAGTGCACCATACACACAGCTATTTTCACCTAACAGTAGGCATGGTGATAATATTATCAATAATAATCAGGAATTAGAATTTGTGTAAATTCACAAATAATTATACTTATATTCGATATTTGCATTTTTGAATATACTCCCAAATATGTAATCGCAAATATTCCCAATGCATTTACATTGCCATTGCCTTCAAAATTAATGGTAACATCCTATATCTATTTTCGCAGTGAAATGTGGACGAATATATATTCGCAATGTAGGGCTATAAAGCTTCCTGGTGCATAATATTGCGAATATTTGCGATTGCAATTATCTGCCACCATATTTGCAAAATTTGTGAATTCTCGGATAGCCAATATTTGGTGAAAATATTTGCAATTTGAATATTCTAACTCAACACTATTGAAGATCTCCTTTCTTTTTTTTCTTCATGTCTGGACCATGCAGTATCAACACTACATCCCTCCAGCCAAGCAAAAGTCTAGTGTCAGGAGGTTTCATCAGAGTCTACAGGGCTGAGAATTTAGCATGTCTCTATACATTAGCAGTACCCATTCTCTGAACCCACTGTCCAACTTATGAAGGGTCACTTTTTGCAATCTGGTACAACTTACACATTTACATCTGTTTACATGTGGGAGCAGAGATGAGTCTGTCACATATTTTATGTATTACAATGAAGAATTGGTCACTGACCAGGTTGGTCAGTAGTAATGGCCGAACTGTCCACAAGGCATAACATGTTCGCTAGTTTGTTCCAGACACTGGAACTGACGTACTGCTAATACAGCTATATTATCCCTCTCTGCAGTTGCTTTTTGGCTTGGCTGGAGGGAATGCAACAAATTTCAGCCTCCTGGGATACAGAGCTTGCGTCCCAGGATGTTTGGGCCTAAAAACATATTCGGACCATAAGAAGCAAAGACATTTTCCTATTGATTTAAATGGGAATACGTGCGTGCTATAGCCAGAAAAAGACAGTATGTACATTATTATTATCTTGTGTTTATATAGCGCCAACATATTACACAGCACTTTACAGAGCATATATAGGCTGTATAGCATATACAGTGGCTTGCAAAAGTATTTGGCCCCCTTGAACTTTTCCACATTTTGTCACATTACAGCCACAAACATGACTCAAGTTTATTGGAATTCCACGTGAAAGAACAATACAAAGTGGTGTATACCTGAGAAGTGGAAGGAAAATCATACATGATTCAATTTTTTTTTTACAAATAAATAACTGCAAAGTGGGGTGTGTGTAATTATTCAGCCCCCTTTGGTCTGAGTGCAGTCAGTTGCTCATAGACATTGCCTGATGTGTGCTAATGACTAAATAGAGTGCATCTGTGTGAAATCTAATGTCAGTACAAATACAGCCGCTCTGTGACAGCCTTAGAGGTTGTCTAAGAGAATATTGGGAGCAACAACACCATAAAGTCCAAAGAACACACCAGACAAGTCAGGGGTAAAGTTATTGAGATATGTAAAGCAGGCTTAGGCTACAGAAAGATTTCCAAAGCCTTGAAAATCCCATGGAGCACTGTACAAGCGATCATTTAGAAATGGAAGGAGTATGGCACAACTGTAAACCTACTAAGACAAGGCTGTCCACCTAAATTCACAGGCCGAACAAGGAGAGCGCTTATCAGAAATGCCGTCAAGAGGCCTATGGTGACTCTGGACAAGCTGCAGAGATCTACAGCTCAGGTGGGGGAAACTGTCCATAGGACAAATATTAGTCGTGCACTGCACAAAGTTAGCTTTTATGGAAGAGTGGCAAAAAGAAAGCCATTGTTAACAGAAAAGCATAAGAAGTCCTGTTTGCTACAAGCCATGTGGGGGACACAGCAAACATGTGGAAGAAGGTGCTCTGGTCAGATGAGACCAAAATTGAACTTTTTGGCCAAAATGCAAAATGCTATGTGTGGCGGAAAACTAACACACCATCCCCACTGTCAAATATGGTGGTGGCAGCAGCATTATGCTCTGGGGGTGCTTCTGTACAGCAGGGACAGGGAAGCTGGTCAGAGTTGATTGGAAGATGGATGGAGAGCAATCTTGGAAGAAAACCTCTTGGAGTCTACAAAAGATTTGATACTGGGGCGGAGGTTCACCTTCCAGCAGAACAACGTCCCTAAACATAAAGCCAGGGCAACAATGGAATGGTTTAAAACAAAACATATCCATGTACTAGAATGGCCAAAGTCCAGATCTAAATCCAATCGAGAATCTGTGGCAAGATCTGAAAACTGCTGTTCACAAACGCTGTCCATCTAATCTGACTGAGCTGGAGCTATTTTGCAAAGAAGAAAGGGCAAGGATTTCAGTCTCTAGATGTGCAAAGCTGGTAGAGACATACCCTAAAGGACTGCCAGCTGTAATTGCAGCAAAAGGTGGTTCAACGCACACCCCACTTTGCAGTTATTTATTTGTAAAAAAATTTGGAATCATGTATGATTTTCCTTCCACTTCTCACGTGTACACCACTTTGTTGGTCTTTCACATGGGATTCCAATAACATTGATTCATGTTTGTAACTGTAATGTGACAAAATGTGGAAAAGTTTAAGGGGGTGAATACTTTTGCAAGCCACTGTATCACTGTCTTTAAGAGGAGCTCACAATCTAATGTTCCTATCATAGTCATACATATGTTTCTAGCACAGTCATATGTCACAGTCTAAGTCATGTGTTACTAACATAAGAGAATCTTTGAGGAAGGCAATTAACCTACCAGCATGTCTTTGTAGTGTGGGAGGAAACTGAAGCACCCAGACATGGGGAGAACTTCTTGCAGATAGTGCCCAGGCCACGATTCTAACCTAGGACTCTAGTGCTGCACTGCCAGACTAACCACCTGAGCCACCATGCTGCCCACATAAAATGTATATACTAACATTGATACTTTTTGAAAACTCCCTATGTTTCCATTCAGGCATTACATTGATTTAACTCCCTATCTGTATTTTGATAGTGTGTGTAAACTGAAGTGAAAAGTAACCTTTAACTGGTTTTTAAGTATCCATATATTCTAAATCTAGCCTAGGTCTTTTCAATGATTAAAAAATTATTGAATCTTTTGTTTAAGCTATTATTTTTAACCTTATATATTAATAGGGCATTTTCAAAAGAGGCCGCATCCCGAAATTTATATAAAAAGAGGAATATTCGATGGGAGATTTACTCACATCGACCTTGATTCCCCCTGGGGGTTAGGCCAGGGGCAAGAGGACTTTAAAGGCCAGAAAGGTAAATGTGTATTTGGGTAAAGTTAAGTACATACGATTTTATAATGTATATAGATAAACAAAAACATTGCATCGATCACATAGAAAAAGTAAATAAATAATTGAATATAACTGGCATGTCGATTAACATCAAATAGCATATATAACCTTGGGATCAATCATAATATTATAGGTAGTAGAAAGTAGGTAGTTCAGTGGGATAGTAGTTCAACATTGGAATCCATCCCGACGTACGTTTCGTCAACAGTGGACTTCTTCAGGGGATATTGGTCCAGATGTCCTATTAGATTTAGGACAGTGCCAGTATAGAATAGAAATTTAGATGGTAGATTACAGAATAAGGGGGAGAAAGAAAGAACAGAAGTTAAATGAAAGAAACAAGAGAGCAGGAAAGGAGAGGAGAAAGGGGAACAGAGTACAAGCAGTTAAGGAACGTCCATGGAGCGGTCATTGGGGTAATGAAGTACATGGGTATCAGGCAAGTTAGCTTCGCTTACCCTGTATTAAGATGAATAGGTATTATGTTTGATGTCCCACATAGAGGAGAACGAGTGGCACGGCTCAGTCCCAGGCTTCCATAGTCCTAATGTTCTAGTAGTATAGGTAGGTACAGTATGTAGTTTAAGACTTATGGTAAAGAGATCAAGAAGGGTATGGGAAGGGGCTGGGAAAACCACCAGTGATGGGAAGTTAGAACGCTGATATTAATTTTAACCTTCTGGCGAGTTAGCCAGAGTTAATTCATGGTGAGTTTGTTTACTTACAATGCTTACCCTAAACTACACTCTGGCATACTTACCTGTCCAGAGGGAGCCCATGGCGTCCCTCCGTGTCAGCACTCCCACCAATCTTTTCAGGTCTGCCCCATTGGCACCGTTATTTTATGTCAGCACTTCCCGGTGCCATTGTTGATGCCGGGGATGTGAAAGGGTCATGAAGTTGGGCGAAGAATCTTGGCGGATTACTAATTTATTGTAACTGTGTTTACACCCAGAGAGTTAAGATGTAAAATTAAATTTAACCAGCAATGCATTCATTATTGTTTATATATTATGGCAATGAATTAATGTAGTAAGTATAGGTGTTTCAGTTGTTAATAAAAGAAAAAAGTCTCTCAATGTCTTCTACTGAAACAATATAACATCCTCTGCTTTCAATGCCATAAAATAATTATAGAATGACTCCATTTACTGCATCTCATTTATCAAATCAAAGATAGCATTAATCTAACTGTTAATGTGGCTTAGTTAAACTCATTATCATGGGTAAATGAGCATGCTGCACATTCCACATAGAAAAAACAATTGCAAACTTGATGCTTTTGCAATTGAAACACAAAACTTCAATTAGTAGAAGGAACAGTGATATCTCTAAATGAATCATTTAATTATTTTCAGCATGAAGTTTTTGCTTCAGAACTCATTGAATTAATTTTACGTTGTGACAAGGTGACATTGATAGGTCCTTTGTGAAAATCAGATGGAACTTATTTCTTTGTAATTTGGTGTTTAGACAATTTTAGTTCAATTTTTTCATTCATCTATTTATTCTTGAATAGAGTACATCAATTAAAACTGTCAATGTTACAGAAAATATGAGGTTATACTTAAATTCTTCTCTTGTTGGCAATTAAGTCAGAAATTCATAGTCATTGATATAATTTACTGCAAGCACATTTAATGTAGTTAAGTAAACCAGTCAATACAAATTTAGATTCAATCTAGATTGGGCTAATTTGAAAATGGTACATATTTGTAATACTAATTGTTGCATACTAATAGTTTATACCAAGAAAATAGTTTATAACCTCCTGTCACTTAAATGGAAATAACCTGCAAAACAATGTAATATTATTTTGAGTGATCCAGGGGCTACTCATATATCTATTTTAAAAGGCAACCTCTGGATATGACGCTAAGCAGTCAACTTCTTTTTGAGTGGAACCTGACCTATTAAAGCACTGTATGATCATGCCGAACATGCTGACGTTCAGTTTCAGGCTGCTGTTTATATTCTATACCCATCTTTAGGTAGAGACAAAATGATCTGCCATAAGATGCCATGCTTAACTTCTAGTGACCAGTATGAAAGATTTTTGGTCGATTGTTTAGGGTGGACAGCACTCAATTTGTGGCCGATCGATCAACGCGAATGCTCGTCTTTCACACCTTAGACTTTGAAAAATGGGTCACATGACGCCAAGGAGGTAAAATGACTTTGGATTTATTTTATTTGGATAACTTTGGATTTATTTAACTTAGGGGTATGCTAATTTTTGTTACCACATCATTGACAGTCTGAAGAGTTATTTTGAAGGAACTCCAATTTTATACTGTTATACAATATATATATATATATATATATATATATATATATATATATAATATATATATATTGTATAACAGTATAAATTTGGAGTTCCTTCAAAATAACTCTTCAGACTGCCATTGATGTGGTAACAAAAATTAGCATACCCCTAAGTTAATATAATATAAGTTAATATATATATATGATATGTATTAAGAATTCTCACAATTGTTTATGTAGAAATAAGTTTTTTTATTCTATCACTAGAGTACCATAAACACATTTTCTTATATTTATTAGTGGAAAAGATGTTTGCTTTTACAACCTGAAAATTACAGTTTTATATATAAACAGTCTTCAAGAAAAACAAAAAAATCACACATTGAGAATCTTGGCAAAATAAATGTCATTTCTGACAATATGGTGGTTTATTTCCCCATAGTGGAGGTTAGTAAAGGTTATACATGCAGTGTTTTTTCTGCCAAATAAAAAATGTGAGTACTTTTCTTGCCATCTGAGAGCAAACGCCATACATTTTCAATCTTCTAAAATAATTGTGTGGAAACTCATTCTATTCCTTCCAGAGAAAATCCCATCAGTGCAATAGCTTCTGAGAAACAGGAACTCTATTCACATTTCATTCATGTATAGAATGATATAATAGATGAGTTTATGGTAGCTGAGCATTATGTAGCTAGTGAAATCTGACATAGCATATCAGGCCCTTACTGCGTTCATTGCAAAAAAAAATCACTTAATTTATGACTTTACCTCAGATAGTAAACACATTAAAAACGACAGAGTGAAACAAACTTTAGTATTAGTACACCAATACAGAAAATATTTTCTTCTTACTTAAATGCCAGTGAAAAACATCAATAAAATACAAGGTACTTGAACACAGTAAAAAAAAAAAATTGATCAAGCACCGATTAGACATGGTGGTAAAGTCGATCATACAAATATCTGATTTATCTTTTTTTGGGGGGTATTTCGATTGATTTGTATCCGATGGTACTATGAAGCATGCTCACAGAACTTAGCAAAGGAATCGATGACATTATGTTTTTGAAAACGATCATTTTTAATTCAAACGAATAGAAAACTTTTGCCCTGTATGCCCAGCTTTACATTAGTCATTGACTGTTACTTTCTGCATTCACCCCCAGGCTTCCTTGTTCTCCAATGAGGAGAGTGACTGCTTTTTTATTTTTTATTTGGCACTTTTAATAAGGGATCCTGCCAATTAAAATGTTATCTATTCAACAAAAATCAAACATGCACCAGAAACTTATTTTTTGACAACATTCTGTTGTCATTTTATGTTTTGTGCACAAGAGTCAAAGATTGATGTCTATTGCAATGAGGGAAATAGCATATTTGTTACATTATAAGACACATTTTTCCCCCAAATGTATTACAAATGGTGGTGGTGAGAGAAGGTCACATATTCTATGCACGCTCTGCATCTCCGGTCAAAAGCATTGAGCTTCGCTGGCATAGGAGGTGACAGGATATTTCAACACTTGGACCATAATTATAACTTTCTAAATTTCAATAAATGTTCTTAAAATGATCCATTCTTAATGTGTGTGTAAATGTATCACAGAGAAAACAGAGATGGAAACCTGATAAAATTAATCCCTGGCAATTTATTCATAAAGCAAGATTAACCAGATCTTTACAGTTAAGAGTTTGTATAAAAAGTCCTTATATTAGATCAATCCATACACAAGGAGAGCACAGGCCACTAGGGAACATCACCTTTATCCTGACCTGATTCATCCATTGAAATTGTAATTGATCAAAAGGATTTAGGTTAAAACTCTAGTATATTGTGCTGAAAAACAGTATAATTGTGGTGGTCCCTTTCTGTGTAAGTGAAACTTAATGGGGTACATAGCAAGAACGTGACTGTTGCACATGGGTTTTATGATTAATCTCCATTAATAGACAAATATTAATATCACACAGTATCATATCTGTCTACAAGTGATTAACCACTAAACAATAGACTGGGTAGACAATAAGATGTTTTCTGGAGACCTTTTTGCTTCCTGGGATCATGTAAATTCCATTAGAATCTCCTAATAATAACCAGGCAATATCTATCCATCTTTAAAGCCCAGGATGGCACTACCTTACTATGCCAAACTACAGGGGGCTAATTACTTCTGGACCCATCAAGATCAAAGGGGAATTTGAGTTTAAGAGTAGACAGCTCAGAGCCTGGAATCCAAGATGACACTCATCCATATTACAATTAGTGGGCTGGTTTAGGTAACATAGTATAATCAATGGAGTCTTCCAATGAGCACCCAGGTAACACCCCAAGATTCAAGGAACAAGCCACTTTGACCCTCCATGGATTTAGGGATAAAAATTGGGTTAGTTTGTTAGAGCAGTCGTAGGAGGAGAAAGGAGAGAGGCGGAAATGCTGCCAGTTAACATCTGAAGGTGCTATACTCCTATTTTATGTATTGTCCTGTTATTATGTTACTTGTTATATATATATATAATTTAGTATATAAACATTATTACTGTGAAATAGCTTCTATGGTCTGTCTCTTAATCAAAATGTTGTTCATGAGCGAGCTCTAGTTGCAGAATACCCTCATTTATGGGTGTAATATCTTGATATGTATATTGTGGCAAGTTAGGGAATTGCTGGTGGGCTGCAGGGATCGTGGTTCGAAAGTATCAGGCAGAAACATTGTCCTTGAACACAAATCTCAGGCATCCGCCTGTGGGCTTTATTGTCAGCCAGTTAAACAAAGTCAAAAAACAAATCTTCATACAAATTAACAGCCCGACTGGGCAACTAGCAACCTCACTCGTGTAGTCTAACTCACTACAGAGTGGGTCACTAAACAGCAGCAATGCAGTGTTAAACTAACAGTACCTTGAGTACCAAGCTCTCCATAGCTTGTCTCCAGCAAGCTTGTGCAGGTTCCTCCACACACACAGTCAGCCAGCAACTGAACTCTGTGTGAGCAAATCCTGGACCTGGTGGCCAAGGGACCCTCCTTTCTCTTTCCCTTGGCTGGCTCCAGGGCCCTAAAACACGCCTCTCACTCTGAGTCATATCACAGAAACAGATACTGTTTCCATGGAGCCTTTACTGCATGAATCAATGTGGGTGCTGGTACTAGGAGGTTGTAGGAGAAAAAAGGGGGAAACAAAGACCATTAGTGTACCAGCCCTCAGGTCCATTGCAGCTCAAGTGCATTTAAGTGACAACAGGGGCAAGGAAATGAGGGCCTGGGGGTGTCCGTCCATCCTAGAGGTTTTCTTTAGGGATCTA
>CM070035.1:105427743-105439975 GCA_036250615.1 Ptychadena robeensis | reverse complement strand
AATATAGCCCAGCAACGGCGCCGAGCTAGTGGACAGAGCCAAGTGTGGAAAGAAAATTGGCTCTGTCCACCCATGGTCAATGGTCGGGGGGGTGGAGGCCAGGCTGCTCCTAGTAATTATATGGTATGCGAGCACGCTGATATAAACGCGTTTGGTCAGGCACCGAAAGAAAAGGGGGACACCGTAAGTGGACGGGGTATGCTGTGGGGGGCTGGGGCACACGAGACAGCCACAGACGGCGATTGCATGACAGTAGGAAACAGGAGGGGGGGGCATATGACTGTTTAAACAGGTTGGGTTGGGGATTTAGAGATTAATGGTGTGTGGTTGTGGGGTAAACAGCGTAGGAGGCAGTGTAGTCAAGGTGTCAAGTAGGGTGTAGGGGTCACTATGGGGGGGGACAGGCAGGTGTTATTAGCTACGTGCCACAGGGAAGCGCGAGCCGTACGTGCCAGGAGTACCGTTTCGGGGACAAAGACAACAAGGGACGGCTAACGTTAGACCGACCGCTACTGTGCCGATCACTAGGGGGAACACACACAAAGAAGTGCGAGCCATCAGAAACACACATAGAGCACTGTGCGACTGGGGGTGAGAGCGGATTTCAGCTACAACTAGCGCACAATATGCATGAGGCAACGCCGCCAATTGCGTACAAATAGGTAGAGCACAGGAGGGGAAGCTGTCAGACAGTAATGTGGGGTCTCGCAATAGCAAGAGTGGGGAACGCCATATGTTGTAGAGAGGGTGTGGACAGGGCAATAGAGGCGGGGGGAAGGTGATTTTGTTGTAGTAGCGTGGGGGAGAAGGAGGTGAGGAAGAGGGGGAGAAGAGGAAGCGGGGGATAGGACTAATCCGGCTGGGTGCGTGGAGGAGACCAACGGGTGGAAGGAAGAAAAGGAGAGTAGGGGAGGATGGAGAGGAGGAAAGGAAAGAAAGAGAAAAAAAAGGAGAGGAAAGGAAGCGAGGAGGGCCCCAGTGATATGGAAACTAGTGAATTTGAAGGTGAATAATGTTAACGAGGCGCGGAAGCCTGAAGGTTAGCCAAGGAGGGAAAGGGGGGGAAAAGGGAAAGCCAAGGGGGGAAATAAAAGGGGGAGGGAGAGATTGAATTATGCACAAAGGAGGAGGGGAAGGGGACACAAAAGGGGGGGGGATGGGAAAAAGTCGGGGGGCGAAGGAGGGGGCGAGAGGGGGAGTAAGGGGCGCCGGGGGGGGGGGAAAGGGGAAGAGAGGGATACCGGGGGGAAGGGGGATTGGGGGGGGGAATTTCGGACGGTGGTCCTGGGGGAAGTGTTGGGGCGCTGAGGGCGGACGGAGGGGAATAGAGGGAGGGGGGAAAGGGGGGGGAAGGGTACGTCAGGGGGAGGGAGGGGGAGGGGAACGCGCGAAGGTCACATGACCAATGGGTATGGGTAGTGGTGGTATCATGCTTGTGGGTAAAGGTGGGTGCGCCTTGTGGAGTCGTACGGCAGGGGGTGGGGCCCTCGGGGAGGGAGAGAAAATCTCATTGGGGGTACAACGAAGAGAGGCCAGAACCGGGGGAGGGAAGGATGAAGAAGAAAGGCAGCAGTTCGCATATGGATGATGGGGAATATATTTCAGGAAAAGGTCAGTGGGGAGGGGCGGGGGGGGGCGAAAAAACAAGGGTGAAGTGGTGCGAGGGGATGGATATGAAGGAGGTGGGTAGGTAGAAGTTAGTTCGCATCATAACTAGGGGGCGCTGAGTAAAAGAGCTACACCAGCGGGGGAGGACAGAGGAGAGGGGAGGGGCTTGCGGCGGAAGGCTGAAAGGTTGAAATTTGTTAAATGGAACTCTCAGAACATGGTAGGCGCCAAGGAAAAGTGTACCAAGGGGTTGGGAAGGTGGAAAGAAAAGAAAAAAATCCGTCAACAAGGTATAAAACTCCAAACAAAAACATACGCGAAACACGATCAAAATTATGGGTGGGGGCGGGAGAACCAGACTATTTAAACCCTTTAATACAGTAATGAGAACCCAACAAAAAATACACGCGTGAGGGAGTGGGTGGTGAGCGGGGGGCAAAAAAGAAAGAACCGGTATATGCGTGGTCACGAGAATGCAAGGGTCATAGGGGGCGGGGGAAACATACTCCCAACACGATGGGGTGACGCTGTGACTGACAAGGAAGAAGCGTGCATGCGAGGAAGGATTTGACGTGGAGGGGCGCGTTCCTAAAAGTACATGGGGTGATCGCGGACGCGCACATATGATACGGATGTAGGGCAACATCGATTCAGCGAAATATTAGTAGAGGGTGGTGTGTTAGGAAATATTTGAGGTGCAGAAGAGTGAATTTTTTTAATAACATTACCACTCTCTAATTCTAATTCCATAGTAAGAGTGGCAGAACACATCCTAACCTCCAAACCCTTCCGACTTAGGACCGATAAGTGACTGACAAAGCATTAGGGAGTGAACAGGTTGCTCCCTCCCCCTGGGGGAAAGGTTGGTAAATTTTGTTGTGAATAGATGTGACATACTAGGTGAATCCTGATAACGCGGGCAAGAAGGCTCCTCTGGTAACACACAGGGTGGTTTGAAAGTCCGGCTATGGTGATGGCACCTTTTGGACTGTAGGCATTGATACGTTGAAATACTACTCCTTTCCCCCTTCCCACAAAACAGTTGCCCCCTCTACCCTCACCTGGGCCACCTTACCGCCAGGGTGCCGGACTCCTTTGGTCTTCCTAGGCGGTTGGAGCGGTGCGCTGCTCGCGTTGTAGGGTCGGTAATGATATCCTCCTGTCCGAATAAAGCAAGACCACTGACTCTGGTAAGCCACAAACAACGGATTTTTGTTTACCTCTTTCCTGCCTTGTTTTAAAGAAATCTCTCCCTTGAGAGATTGTGTAGAGATTGGACGTTTGTTTTTCCCTATCAAATATAGAACAGTTACAACTTTGATTTAACATTTTTGACCCTAGTCTTGGATATTTGGTGATCCACCATACTCGTGATGTACTGCTAGTCGCAGATATTTGATGAGCCTCTTAATGACACAATTTTTTTAGTGGAAACTCCGTTATAACCAATATATAGACATATTTTAATATGGTGAGACATGAAAGAGGTGTTTTTTATCTGCAATAAACAATCCCGGATGACTGACACACACCTGTGATGATTCTTCTAGGATACTATTTGTACGTTGTTCCCTGATGAGTCCATGGTAGGGGGACAGAAAACCGCGTCGGATTCGCACTGAAGTCCCTCCTACCTTACAAAGAATATGTATTACTGTTATGAATATTTATATCTAACTTTTGTATCTTTGAATCATTTATTTTAATATAGAGGACCTTTTGGTGCTCGTTTGTGTTTGTTTGTTTCTATGTGGATCAGATGCCCCCGAGGCATTATGCTGTGATATTTTTGTAACTGGCCAATAAGTTTTAACAATAACGTCAATCCTCTCGACCTTGAACAATCGATACCTCTTCACCAGTAAAGCCTTGGGGCTGGCCACCCCCTGAGGTTTAGTTCCCCCCCCCCCCCCGCCCCCCCTTTTTTCTTAATTAAGTTGGATGTGGTGATTTTTGGCTACAGGGGTCCCTCCCCTTTTGGTATATAATACGTGAATAGGTGGTTGTGAAGTGTGTGGTCAACGTTGTGGGTATGATTTTGTGTGGAAAAAATGGATGGGGGGGGGGAATAATTACAAATGAGTGTGAGGTGGTGTTGTGGCATGTTCCTAAACTGTGTGTGTGTGTAAGGTACTGTATCATGGGTGTCCTAATATGTGTGAACTTGTTTGGTAGGATGGGACTTGTAGAAAAGTGACAGGTAGAAATAAAAAATCCAAAATAAAAGATGAAATGAAAATTGGGTGCCCTGACTTTAAGGTAAAAGTAAACTGAATATGTGTAGGGTGTGGGTTGAAGGAGGATTAAGGGGGTAAGCATTGTGTGATGTGAGAAAGTGTAGGATGTGGCAATGACCTTGATGCCTGTCGTCAATATCAGGCCCATTCATCAGTCCATGTTTAGTGTTTGGGTGGTCTATCAAATCTTGATCCCAGATATTTAAACCTGTTTAGCCCTATGCTGTATAGATGGAAGGAGGGGAAACACATAAGAGTGGAAACCAAAAAGCAGGCTGCGATGCACCAAAGCGAACACAAAAGAAAAAGACATAATAACAATGGGATAAATAAACATTGCGGCCCAGGGGGATAGAAAGCAACCAACCACACTATTAATCATACCAATACCTATAAACAACAAAGTAGATTGCCCACAACCCTAGATTAGAAAACCCAGAGAACATTAACCTACTTCCTTTCCTCATATGTCTCTTCTCTAGGACTGATCCTTTGATGCGTAGGTAAAAATCTTGCTATAAAATTAATAAGTAGGTATCATTAAGGGCAGTAGTATAGCAAATCACCAAACAGGGGAGCAATGGTACATTATATCACTACAAGAGCAGTTAAACTTTTTCATCTATTGCAAAGGTCCCAAGTCCAGGAGAAGTAGCCCTGGTATGAGTATCATAGGTCCACTTCTGCTGTTGGGAAGCTAACGTTAGATAGACTGCTACAGTATTAATTGAAAGTTGCTTTAGGTCATATAGAGTTTGGTCCGGGAAGGAACTTAGGTACTTTTACTGTTTGGAGTAGGTTGATGGATTTGTAAACTTAATTGATGGAAAAAAACGAAATAAGCTAAAAAAATACTTTTAGTGTTCCAAAACAATCCTTCTTAATAACCCCAGCAATTTTGGTAATGATAGCTATGTTTAGGGTATGAATCAACTTAGAAAATTAGCTAATGAACTTAACGCATCTCAATTAAGACCCCAGGTTTTTATAGCATTTTTTCCTTGGTCCAAACATTTCATATACTGTAAGAACTTTTTACTCTTTTTTTTATTTATAAAAAATGACTGTTGATTAGAAACAAATGTTTGCTATTTAATCCTCTTAATACTCCTTGTACTCTATATGTGTTAGGGAAACTTGAATAAGTCTCTATGACTTTCTCTTTTCACTGTCCTCTCTGTTTATAAATTTTTGAGTATTTGATCAGAAAGATTAAATATAGGAATATATATTATTGGAGTATCCGTAGCCTATTTTATGCATGTCAAAGCAAACTATTTAAATGAGTAAAAAAACAAAAGCAAATTAGTTATTAAAGACAGATGCCATAAGGAAAAAAACTCTATCCAAATTAATTTGTAAGCGAATTAAAATTATGTATTATAGAAATACAAAAAAATCATTTCAAAACTGATATATTTGTACAGATAGATATAATTACATTTTGATAAAAGAAAAATATGTTATTAAACATTCTTTGTGAACTTTCAAGTAAATAAAAATTTTCAATGTCTAAAGTTAACTTAATTTAATCCGTTGCAAAGAAAAACAATATGAAGCTGTTACAAAATATATTAAAAATAAAGGAAATATGCTTATAATCCTAAATGTAAGTAATTAACACTCCAGAAAAGCTGCCAAGTGAATTAACTGTCCCTGAGCAAACAAGAATGTAATAAAAATATAGTTCCTGTAGCAAAGCTAAAGGACTATATTTATAATGTAAAGGTGTTCATTGGAGAATCTGATCATGTTAAAATGTATCCATAGATTCTCATCGGCCATTACATACCACTTCCCTAACTAGTTTGTGCAACAATAACAAAGCAAGTAGACAGGTTGATTAAAAAAACCCTTTCTATTTAACTTTGAATTTACCATAAGTAAATGTTTTTTGAAAAATAGTGTATTGGAAGGGGAAACAGCTAACAACAATAAACAAACAAGATAAAAAGGACAAAGGAGAGAAAAATAAGTAATCAACAAATCAAAAGAAAAAAAGTATTGGATAGGAATTGCCATTACACTCAGGAACTGCTTTCATAAGAAAAAAAAAATACACAGCTAATATTCTGCAGCAGTTAAAGGTATATATCAACAATGGTCCCAAAGACTTCTGAAATTTTGAGGGCATCCCATTATATAGTGTCCCGGTACAAAAAAGAAAGGCCAAATAAATTTAATACACTTTTCCACAAAATAAATAGAAATGAGAAAAATGCAGAAAAATAGTATTCGAGCATATACAGCAATCAAATCAAGGATTGATAATGGGGAATCTAAACCTCCCAGCGCACTGCTGAGGTAGCAGATTTCTGTTCGGCAAAAGCGAACCATAGACTTTAAGACCAAAATTTTTTTTTTATATGTTGTAAGGCCTACTAACCGACAAAGGGTCTAGTAGACATTACGACTATAATAATATGAAAACGAACAATTATGTAAAAAAAAACATAATAATAAAACATATCAATTGGTGATGAAAAATCTCTAAAATATTCTTTAGTATGAGAGATTTCAAAACATATTATTATATTTGTTTACAAAAAGTTTAATTCAATTTAAAACAGTGTTTGTGTTGTCATCAGGCATCACATGGGGGTGAGAGAGTTAAATGACAGAGGGGGAAGGCTGGGGGAAGAGACTTTATAGATGCATTCATTTTTATTACAAACTGAATAGAGCTTTCTAAGCAGAAAGCTGTATTAGTTGATTTAAAAAGGGGGAAAGGGGGGCAACTTTATTTCAGTGTTTCATTGCATTTTTATTCAAAACTGAAAAAGAGCTTTAAGCAAAATGTATTCAGTCTGATTGAAAGCAGTAATTTTAAAATAAACGCACTCTAAACAGAGACTGTTGGAAGTAAAAAACTAACTGTTTGCTCAGAATCGGAGAGATCACTGTTCCGCTTCTGCCCAGCCGGTGTGCAAGCAATTACTTACGGACTGCGGCGGGGGGGGGGGGGGGGGGGGGGGGGGGGGGGGGGGAATGCTTTGTCAGAAGAAAACAGTAAGATTCATACTGAATAACTATGATCACACTGCAGGACTCTGTTTAGAACTTGTGATCAGAGCGAATTGAATTGTAAAAAACATGCTGTTTATTCAATATCGGAGAATGCCCCCCCCCCGAGAGTCCAGAGAAGTGTGACACTCCGAGCTGGGGAGAAGATATTCTGTCCAGTAACCCTGCAGTAAACTCAGAGCAAACTCTGAGATCTCTCAGTCCAACCACTGTGAACACAGATTATAAATAGAATACTGTGTTCAGAGTGGTTAAAAAGTAAAAATCATGCTGCAGATCACTCTCTCCCCCCCTCCCCCCGGGGTCACGGACATAATGACGTGACACAGGGGAGCCTGCAGCAGTGGAGTGAAGCTGTTGCAGATGCCGGATCAGGTAAGCCGGCGATGCAGGGAACCTCTCAGGGGCGGACGAACCCAGTTCGTTCAGTGCACTTTTTGCACGTCCAGAGCGAACGAGCTGGGTTCACCTCAACCGCTAGGGAGGTTAATTATAGCAGTTTTTTAAGGCATGAAAAACAACAAAAATAAGTGTTTTCTTGTAACTGTGACAAATTCACCCTGAGTAAAATATACTGTAACTATGAGTGTGTGCAAATCTAGTTTGTACATATTAAATGGGAACTGATTAGTGATGGAAACATCAGCTGCACAAACAGGTAAATCAAACTTCTGCAAATACCAGCCGTTCGCATGTTTGTGGCGAACCATCATTGATTTTAATGGAGGGCGAACTTCTCAAACCTTTAGGTTATTTTTAGCAAAAATACCAATAAAAAAAGTGTCAAAAGGGTGCAACCACCTGGACAGTGTGATGCCAGAGCTGGATCAATGGCTAAACTTCTCCCCAAATACAGATTTAAAAAAATGCTGTTTTCTTCAGGTCTAATGCCCAGAAATCACATCTAGATTAAAGATTTTGTAAAAAGTTAGCTGGAGTGGGCTGTAGTTGGATCTTTCTGCAGTGCATGATACAGCATACCCCAGCCCCATCCCTTTTGTGGCTCAGTAATGATGAACAACATGTAACAGAATACCTTAGCTATAGCTACAGATCACTGGATGGAGTGTAATAGCTGTAAAATTGTCACCAGGCTGCTTCTTTTATAAAGGGGGTTCCTCCAGGGGGGAAATATATATTTACTTGTGGCATACATAATAAAGAAATATAACTTCCCATTGCTGAAGCAAGCGAGAATCATATGAGGGTGCTGCAGGCATCTCCACCATCATGAATGGAACATGGAGCAGACAGAGTAGAAGGATGAACTCTGCATGTTATTTCCCCTGCAGTAAGCCATTAATTGGGTGTCTGAACAATTCTGCCAAGTCTAGACCAATCATCTTTGAAAAGAGAGAATAAATTGTGTGTGTAGCTGGCCTGGGGTTAACAGGTGACACCCAGACTTATTTTGCAGACTGGTAAACTCCTCACCCCCAAAACATTTGTGGGCTTTATACTCCCAAGCTCCAAAGTCATTTAGTTTCTATAAGCAAGTAAATGCTTTACACAGGCCTCTGTTACTAAGTAAAGGAGTCTACGTGATAAATTGCAAGGGAATTAACTTTACTTCTCTCAACAACAGGAATATTTACATTCTTTCTCTGTTTTATGTACATGGTATAAACAGTTACAAACACATGACCAGGGCTCTAACTCAGATGGAGAGGTGCTGGTATTGTAATTGGAGAATAGTCTCTAATACCAAGGGGCTGTATAAAGGAGGAGTCCTTCTTCCTCAACCCTTAGCCTGTTCGAGAATTCCACTTACATGGCAGAGATGATCTTTGCAGTGCCCCAGGCTTGTTTGATAGGCATAACTCCCACAGGAACATCCTGGCAGACGTTCCAATTGGTGAGAGTGAACAAAGACCCTAGGCCAATATATCAATCATATTTATACCCTTTATGACATGACAGCAGCTCTTCTGAACTTTGCAGAACCCCCTACTGTACAAAGAAAACATAAGCTCATTGCAAACTAACATGAATACTTATTAACTAGGTGTATTGTCAGGCAAATTCACAATCAAGGTATTAGTGCATTAATGACTGAAGATTTTGTAAAGTCCAGTCATCTGTCACTAAAGTCTAATGCCTGCCATACACCCACAGACGGGTGCAGACAGACGAGCTCCAATGAACCCCAGAATGCAACGCGATGACGTCATCACGTTGCATTCTGGGGCTGCTTTAATTGGCCGGGCACCCTTTGTGTGCTGGCCATTACCTTCAATGAAGATGCCGGTCTTCATTGAAGTTAATGGCATCGGCCGCCATCGGCCAGAGAACATCCGACATGTCCGTTCTCTGGCCTGCCGAGCTGTGGGGCGACAGGGATCTGTCACCCCATGTGGGCACACGCCGATTGGCGGACGATTTTGCCATCGATGGCGCGAGCGTGTGTATGCCAGGCATAAGTTGAGTCAACTAAAGGTTTGATGCCATCATCACACAGCTACAGCAGAGTAACAGAAGTTTTCAACAATGAACAACTCTTATTAAAGTTCTCTGTAATATTAACAAACAACCAGATAATAAAAATAAAAACATAAGTTAATATATTGAATGTAAAATGTTAGTGCAAAATAAATATTGGGCAGCCATCAGCCATCCCGTCATTGCTAGCATCACCAATGTCATTTCAGATACCCATGCATAATGGTAGTACATTTATTGTACTGCAACAAGGATTTGCAGGTTGTGGTGGTCACTGTGCGGTGTGCGTGATCCAGAATGATCTATGTCCATACTTTTGATGCGTGTCTGTCACCTACTGCCTCTACTGCTATGTCTCTCTTCTTGTGTTTAAATTCCCCTCCACGCGTTTAAAATTCCTGCCCTTTTTATGAAGTCAAGGAACATGTATCAGTGTAAGCCAGAGGGAGAGGGAAACTTCTTTCAGTAATCATCGAATTGGACTTTTGAAGTAAATTTTTCTGTCAATTTACAAGGTATGCTATGAGCAAAAGTATTCTTCAAAAAATCAAACTCATCTAAACAAAATGTACAATTGCCTGTTATTTGAAATATGTATTTTTAACACAGTCATCATTACCTGCAGGTACATAGTTACCTGCTTTATGGTAATGGTGGACTTCAATGTCAATCACTGTTTATTTGAATTTCACCAAGGTAGATTTACAGATCATCAGGTTGCAGGAGGTCACCATACATGTTCTAATCTGATCAATTCAACTTTTACCAAAACTTTGTAATATGAGGGCATTTTTAAACACAAAAATGTAATCTAATCAATCTGTAATCCACCAATAAAGACCCCTACATACGATCTAAAGCAAACTTTACAGAAAGATTGAATGGTTTAAAGTGATGTTTACTGGCCCCATAATTTCCTGCAAGCATAGATGCCAACTTTCTATAAATATTTCTGCCTAGCCTATAGCACTGTAGGGAATGTGTGATAGAAATTGTTTATACTATCAATATAAATTACTTACATCTGGTAACAGGGAGGTCCATATTTCAGACATAGGTGAACATTTAAATCAATGTAATTGCTGCAATTAGTTTTAAAAGATAAGGCAATAATTTATTACTTACCAAAATAAATCATTTTACTGAAAATGCGGCTACATTAAATTTTCATGTTATTTGTTTGATTCCTCTTTATAATTAGCATGAGGGTGAGCCTGCTCTTACTCTGACACTTGACTCCAATGAGTGATTCAGATGTACTTTAATGCTTTGCTCTGACAAATAAATCTGACACTTGATTCTGATGTCTAACACTGACATTTGACTCCAATATCTGGCTCTACCACCTAATTCTGATGCATGACTCTAATGTATGACCTGTAGCCTTAGCTATGATTATGTAAAAAGTTATGAGGTTTAGTACTTAATATAAAAGAAAATGCTCTAAGGGTGGTTGTCATACAACTGTAGTTCGTTACCTAAATTAAATTTGTATTTTACCAAAAAACAAATGACCATAAAAAAGTAATACGTAATTACAATGTTTATAGATAATAGAAACATGTCATTTCCATGTGTCTGTGTATGTTAGGATGAGCACTGTTAATATTTCTCCTGAGAATCTGAGAATTGGAATAGATTGATTTTACAATGGCTTTACAGTGTGGGGAAATAAAAATGTAGAAATAAATATAATTTCATTGTTTTTTTTAATCCCAAAAGCTTTTATGAGTTTTTAGTAGGAAGACAGCTGACAATATCTGTAATCTATTAAAAATCAAAACCTCTAAAAAAGCTGTTTAAAAATTAAAGCGCATCTTAGCTTGTATCGTTGCCCGGGGCAACCACTAGAACAACCAGGTACTTTTTGGATATCCTATGTTCAAACTCTATATTACTGCATGTGTGAGCTGTATGACAATGTCCACACAGCTGGTAGGGGGATATCTACTGTTTTTTACTAGAGGAATATGTACAGTCATTCACCATCACCCAGTGGCAGAAATGGGGTTAACAGCTTAAAAACCCTTACCAGCCACTGGGAGGATAGAAGGAGGAGGCTGATGGCTCTTATCCAGATTGTAGTCCAAAGGAGTAGTATTTATAGGCGGTCCATATTGTATAGGTGTGGGGGATGCAGTTTGTCACTTGCCCATCACTGTTGGCACCTACCTAGGTATACAGCTGAGCAGGATCCAGGAAACAGGAGTCCTTGTGCGAGGTTATACCTGTAGTGGAGATATCCTCACCCAGACCCTAGATGGAAATGCTCATCAGAAGGCTGCAGGAGGAGAAGCGCTCCTTCAGGTAGGAAGCCCTGAATTCAAAGCTCTGTAGTGGGCGACAGCCCAGGCAAAAGACCCAGAAAACAGTAAGCTAGATAACTATATAACCTCTGCCAGGGGCTGGCCTTAGGTCAGTTGCTGGGCAGATAACTTAATCAAAACAGCAGGAAAACGAGCCATAACCTTAGCCTCGTGCAAAAGATACATTTCTTAAAGGTATATACACCAGAATGTCATGGTCTGACTACACACACACACAGCAGGTTTAGGGATAGGGAACAAACAGGAGGGAGACTTTAATTAACTCCACTCATGTATATAAGGCTGAGAGCTAGAGATGTTAATATGGTTATTATGCGTTCTTTCCCATTTACCCAATTATATCATTCTATATTTTCCTCATTGAAAACAATATATATGGCATTCTCCTGTGATCTTATGCGTTACTGTAGTTCATTTACCCCCAAAAGTTATTGAGATTAAAATGCTTATCCAAAAAGTGCCTGTTAGCGTTTTCAGTTAAATTGCCCTCATCCCTAAAGTATCAATTGAAAAACAGAGCCGCACATTGACTAGGTGCTGTGCATTTGTGGCACCCTTTACCAGCGCCCATATAGGGTCCTGGTACACAAAAATTGG
>CM070035.1:105392940-105419805 GCA_036250615.1 Ptychadena robeensis | reverse complement strand
AAAAATTTCTTTAGTATGGAGGCAGTTCAAAACAGATGATTTCATATTTGTGTACAATAAAAGTTTAATTCAATTTAACAGGTGTTTGTGTGTGTCATCCAGGGGCCATCACCTGGGGGTGAGAGAGTAAAGGACAGAGGGGGAGGGGCTGGGGCGAAGAGACTTTATTTAGAGATGCATCATTCAATTATTTATATCAAAACTGAATAGAGCGTTCTAAGGCAGGAAAGCTGTATTTAGTCTGATTTAAAAGAGGGGGAACGGGGGGGGCACGGCACTTGTATTTCAGTGTTCATGACATTTTTACTTCAAACTGAAAAGAGCTTTACCAGCAGAAAGCTGTATTCAGGTCTGATTTGAAAAGCAGTAATTTTAAAACTAAAACAAAACACGCTAAACAGACTGGGTGGAATGTAAAAACTTACTGTTTGCTGTCAGATCGGCAAGATCAGCCTGTTCCGCTTCTCCCCAAGCCGGTGTGTCACAGCACTTACACTTCCTGGACGCGGGGGGGGGGGGAAGGGGGATTAACTTCTCCTCTCAGAAGACAACAGTAAGATTCCCCATACTGAATACTCTGATCACACAATCCCTGTTAGAACTCTGTGATCAGCAGCGATTGAAAATGTAAAAACATGCGGTTTCTCTAGACATCGGAGAAGCGGGCCCCCCCCCCCCGGAGCCAGGAAGTGGGGAACACTCCGGCTGGGGAAGAAGGAGACTTTCTGGGCAGTAAACTCAGAGCAAACTCGAGATCCTCAGTCCCAACCACTGGGAACACACGATTATAAATAGAATACTGTGTCAGAGTGGTTAAAAAGTAAAACAATCATGCTGCAGATCACCCTCCGCCATCCACCCCCCCACCCCCGGGGTCACGGACATAATGACGTGACAGCAGGGGAGCCTGCAGCAGTGGCAGGAAGCTGTTGGCAGAGGCCGGATCAGGTAAGCCGGCGATGCAGGGAACCTCTCAGGGGCGGACGAACCCAGTTCGTTCAGTGACACTTTTTGAGCACGTCGCAGACGCGCCAGCGAACGAAGCGGGTCACCTCAAAACCGCTAGGGAGGTGGAATTACTAGAGCAGTTTTTAAGGGCATGAAAGAACAACAAAAATAAGTGTTTTCTTGTAACTGTGAACAAATTCAACCCCTGAGGAAACATATACTGTAACTAGAGAAGTGTGTGCAAATCTAGTTTGTACATAGTAAATGGGAACTGATAGTGATGGAAAATCAGCTGCAGCACAACAGGTAAATCAAAACTTCTGCAAATACCGAGCCGTTCGCAGTTTGATGGCGAACCATCAATGATTTTACATGGAGGGCGAACTCTTCAAACCGGTGAGGTTATTTTAGCAAAAATACCAATAAAAAAAAGGTGTCAAAAGGGGGCGCGCAAACCACACCACCGGACAGGTGATGTGATGCCAGAGCTGGACAATGGACTAAACTCTCTCCCCAAATACCAGATTAAAAAAATGCGTTGCCTTCAGTCTAATGGCCCAAAGAAAGCCCAGAAATCACATCTAGATTCAAAGATTTTGTAAAAAGTAGCTGGAGGTGGGCTGATCAGAGTTGCGATCTTTACTGCAGGCATGATAACAGAACATACCCCAGCCCCATCCCCTTGTGGCCCAGTAATGATGAACAACCATGTAAACAGAATACCTAGCTAAGCTGACAGATCAACTGGATGGAGTGTACAAGCGTGTAAAAATTGTCACCAGGCCGGCAGCGCTTCTTTATAAAGGAAGGGGGTTCCTCCAGGGGGGAAATATATATTTACTTGGGCATACATAATGAAAGAAAATATAACTTCCCATGGCTGAAGCAAGCGAGAAATCATATGAGGGTGCTGCAGGCATCTCCACCATCATGAATGGAAACAGGAAGCAGACAGAGTAGAAGGATGGAACCTGCATGTTATTTCCCCCCTGCAGTAAGCCATTAATTGGGTGTCTGAACAATTCTGGCGCAAGTCTAGACGCAATACATACTTTGACAAGACGAGAATAAGTAAATGTTGTGTGTGTAGCTGGCCTGGGGTGAACAAAAGGTGACACCCAGACTTATTTTGCAGGACTGGGGGGTAGAACCTCACCCATAAAAACATTTGTGGGCTTTTATACTCCCCAAGATCCAAATATCATTTGTTTCTATAAGCAAGTAAATGGCTTTACACAGGCCTCTGTTACTAAGTAAAGGAGTCTACGTGATAAATGCAAGGGAATTACTTTTACTTCTCTCAACAACAGGAATATTTACATTCTTTCTCTTGTGTTTATGTACATGGTTAGAAACGTTACAAACATGACCAGGGCTCTAATTCAGCATGGAGAGGTGCTGGTATTGTAATTGCGAGACTAGTCTTCTAATACCAAGGGCTGATAAAGGAGGGTCCTTCTTCGCAACCCTAGAACTGTTCGAGGATTCCACTTACATGGCAGAGATGATCTTGCAGTGCACAGGATTGTTTGATAGGGCATAACTCCCCACAGGAACATCCTGGAAGACGTTCAATTGGTGAGAGGAAACAAAGACCCTAGGCCAATTCTATCAATCAGATTTTATACCCTTTATGACATGACAGCAGCTCGTCTGAACTTTGCAGAACCCCCCTACTGTACAAAGAAACATAAGCTCATTGCAAAACTAACATGAATACTATTAACTAGGTTGTATTGTTCAGGCAAATCACATCAAGGTATTAGTGCATTATGACTGAAGATTTTGTAAAGTCCAGTCATCTGTCACTTAAAAGTTTAATGACCCGCCATACACCCACAGACGGGTTTGCAGACAGACGAGCTCCAATGAACCCCAGAATGCAACGCGATGACGGTCATCACGTTGCATTCTGGGCTGCTTTTTTTGTTTAATTGGCCGGGCACCCTTTGTGTGACTGGACATTCCTTCATGAAGAGCCGGTATTCATGGAAGGTAATGGCATCGGCCGCCATTCGGCCAGAGAAAATCCGACAGTCCGTTTCTCTGGCATGCCCGAGCCTGTGGGGCGACAGGGATCTGTCACCACATGTGGGCACACCGCAGATTGGCGGACGATTTTGCCACGATGGCCGGAGCGTGTGTATGCCGGCTAGTTGAGTCAACTAAAGGTTTATGCATCATCACACAGCTACAGAAGAGTAACAGAAGGTTTCAACAAATGAACAACCTTATTAAAGTGCTCTGTAATATTAACAAACAACCGATAATAAAAAAATAAAAACAGAAGTTCATATATTGAAATTAAATGTTAGTGCAAATAAAATTGGGCAGCCATCAGCCATCCCGTTCATTGATAGCATCACCAATGTCATTTCAGATACCCATGCATAATGTAGTAATTATTGTACTGAAACAAGGATTTGCAGGTTGTGGTGGTCACTGTTGCGGGGTGCCGTTGATCCAGAATGATCTTGTCCTACTTGGATGCGTGTCTGTCACCTACTGCCTCTACTGACTAGTTCTCTTCTTGTGTTTAAATTCCCTCCACGCGTTTTTAAATTCTGCCCTTTCCCAGAACCGAGAGAGCTTGGGGCAGCTCCACCACACGTGCACCATGGACCCTATGTCAGACTCACATCTCCAACAGTCAGGTGAGGTCAGCAGGTACATGTGGTGTAGACGTTGCGGGTACCTGTACCACTGAGTCAGCACCTTAAAGCTCTTTTCTTGGCAGTGTGCTGCTACACAGATTTTATGCGTATTGTTGTAGATTTGCAATAAATCGGCATCTGAGAGGGAGAGTTGCAGCTCCTTTTCCCATGCCACAATAAAGTGATGTCTGGGACCACAGAAATGTGTAAGTAGGATACTGTAAAGGACGGAAATGGTACGCGGGGTTCTGGAGGTTTGCAAACATAGGGCGTCAAAAGGGGTAGGTGTGGGGGGAGTACCGCCTGTCTTTTGTCAAGGAGTCGAAAAAGTCACGTAGTTGAAAGTAGTGTAACCAGGAGGCACGTCGCGATGGGGAGGAAGCAGTGAAATCTACTAATGATTTAGGGCCACCAGAGCCAAGGAATGACGCAATCGGCGATGGTTCAGACGCGGACCAGCAAAGGAACTGAGGATCCTTGAGCCCCGGAGGGAAAGCCAAATTACCCATGATAGGTGTCATAGGGCCCAGATACGCAGAGAAAGCCGCCGGGAGTAAGAGCCGGTCCCAGGCATGCAAGTCGGCGCTCAAGGGGAAGGGAAGCACTTGACCATGGGGTCTATTTATTGGCAGAATCCAGGGGTAAGAGAAGGGAAGGTGGGGTGCTATCTGTTGCTCCAGCTGTACCCACAGTTTTTGGTCGGCGGAATGTTTCCTATCGAAGAAATGAGTGAGAAGAGCTGCCTGGTAATATCGTTCTGGATGGGGAAGGCCTAGCCCACCCGCCGCTTTGGGGAGAGTTAAAGTTATAGTTATAAAGTTATAGTTATGTTAAAGCTCAGCCGGGGAGGTTTATGAGCCCAGACGTACTTACTGATCATGGATTTGAGAGAGCTAAAGAAGGCTCGGGGCACAGGCACTGGAGTCGTTTGGAAGAGGTAGAGGAGCCTGGGCAACACGTCCATTTTACAGACTGCCACCCTGCCCAGCCAGGAGTGGGCAATGGCGTGTCTCTGATCCAGCAAGAGCCGTAGGGACGCTAGCAATGGGAGATAGTTAAGGGCATAAAGCCGGGAGGAATTTGCGGAGATGTTAACCCCCAGATATTTAATTGCGGACGCTTGCCAACGGAAAGGAAACGATGTTTATAAAGAGCGGACTAAGGGCTCAGGCAGAGTGACATTTAATACTTCAGACTTAGAGTAATTGATCTTGAAGTTACTTAAGCGGGCATATGTATCAAATTCACATTGCAAAGAGGGGAAAGCCACTAAAGGGTTAGAGATGTACAGCAGGAGGTTATTAGCATACAGCCCAATTTTGTGGTGCAGGGGCCCCGTCCGAATACCCTGCACAGAGTCATTCAGACGAATCGCCGTAGCGAGATGTTCCATCGCTATGATGTATAGATAGGGCGAGAGCGGGCACCCCTGTCTTGTGCCATTGGCGATACGTACCGTGGGGGAGAGCGTCCCATTCACTCTGATTTGTGCTGACGGGCGGTCGTAAAGCACGCGAATCTTGTCCACAAATTGGGAGGGAAGGCCCATGCGTTCCAGGGCCCCAAACAAGAAGGACCAGCCAAGACAACCGAAAGCTTTTTCTGCATCTAGTGCCAACAAGCACAGTGGCGTATTCTTTCGTTTCACATAGTCAATAAGACTGATCGTCTTGATTGTGCCATCCCTGGCCTCTCTACCCGGAACAAACCCAACCTGCTCAGGGTGGATAACCGCTGAGATAATAGGAGTGAGGCGATTTGCAAGCAATTTGGCATACAGTTTGACATCCACATTGATCAAAGATATTGGCCGATAACTTGCACATAAGGAGGGGTCCTTGCCCTCTTTAGGAATCAGAGAAATATGCGCCAATTGGGATTGGGCCGGGAGTTTTGTGTCTGCGGAGAGCGAGTTAAATACGTCCACAAGAAGTGGGTGTAGACTGGTGAAGCGCTTGTAGAAACCGTTGGAATAACCATCCGTTCAGCTTTGATATTAATGAGTTTTTTGGGTTCATTGAGAACATGGTTGTTGTTCAATAATAAAATTATTCCTTAAAAATACCACTTGCCTAATAATTCTGCACTCCCTGTATATATATACTGTTTTCAAAAAGCCCTTCATGGCCTGTTACTATTGGAAATGAATCTCCACCTTACTTTCAGCGTTTTAGCAAAAAGCTTATCGTTATTCTTTGATGGCATAGGGCATGTTTATAATGTGTTTCTAGTCAAATTTTTTAAATGTCATTTAGGATTTTTTGGAATCATGATAGGCCTTCAGCCATATTGCACCTCTTAGTTATATTATATGGATGTAATCAATGTTTTTTTTAATCTTACCCTTCTCATAATTCTTTTTTTTCTAATATCAAATATATCAAAATTAGGCTTATGTTTACCACTAGAAAAAAAACATCTTATTTATACAGTATGAAGCTGCCTCATACTTGTAATTGTGTTTTGCAAACTGGAGTTAAAAATAATGAGGACTTTGTTAAGCTTTAAATTTGCACCATAGTGCCAATATTTTTGTGTTAATTTAATTATAAAGTTTGAAAATACAATACAATACAAAGGGAAGTGAGACATATATCAGCAAAACCGTTCTTGCAACAGGCCTAGCCCCCCCCCCCATAAAAATTATTTTACTGCTATCCTAATAAAATAATAGGAAGTAAAGATAGGAGTTTAAATTAAGTCTAAAGTTAAAAATAAGTAAGAAGATATAGATATACTATCTCTTCTGTGTAGTAATCAAGGATGTTTACCTATTTGCAAATATAAATTAGTCTGGATGACACAACAGGCACGGCGTAAATCAGGAGCTGAAACCCTGTTAAATTAACCCGGCCAAATTAATGACCGTAAACGATGAATCTCTGTTACAGAACAACAGTGGATGACGCGTTGAGGGGCGTACTGATAAGCTAAGCTAAAGAGTTTATCAACCTTATATTTTGACCTTGGACGTTCTGTTACCCTCTGTGCATTTACTCATGTCTTTGATGGTCATGACCTGATTGAGGAGGAGGCTGGTAGAATTCTTGATTGCTAACCGCATACCCAATTTTTACTAATTTGTTTTTTTACCATATTTACAATAAATAAAATGTCACTTTTCATACTGACCTTTGTCTGTTATGTTTATCCTTGTGGTTGACCAACTCCGGTCTGGGTCACACCTAAATCCCCTAACTTTGGGCCCTGGGCAGTCCCAAGACTCTTTTGCCTATAGAGGCAACCGCATTTATATTATCTGAAATTCAGATAATTTACTGGGGATTGTGGCCATTACCTCATTACTTTGACCTCCATTTTCTTTCCATACTTTCCTCCGGCATTACAGTGAGGGCAGAAGTGGCAGAGCACGCGCATAGTGTGTATATATACCTTTTTAATAGTAATAGTAATAGTTCTGTTATTTTTCTATGTTCTACATTTTAGATTATTTGTTTTATTCCTATATTAATAAAGAAATATATGTGCACATTTATCTATATATCTAAAACATTCTGCTACATTGGTACTAGCCATCTTATCATTTTATAATGTTAGAATTATTGTGCTGTTTAAATGTACCAGAAAAAAATTCAAATGTGACCTAGTTACATTAGCAATATAAAGCCCTAAGGAACAGAGCACTTTCTGCATTGTACAAACAGTATATATCTATTTTGTTAAAGCTTAGCTCACTTATTAAAAGAGGTAAAAACAGCAAGTGAAGAAAACATCAAGTGTATGTTAGTCATCCAGCTCTTATGTAGCTTGCTGTGATATTAATAGATGATGACTCATGTCCTATGTACAATTATAGCTATTTTAAGAAAGTAAGTGATGCAGCTTACAGTATAAACACCAACACATATAAATACGTCACTCAATTACCATTGTCGTGTGTTCTGATATAAGTAACAAAAGACTTTCCATTTATCCATCCAGATGTATCTATATTTAGCAATGACACTGCATTATCATTGCACGTACTTGCTTTCCAAACTGCTTTATAGGGAATGCACAATACTGTTCTCTTACATCATGTTGACATACTGATATGCGTATTACCATCCAAGAGAACAGATTAAGCTTTCTTACATAAAAATGTTACTAAACATATTGTGTATTTCGAAACTAAAAGAAGAGTGTATTTTAGAAATGTTATATGCTTAATGATACTTTATGTTGAACATAAACTATACTCCCACTAAGGACTTTTTGTGATGGTGTACATTGAGGTGAGCTGATATGAGCCATATTATTGCTACTGCTAGCCAATTGAACCCCCAATGTTGCATGTTTTGATATGCTGTGGCTGTTTGTTCTAGAGATGGTCTAATTTTTCAACTAGCTGATTTTGTGAGTTAGGAACAGGGACACAGAGCACACAACCTAGTGCAACAAAGTAAAGTACTGTAAATGATAAAACAAAACAAAAGATAAAATACTCACATTAAAGGAGGTAGAGACAAGGAAAATGAGGTAGTTACCACTGCTGACAGTTGGCACAACTATTTATTACCTTTCTTGATTTTGTGAATTGATTGGAGATGTAGTGAGGGGTTGTGAAATATTTTGAAAAAAGTATTGCTCTAACATGCGTAGTTTTTTCACAAAATTTGTTTCGCATCAAAATAGACATTGTTTTACTTGACTTTGAACTTACTTACTAAAATACTTTCAGTGTTAGAACAATATTTTCTTTTAAAATATTTTTATTAACAAATTACATGACATTAATTAACGAAACAAGACATATCAATCTCACTGGAGGTGGTAATCAATCACCACTTGAACAAATCATTGTAGCAAAATCATCAATTAACCTCCCTAGCGATATGCCCGAAGCCAGTTCAGGCAAAGGGAAGCTGCAACTATCGAACTGACTTCGGGCACATCGTGGGAGCTCACCTGCTCCGTCGCCGCCATCTTCTGTCTTCTTCTTCATCTTCTTCCGGGTCCCGGAGTGATGTGTGACGTCACGGAGGCGGGGCCCGGTCCCCGGTTTTTTTTTAAATCTTTTTTTTTTTACTTTTGAGCTGGATTATAGAAATGTCTTTCTATAATCCAGCTCAAAGTGGATCCCGCTAGCAGAAACACTCGCGCTGATCGTTTCTGCTAGATGGATCTTACTTCGGCTGCACCCGAGCAGATACGGAAATAGCCGAGGTCTCCGGCTATCTCCGTGATCGGCATTCGGGTCCTGATGACATCATCGGCCGGCGGGAGATTTAAAGGTACAAAAAAAAATGTTTTATATAAATGTTTTATCCAATCCAAATATATACATTTTATATAAACATATCTCTACACACACCCACACATATTTTTATGTATACAGAATTGCCAACAGTGGATTGTTCTCCACTATGGGTAGTAGTAATAATCAGAAATTTGGTACTCCCACCCTTACCTTAGTGTCTATTAAGGACTTTTTGTGAAAGGTGTGGGTGTTATCTAGCCAAAATAAACTTCATGACTCTCTTCTGAATTATTTAAAAAAAATGTGCTGGTACAAATATTGGTAAAACTCTAAAACACTATGGAAATGTAATTGTTATGGCCGTTTTTCATTAAAGCAATATTTTCCTTTTTGTAGTTTACATGCAACCCTTCTCTACATCTCCATCAAGTTGGAGGATGACATCATGCTTAGGGCCTGTGCATTTAACTCACAAATTCAAACTAGTTGAATTTTTGGAAAAAATTTGACCATGATCGCACATTCTGACCATAGGACGCAGGCACCTTTTCCCCACGATTTGGGGGGTGAAAAAGTGCATTTTATTATACGACAAATATGGTAAGTTAAACCTTTGTCAAGAATGGTATGTGGAGTAGTATAATTCCTATGCGACGTGGCAGTTATTGCTGACTAAAATGTTAATTCTTCAGTGTAGAAAAATGAAATATAGATAAAAATTTAAAGATGCCAGATCAAATATTAGACATATATTTGAAGAAACCTTCAGAGCACTAGATTAAACTCAAATAATATTCGGTGCATTTATAGCTCAGACTGCAATAAACTTGTCAAATATCTACATTAAAAGAATATAAAGTCCTATTAAAGTAGACCTTTATGTAAAAAAAAAAGAAATACCTATAATCATAAAATCTTGATGGGATCTCTGCCCCTCCAATGCTGTTGCACTATTATGCATCTGGTCACATTGTCCTTAGCCGGGTCACAAATCTTCCAATGCAGGCTTGCTCTGTCCAGAGGTCACGGCACCAAATTACAGTATTACAGTAAGTGTGATGGGTCCAGTGGCATTTTTTGGCAGTTTACCAGGGCGATGGGGCGGCATCTGGGTATCAAAATTTTTTTTCCATGACCAGGCCCCCTGGCTGAGTGGTTGCCTGGGAAGAGAGAAGATCGTCTCTCCATGGGCACCAGCAGCGGAGGGGATGCTTGCTCAGTGCACCAATCTCACTAGGAGCGCCCTTGGATGGGTCCATGTAAATGTAAGATGGTGTTGTAATTTACACGGAATAGGTCTAAGCCTGTGAAGACAAGTCAGTAGAAAATATTGTCTGTCAAATATGCACTGAAGACCACATGGCCCATCCAAAAAAAGAGGCATGGGATTCACCCTATAGCATACCAGACCCCCTTTCAGCATAGGGTCTGGTATCCAATAAAAAAGGGGGGCCACGAACAGTTTGGGGTCCCACCTCCAGATCATACCAGACCCCCTGCTAGCATAATGGTTTTCCTGGAAAAGGGGGGGGGCAAGAGAAGTGGGGTGTCCCTCCCCTCCAGAGCACACAGCCCCTCCTGCTGGAATATGGTTATGGCAGCATGGGGTGCACCCCTCCAGCACGGTGGTCACATATTGGACTCATTTGACTTATATGGTGCAGCAGATATAAACATTCTGCTAGTCCTCATGTGGCTGGATTGTGTCAGCAGTTCCAAGCAAGGTGAAGGCATTGATGCAATGGACTGGCCCACCCATTCCCCAGACCTGAATCCAATTGAGCACATCTGAGACATCATGTCTTGCTCCATCCACCAACGCCAAGTTGCACCACTTGGGGGATGCTTTAGTCCAGGTGTGGCAGGAGATCCATTAAGAGACCATCCACCACTACCTCATCATGAGCATGCCCAGGCGTTGTAGGAAGGTTATACAGGCAAGTGGAGGCCACAAACACTCAAAGTGGAAAAAATACTACAGGCTGGTCCAGCTTTGATGTCTAAACTCGAGTTCTTAACTGACACATTCACAGACATGTTTAAACTAAAACAAAGAAATATAATAAAATAAATAAATTTAAATTAAATATGCTCACCAAAGTTTAGATTTCTTCTGGAATCCACCACCAGTTCAGATCTTCACCTTGGGATACTTCCTGGATCTTGTCACTAGCAGCGTCACAGCACACTAAGAATTCAGTCTCCAGAGGGATCGATCCACTCACTACCGATTGTTTCTCACGTGTTGTTCAGCCGGGTCACAAATCTTCCAATGCAGGCTTGTTCTGTCCAGAGGTCACGGCACCAAAATGTTGTATGGTAAAATGTTGTATAGTGTATTCTCTTTTGTTTTAATAGACCAATCGTATAGACAAAACCTCCGCAGCAACTTAGGTTCTCAGAGACAGTGGCCTGATTTATTAGAAGTTTTACAGACCATATCAATCGTGACAAAAGCAGGTATCGCAGTCTTCAATCCACAGATATCTCTATCAGCTCCCCTTCCAAGATCTGTCCCTTCCAAGATGGTGGTGAAAAAGTGCATTTTATTATCCGACAAATATGGTAAGTTAAACCTTTGTCAAGAATGGTATGTGGAGTAGTATAATTCCTATGCGACGTGACAGTTATTGCTGACTAAAATGTTAATTCTTCAGTGTAGAAAAATGAAATATAGATAAAAATTTAAAGATGCCAGATCAAATATTAGACATATATTTGAATAAACCTTCAGAGCACTAGATAAAACTCAAATAATATTCGGTGCATTTACAGCTCAGACTGCAATAAACTTGTCAAATATCTACATTAAAAGAATATAAAGTCCTATTAAAGTAGACCTTTATGTAAAAAAAAAAGAAATACCTATAATCATAAAATCTTGATGGGATCTCTGCCCCTCCAATGCTGTTGCACTATTATGCATCTGGTCACATTGTCCTTAGCTGGGTCACAAATCTTCCAATGCAGGCTTGCTCTGTCCAGAGGTCACAGCACCAAATTACAGTATTACAGTACAGTACAAGTGGAGGCCACAAACACTACTGAGCCTTATTTTAACTTATTTTAAGGACATGACATCAAAGCTGGACCAGCCTGTAGTATTTTTTCCACTTTGAGTGTGACTCCAAATCCAGACCTACATGGGTTAAACATTTGATTTCCATTGATAATTCTTGTGTGGCACATTCAACTATGTAAAAAACTAAGTATTTAATAAGAATATTTCATTCATTCAGATCTAGGGTGTCTTATTTTGTGTTCCCTTTATTTTTATAAAAGAGATTTCAAAATAGAAACATTTCATTCTTTGTTTATTGGCCAGGTTCCAGGAAGCATGCAATAAAGCAAATATTGTTCTGTAGATACATTCCATTCTATTATTCTTGTTTCACACAGCTCTGTTGAATGTTTATTTAATCTCATGACTGACATAAAGGCCCTATGACAGTATTCCTCAAAACATGTTCACTTAGAATTGACACTGATTAATATTAATTTGCCTGAAAGCAAAGTAGTCGTTAGCTTAGTATCCTGTTAAATATCTGCAATTATATTTAAGGTTAAACAAATCAGAAGGTCAGACTGTATGTGTCTTTTTTTATGAAACACTAGACTCACGTGATATAGTTAGTCACCATGGCAACAGGATTAAATATTCAAGAAGCTTTTTTTCTAATATAGTTAAATTACCAATTTAAATGACTATTTGTCTCAAAATGAGACAGTGTGGTCAGCTTTAAGTCTTAGAGCATAATCTCATTCCAAAAACACTTATATATACAGGAAAATATCCACAATTGCTGTAAGTTAAATATTGCACAAAAACATATCTAATATTTACATGTTCTGTTATGGAATATTGACTGTTATGAAATATTGACTGGTCATTTGAAAAAAACAAGTCTATATATTTGTATAAATATATGCTCTGTCATTTATGTAGATCATATGGGCATGGTACAGTATTAACCGTAACATGATGGTATCACCAATGTAACATGTTTCATAAAGGAATTATTAAAACCAAAGTGTTTTTTTTATTTTTATTTTATCTGTAAAGAAATATATCCTCTATAAACATGGACTCTTAAATTTGCCCAAGGAGTTAAAAAGATGTTAAATGTTGAGATAATTATATAACTATTCTGCTGAGCTCAGAGCTTGTACGCAGAGGACAAAAATATCTCAAATGAATGAAAGAGCTGATAAAGTCTCTTCCAAGTCCTTGAATGTCATTAGTTAAGCAAAATTATATACACATTCAAAGTGAAATATTCTAAAGGCTTTACAATATATATATATAGGTTATGCTATCTTTGCTCAGCTTAAATGAAAATGCTTACTAGATGTTAAGTTACATTTGAACAGTTACCAGGAAAAAAATCAAACATTAGCAGCTGTGTTAATTGGTAATTATCTTTCTAATTTAGTTTTACTAAACGTTTAATTGTATTGGCAGTATAAATATTTCAAAAATAATATTAACAATTCTACTTCAAAACATACATTTTCTAAGCTATATATAAATATAGGGGTTATCCATTTAGAAAAATGCTTGTGTTCTTTTAGTTTTTTGTGCTTTTAAGAAGGGTCTCTATGCTATTTTGCATATGACAATTATTATAAGACATGGATCATTCGGCATTATTCTTTTTTATAATGGCTTGTTTTAAACTGGCTTGTTAA
Organism: Ptychadena robeensis; assembly: GCA_036250615.1. Lineage (NCBI taxonomy): Eukaryota > Metazoa > Chordata > Amphibia > Anura > Ptychadenidae > Ptychadena > Ptychadena robeensis. The sequence continues at coordinate 105,406,314 of CM070035.1, read as the reverse complement.
CTTGTTAAGAGTAAGAAAAGAAAGAAAAGAGGGAGAAAGTCATACATTGATAAAGTAGAGGTCATTACTATCAGGGCTGTCCACCTTTATAAAGCAGCACTTCCATTCCTCCTTTAAGTTTTTTTTTTACTTGATGATCATATGTGTTGTGACTAGTGGTCTAAAGAATGCAACTAGTGGTCTAAGCATTGTGATTATTATTTATAATATAATGTAGCAAAAGTAAAAAAAAAATAGTCCAGACCTCATAACTAGTGATGAGCAAGCATGCTTGCCTGAACAGCATAGCGGCACTCATCCGAGCAACATGTGTGCTTGGGCACCATGCTCAGGTCTCCTCCTGCAAATGTCGTTGGTCGGAGACATCTAATTGAGTGCCAGCTAACTGCTGCCCTCACTGTAATGCCAGCAGCCATCTTAGCTGCTGGCATTGCAGTCATTGAGAAAACGGAACACGTGATCGCCTGCTTTATATTGCAGAGGATCACACGTTTGCCTCACATTCAGTCAGGAACAGGCGGCGAATAGGCAGGGACAGTTGTTTTCCTACAAATTTTGCTGCAAACTTTGCGAAATCTATCCATTTAGACCCAAAAGTCATTTTAGGGTTACCTGTGCTCCTACATCCAGTTATATTCAGGGCAGTATAGCAGGTCCATTTTGTTTTTTGGTGACATTTCTACACCAGTTACATTCATAGGGGCAGTATATCAGGTCCACTTTGTTTTTGGTGACATTTCCACACCAGTTACATTTTTAGGGCCAGTATACTTGGTCCACTTTGCTTTCGGGGGACATTTCTAGTCATGCAAGGTTCTGTGACTTTTTTGTGGACATTTCTAGACAACGTAAAATTATATTTAACATCTGCATTGTCTAAAAAAAAATTTTTTTTAATAAAAAGGTGAACGTTACCACAACCACTTCCCTTATCGTTCACCTTTTTATTTAAAAACGCTGATGGTGCATGCAGAGGCCGAGGTCCTGGGTGCACAGAAACTGTGCCTGTACCCAGCTTTATGTCCAAGCTAGCTGGCCGATGCAGGACAACCGCTGCAGAGCTGTGGCAGGGTATAAGGGACCAGACCAAGCTGTCGCTCTTGCCACTCAACCAACAACCAGGCATGGTTGTGGTTGACAATGGCCATAACTTGGTGGAGACTGTGTGGCTCAGCAAGCTGACACACATTCCAAACCTACCCTAACCTTGCATGAGCTACTAGTCAAGGCAAGCTGCTTGTGCGCCCATTTCAGAAAGTCATCCACAGCTTCAGCTGGTCTGTCAACCCTGCAGCAGCGTTTGCGCCTTTCAGCTAGCCGACTGTTGTGCAACCTGAGCACGCACTGTAACTCCATGTTCTACATGTTTTCCAGGCTTTGTGAGCAGAAGATGCCAATTGTGGAATACCAGCTGCAACATGGTCTTCCCCTTTCAAGTCAACTGCCACAATTCTTGTGAGGAGTGGGCATTGATGTCAGACCTATGTGAAGTTTAAAAAAAATGTTGATGAATCCACAAAAATGGTTAGTGATCTAATGCTATCATCAGTGTAACCATCCCACTGCTGTGTCTACTTAAACAATCACTTATCACAATTCAGGAGGCCACTCTGAATGTGGCAGAGGAGGAGATGACGAGAACACCCACAGTTTGGCTTCACAGTGCCACTTGGAGCATGAAGAGGAGGAGGAGCTGTTGGAGACTGCTGTCTCTGCTACAGAGGGTAGTAGTACCCATCTAACTTTAATTCCATCCCTTCAGCGTGGATGGGAAGAGTAAGAGGAGATGGAGAGTCATTCAAATGTCGACATCTTGCCTGTTGGTACTCTGCCGCACATGTTTAATGTTAGGCTGACTTTTCCATTACCCTCGCATTGTACGAATTTCAAATAATACAGATTACTAGTTGTTTAACCTTCTTAGCGTTCATGACGAGCCCATCTCGTCCAGAGTTTGTGTGAAGAACAAACCTTGGATGAGCTGTGCTCCCATGAAAGCTGCATATCCTTGCGCTGCATTTCCGGGGTTCTGCGGCTTCACTGATCGCGTCGCGGTGACGCGGAAGGGGACAAGGGTGAGCAGTGCCATAGACCTCCATGTTAGTGGAGGGGCTTCTGCTTTTTTAGCCCTCCCAGCTTGTGTCATGAATGACACTGGCTGTATGGAGAGGGGAAGGGGTAGGGAGGAAATGGCAGGCAGTGTACCTTGTACACTGCTGCCATTGCCTGTACCACACTGTTAAAAATGGTGCGGTACAGGCAGTGCGCTAGGGAGGTTAACCTGCTCGCCTCCCGCTACAAAGATAACTTTTTATCTCTCATTCCTGTGGCAGAGAGGACCAGTAAAATGGTGCAATACAAGAAGGTACTTGTGGAGAGATTGCTCCAAAGTTTTATGTCTGACAAAGCAGGCCGGCACAGTCCGTATTTCCTTAGGCAACCAAGGAAGGGAGACAATGGGAACACATTGCAGTTATAACAATTGCAGGGCAACATTATCTAAGGCATGGGACAGTTTCATGACACCCCACCAGCAACTTCACCCTGAAGTGCCTACCAGTGTTACAAGGAGGGAGAAATTTTGATGGTGAAGGAATACATGGTGGTGAAAGAATACATGGCAGACCGTGTCACCGTCTTAAATAACAACATTCACTGTCATTTAATGTTTTAGAGCATCAGCTCAACTGCAGGCACTGCCGTATAATGTTTTAAAACGTCAGCTGAACAGCATGCACTGTCATGTAATGTTAAAGAGCGTCAGCTCAACTGCAGGCACTGCCGTTGAATGTTTTAGAGCGTCAGTTCAACAGCATGCAGTCATGTAATGTTTTAAAGCTTCAGCTCAACCTCAGACACTGTTGTATGATGTTTTGGAGCATCAGCTCAACATCATGCACTGATTTGTAATGTTTAAGAATGTCAGCTCAACTTCAGGCACTGCCGTATGCTGTTTTAAAGTGTCAGCTCAACCTCAGACCCTGCTGTATGATATTTTGGAGCATCAGCTCAACAGCATGCACTGACATATGTTTGAGAGCGTCAGCTCAATTTCAGGCACTGTCATATAGTGTTTTAGATTTGGGGGTGGGGGGGGGTTTGGGCATGTCAGTGTGTAAAAGTGGCGTACAACTCTGACAAACTGATTTCCAGCAGTGACTTGGGAGTCCAAGATGCATCCATATATTGTCCCCATGTTGTTTCCGGTCCATTTAGGTGCAGGGGGTGCCTCGTTGTCTCCCATTGACTTCCATTATGCTTGGGTGCTCAGTAGAAAACACAAATATTGCGATGCGTTCAGACTGAGCACCCAAGCACCCGAACACGTGCTCGCTCATCACTACTAATCACAAAGAAGTAATTATAAAACACCATTTGTATGATATCCTTTTATGAGGAGGATCAGGAAAGGCTTCAGCAGTAGTCTGCCATCATGTGTCTATCCTGTCTGCCCTGATACCGTCATCTTAATACCTGCTTGTAATCTCTCCCCTTGTTCTTCACTGAAAGCTTTTCTGAAAAGTTTTACAAAAAATAACGTTTCAGAAATTACAAAAAGTAACATAATTTTAAACAAGGATGTTAATTATTACTATATTAGATAGCAAGATCCATGTTTCTACCTAGATTTTTGTCAGGGAGAAAAAAAAGTGAAACTAATATTATTTACCACTGGACCACCAGTGTAATTGTCAGATATAAAAAAAAAGTAGACTAGAGCCAGAAGTAGTTAATTGAAAAGTTTTGTCAAAAGTGTATCTCCCTTTAACCAGGAAGGAAGTGATTTTCTTAAAAGGGACAACGATAGGCAGAAATATATAAAAGTAAATTGCTTAGTGTCCAAACCAACATGTGTCTAACAACTACATAGCTCTAAAGGGTTAATGCATTAGAGGGTTGGGGTCCAGACCATTAATGTCTGGTTCCCTCTCCTTTTTAACCTTCTCTAACTGGGGCTTTAATTCAGCAACATTTAAATCAAAATAATATAGTTAAAAAGTCTTTATTGCATAAAAGGGCTTCACATTATAAAAGTCAATCATAGAGCTCCCCACACATGGAGTTCCATGATCTAAAATTGTACAACAAAAACATAAGCATCAAATGTTAAAAATACATAGTTTCAATGGTAGACAACAACAGCCTAATTTGCATTTGAAAACCTTTAGTCGATTTGCTTCAACGTGTTTCGCCTTGCTAATACATTTCAACAGAGGTTATACATGCCCCTTATCAAGGTAGCTTCCCATGACAAGATATTTTTTGCTGAATTCAACTACCCAAATTTGCAGATATAAGCTGTGCCCACCATAGCATTTTTATTCTATTTCACACTTAAATGTATGGTTTTTTTTTACAAGAGTATGCTGTATTGAATATTTATATATAAAACATACTTCCACACCTCACATACTCTCAGTCTTTAAAATATGTTTTACATGCATAAAGCAAAATGCAATTTTTACATTTACTACATATTTGGCTCAAAATCTAGGATAGCTACAGATTTAGCTATAGATTAGAGGTTTTTGGAAAATGTTGGATAAGTCACACTTTAGACTTTTAAAATGTGAACATGTAATCAGCGTGACAGCTGCGGGACTTTCTGGCAGGGACCTGTCAGCAGCTCCTCTAACTGCAACAACAAACTTTGGTGGTTGCAGTAAGAAGAGCTACTGACAGGTCCCTGCCAGAAAGTATTTTTACCTGATGCTCTCTGGGGTGGTGGCATATGTGCCCCCCAGCTTTCCAGGGGGTGGTTTTGGCAGATGCCATCAGTGCCAAAAATCGGCAAAGGACTGCCCCTGCTGGGGAGGGGTGCTCTAGCACTGGCTAACCGAATGGGCAGAAGTGGCTTCGGTTTGCCAGTACTTAAGATACTGCCTCTGGGTAGTGAGGATTTTTTTTTTAAATATTAACTTTTTATTGAAAAAAATTGTACAGCACAATAAAAGTACAATAATAAAAATAAAACAACATAACAAAACCACACAAAAGAATAACACAAAATACAAAAGTACAGCAAACACACAGGCACAGACCAACAGCAACAGAAACAAAAAAAAACGTATTTACATGGGTGCTTGACCCATGTCAACCAAGTATAGTACCAACTATAAGCACAGGAGATATAGGAGATATAGGAGACAGGTGATATAGGTGATATAGGAGACAGCCTGGCAATGAATGGGGAGAGATAAACCGTAACTGGGGTTAGCACATGGGGTTGCTGGAACGCCACACTGGGCAGTACTGAAGCGGACCTCGCTCCCAACTGCAGCAAATAGAGGGTGTCATCAATGCCAAAAATAGAGAGGAAAAAGAAAGAAGCTTACGAAAAATAAATAACAGGCAGGAAAGAGATGAGAGCAGATGGTTTAAGAAGGGATAAGAGGGAGAAAGAGGGAAGTTAGGGAAGGGTAGGGGAAAGGCAGGGGGGAGGTAGGGCAACAGGGCCGCACAGAGACCATGGGTCCATCTAACAGCGATGAGCGAGGAGCGCCCCACCTGCCGTGGAGTCCTTGTACAGGAGCCAGGTGCCCCAGGTATCCACAAATTTAGCAGAGGTGTCATTGACGGAGGCAGTAAGCTCCTCCAGATGCTGGAGAAGGTCAAGCTCAGGGAGCAACTCAGAGATGGAAGGGGGAATCGTGGCCCTGGCCGCCATCAGAAAAAAACGTAACATTCCCCTCTTGGCACTTTTCAGGGATCCCGGGACAAAAAGCGGAGGACTGCGGAGCAGGACCATCACACATGGAGCATCGTACCCACCTCCGTGCCACAGCGCCAACAGGTGGCTGACACAGCGGAAAACATTTTATGGAGCACCGCTGGAGTCCTGTACCACCGACAAAGAATTTTGTAATTACGTTCATGAACGGCGCTAGCTACACTGGATCTATGAGTCAGAGCATATATTTTATGTGTCTAGGGTGCAATTCATCTCCCTTTTCCAGGCCAAGATGTAATGGGGCTTAGTAGAGGAAACACCAGCAAGGAGAAGGGAGTATAGGACTGAAATTGCGAGGGGTTTAGCATCCGCTAGGCAAATGTCTTTGAAATAGGTGGTAACTCAATTACAAAACCCCTTGGAGAGTAGAGTCTGAAGAAAGTGATGGAGCTGTATGTATTGCAGCCAACTACCTGGGGACCGGTGCTGCGAGGGGACCAGTTCGGTCAGGGGGCGTAGAGCCGTTCCCTGGAGGGATCTGGAGAGAGGCCTGAAGTCACAGCCCAGGAACGCGTCACGGCCACAGCCTGGCGGAAAGGCAGGGTTGCCAAGAATAGGATTTTTTTTTTATGTAGCAGTTTTACCTGATGTAAACTGCTGCCAGGTGAGTAATATGTCTAGGTAATGTATGTGTTTTTTCCCACTTTATAACAGATCCCCTACACTGTAGATATAGCAAATCCTGAGTGATCTCATGGACTCAGTTGGGGCAATCACCATCTCATCTCAACAAAATGCTTTAAGACCTACTTAAATATGCCATAATGGGAACAACCCCGTTCTTTCATTTAGTAATTGCATGAGATGTGTATTAACATCTTTCATTACAAAGAGCATTGCAGCACATATTGCAAATATTACCACACAGGTGAACATCTGCTGCATATATATATTAACTTCTAATGATTTCTATGATAAATGCACAGTTTAGAATACAAGTGAACCTATTTTAACTGAATTGTCTAAATGAATTTTAGTGGACATTTATAGAAATTCCACTAACCACATAATTTACATGAAAATGTGTCTGATATCTTTAATACAGATTTAATTACGTATGTATTATACCTAATACCTACAGTTGCAAGAAATGTATGTGAACCCTTCAGGATTACGTGGAGTTTTGCATGAATTGGTAATAAAATGTGTTCTGATCTTTATCACCAATAGAAAAACACTGCTTAAAACAATACTACACAAACATTATATGTTTTCATGTTTTTATTGAATATAACATGTAAACATTCACAGTGCAGGGTGGAAAAAGTATTTGAAACTTTGGACTTAATAACTAGTGGATCCTCCTTTGGCAGCAATAATCAACCAAAAGTTTCCTGTAGTTGCAGATCAGACCTGCACAACGATCTGGACCACTCTTCACAAAACTGTTGTAGCAGTATTCTTGGGATGTCTGGTGTGAATCGTTCTCTTAAGGTCATGCCAAAGCATTTCAACTGGGTTGATATCTGGGGATCAGGGGGGAGGGGCACCACCATCTCTTTTAGTGCGCCAACCACTCCATGCTTACCCAGGTCCCCTTGATACGATTCGACCCAAGATTGATGGCCTCCTTAGTATCTGTTAGAAAACAAGTCTCAAAAATCATCTTTTGGGAAGGTATCACATGGTATAGAAATATATATTATTTGTTCTTATTATTGGTCTTTAATGAATAGATAAATATATTTGGAACACGTGGAAGCTTGTGTAATAGACCACATGTTGTCTGTCAATCAAATAAGGCCTATAAATATATAAACAAATCTCTTGTTAAAGCAACAATTTTCTGTTCTTGAGATAAATGGCGGTTCCTTAATGAAACGTGCTATTTTACAGTATCTTAAATCAGTACTAAACATTATGCAATAATGTAGTCTAGATAAAGCAAAAAATTATGTGATGAAACAAATCAGTGTATGCAGATCTATATGGTAGTAATATACAGAGCTCATCACGGTGCAGAATTGTCACAATCAATGACACAAGATATCTTGCTAGTACTACAGATATCTAGTGGGGTTTCCAACTAACTGCCTTATTTATGAGAGCATTATATCACCCCCCCTCCATGGTTACTACATAATTGAAATCATTCACATAAAAAATCCCATTTCATGTATTTGGTATATTACGGGAGTCCTAGATGAGCTACCCAAGGCTTGGGGTCCACTTGATGATCACAATATGCCCATTAGTGATGGATGTTCGCACTCCTTCTAGCCGGTGAGCAGTGCAGGTGTTCGACCCGTTTGCCGGTTAGCAGGAGCTCACTAGGAGAATCTTTTACCGGAAGTGACATCAGTGTCATCACATCTGGCAATCAGAACCAGGAGCTATTTGTTCCAGGTACCGGATGTGGCTTCACTTACGTCACTTCCGGTTTTACAGATTCAAATTCCCCGCCGAGAGGTGGGAAATTTGAATCTGTCCACGAACAGACGGACGTTGGACTTCTTTAAAAGTCCAATCCGCCCATTTGCGGACGGATCTGGCCGAAGTTCGGCCATCACTAATGCCCATCTTTGGTACTGGATTTTACTATTCAGCTCCTTAACATCCATTGTTGCTAGGAATAAACTAATTGAGTAAAGTGTGACTTTTCAGCTATAATGGACCAAAACTAGGGTCAGGGAGGAATTGGGATCTTATTATAGGGGTGCTCTCCTGGTCAGAAGTGGGATCCACGATCCGTGTAACAAAGTATCCTTTGGTTATAGGTATAAAGGGTGCGAGCGAGAGGAAGCATCCTGCTCAGAGGAAAAAAATCTCCCCCCACCCGTCCTAAAGTAAGAAGGCAAGCAGAGACAAGTTTGAAATCCCCATTCTGCGTCCTCCACCCACTAAAATACAACCGGGAAAGACAATAAGACAACAAGGGGACTGGGTAGGTGAATAGGGGGAACAGATAAGGAAATAGGAAATAGAAACCAAAAAAAAAGAAATTAGGAAAAGGATGCATTAAGCATAAAACAAATAAATGAAACATCAAAAGGGAGAGTGGAAAGAAAAAAAAATCAGTGAAAGACAAAAAAGGAGAAAAAGAAACTAAAAAGGCAAAAAATCTAAATATAGCTCACCATGACACCCAATAGTCACCCCTCCTTAGTAAAATATTAGTGATGGCCAAACATCAGCTGTGGCTGTTTGTGAACAGGTGAATCGAGCTTCTGCAAATACCCGCCGTTTGCATGTTCACAGTGAACCTCTATTGACTTTAATGGAGGACGATCTTCTCAAATCTTCAGGTCATATTTGTAGCTAAAATACCAATAAAAGGGTGCAACCACCTGGACAATGTCATGCCAGAGGGGAATCAATCGCTAAACATCCCCCTAAAAATACAGATTTTTTAAAATGCTGTTTTTTTTTCTTGTCTAATGGCCGGAAATCACATCTAGATTACAGATTTTGCCAAAACTTAGCTGGAGTGGGCTGCTAGCCTGACAGCACCTTCTGCGGTGCATCACATTTAGTCAGATCTCTCTGCAATGTCCTGCTTTAGTTTCATACTCATACCCCTCAGTTGTTATTATACTTCATCCAGTGTTCTGCAGGTATAGCTAACACCTTAGCTATAACTGCAGAACACTGGATGGAGTATAATAACAAAGTAGCTAGGCTTTCCCTCAATCAGCAGCAGCTCTCCCTATCTATCTAGTACTGGAGACACAGGATAAATATAAAAGAAGCAGCCTGGCAGCCATTTTACAAGGGGGGGGGCTGTCCTCCAGGAGGGAAAAATGTATTATTGGCTGTACTGTCCCATCTGATTGTGGGGTGAAGGGTCAAACTTTGTCTCCATGTTAAGGCAAAGGCAATGGGTAGAACACCCATATTGTTCGCTGGCCTTGTGATGTGCGAACATGCTTTTTTACCACAAACTGTCCACTGGGCGAACTTTGTGGCCATCGCTACCCCCTATATACCCACGTGTATGACTGCCCTCCCCTTCTTCTATCCAGTGTGGTTATCTAGTGTTAATGTGTGAACTGAATGTTACCTGTTGTGTGTAATGTTGTATGTGAAGATATTTGTGTGTGATGTGAACAGAGTGGGTATTCAATGGGTGGTATGTTATGTGTACAAAGGTAACATTCAAGAAACCTTGGGTAGCTCATCCTGTATTTGGATAATATACCAAATACATGAACATGAAATACAATACATGAAATACATAGTTTTTTGCTTTATCTAGACTCTATTATTGTATTACCTTTAGTACTGATCTCAGATACTATCCCCTCCTGAGGAGGCCATCTATCTTGGCCCGAAAACATGTCAAGGGGGCCTGGGAGATCATGGAGTGGTTGGCACATTAAAAGAGATTGAGGTGCCCCTCCCCCCTGATCCCCAGATATCAAGAACCTTGCCTATACAGTGTAATCTGTACAGTACTCTGATATTGCCTTGTTTCCATTTACTTGCTGGAATATATCTGAATTTAGGATGCCTAACAGTGTTACTAATATTGTAATTATCTATTTATTGATAGTGATGAGCAGCATAGGCAATATTTCAATTCACGATATTTCGCAAACAATTCTGCTAATATACAAAACGAAATTTGACTGCGTGGCCGAGCATTGCGGAAATATATTTGCAATTATTATTTTACCAAGCTAGTTCCAACCTAGGTCAGGATGTTAATTGAAAGATTAACTATTAAACCTTCTACCAAAACAGGACGATGAGAGACTTCCAGCTACAGCAACTAATCGGAGAGGCTTAGAGCAAAGGAGAAACTGAAAGGTGGGTTTACACGTGTAGATTTTTTTTCGATCAACTGCCGATTAAATTTTTGATAGACTTTTTTGTGGAACATCGTTCGTCCATTTATCGAATGTAACATTAAATTTTTTTGTTCGTTCATCCCGATACCAAATGAAAATACATTCAGAATTACTACGACCGATAAAAAAGGTGACCTTTTGAACGATTTTTGGTTTGAGATCGAACAAAATGTATCCATCGAACAAATTGGCCATTCTAGATTTTTGTTCAATCAACTAAAAAATCGTTCGTTTTTTTTTTACCATAATAACTTTTATTGAAAAGTTGTATCATAACATATGAAAATGATATTCAAATAAAAAATTTGATCATAAGATAATGCATACAATAGCATCCAGAATTGGTCAATAAAGTGAATACACATGTACTCAAGAGATTACATACATAGCAGAACCACGTTCGTTCTTCATTAATTGGACGAAAAAAGCTACAGGTGTAAACCCACCTTAACTTAAGGATCTCATCTTGAGCCTTTCATGCTTAACTGCCTCACATCACCTACAGTGCAGCATCTGACATGAGATGAGTAGGGAGGAGCTTGGTTATGTGGTGCACTCCTTTCAGTTATTATTTTCAGTGTTATTTTCAACATGTGGAGTTATCCTCTATAGCCACCCTGTTTTCCCCCTTCTTCTAGGGCACCATTATTGTCTTCCTCAAGAAGGTTCCTTTTACACCTTTGCCTACAAATATTTATGCTTCAACTAGGGATGAACATAGAATTTTCAAAACATGTTAATTTAACCAGAAGATTAGATTTTGAGGTCCAGTCAAAACTCAGATTTTAAACAGCAAATTTAAGTTGAAGTACTTTGTAACACTTCCCAGCAAATTTCCGATTTAATTTCCATTCCCCTGAGCATGGTGTCATTAACAAAATTTCAGGAAGGCAAGAGGGAGGGTCTAAGAACATGTCATAAGTTGACAGGAGTCAAGTATATCGTTTTTGCATAAAATGATAATACATTGAAGTCAGGAATTTATTTTTATATTCCTTTTTTATATTTATATTGCTTTAGGCATGTAGGGACAGTTATGAAAAATCTATTTCCAATTTGCATTTTAAGTTAATATATACAAAAAAATAAATGCTTTAGTGTTTTTTTTTACTTGTGACATGATCCTTTACCCAACAAAACCCCCAGCTATTTTGGTGATGATCAGCACATGCAGAACTTATACCATATTGGGGTTTGGATGAGAATAATTGTTTGAGACTCCATAGAGTGTGTCTTAGTCTGCAAAAAACACTATATACTAAAAATCTGTATGCCAGACCAATACTTTCTTTTTAATAATCCCATAATCCTCCATAAATTGTGGTGGTAATACCTAATTCAGGGGCTTTGCAATTTCATGGGGCATCAGATATAGCAAACAGCATTTATTATTTTGGTTTGATCCAAAATCAACAACTTTTCATGCTTTTATGGGTGGAATTGGACACTAGCAGCCTTTCTGGCTAAACTATTGATATTTTACTATATCCTCCAGCAAGATCAATAATTTCTTGAAATATGACAGAGGGACAGACTTTGATGATTTAAAAATAATACAACACTGTGTAATGTCCTGGGTAATTTATTCATTTATTTGGTTAGGCTGTAGATCGAAACTTAAGGGCTATTTCACAGTACAGCAAAGCAGCTCGGCTAGCATTAAAGCAAGGTACACAGGTTTCCATTCTAACCGTATTGTACCCTTCACACTGGCCCTTGGTTTGCATTTATGGTAACATGCAATGCAGCGAATTACCACAAATTACCTTCAGCCCCCATTTTTGGGGACACTTGTGTCAGCGTTGCAAGCGCAGAACCACTTGGTTATGCAAGATTTTGGCAGTAACGGATGTGATTTAAGAAACACAGTAGCATTAATGCTAGCGCGTCCTTTACCCCTCATGAAATGCACTGCAGCCACAGCACTTCTGGTGTGAAATGTCCCTTACAGAGGTTTACTACTGTGTTAAAGCTCCTGAAAAAGGTTGATTTGGAGTGTATGTTCTTCTCTGGCCATGGTTTCTCAATTGTCCTTTTTAGCAAAGTGACAGTGGAAGGTTCTCTAGACAATTCTCCTCTACAGAACATGTAAGTGATTTGTTCTTCTTTAGGTTTTTCTTGGACTATTGAGCATGATTTTCTTTGTAAAAATTTTTTACATTTCTTTTATTTTAAGCTGAGGCTGATGTTAATAAAGTATAAACATCAAAAAGGAAGTTGTTAATTTGGGAGTTTTCTTAGGAGTTTTCTCTGGGGGAAGTCACATTGCACATGTCAAGAAAAGGAGCAAACTTTTTGCCACAATACTTTCTAAAACAATACGATATCCAGTGGCTCTTCTATTGGACAATACACTGCTGATTTGTACCACTGCCTGGTTCAACACCTATTACTTAATACATGAAAAGTATATTGCTTCTTTGCTACATAAATCAAAAAAGTCCATGTGTAAATATAAAAAAAACTCTTTCCTAATTGTTGGTGACCAAGTCAAGTATTATTATTAATATGATACTCTTTTATTTGTAAAGTGACATTTTACACAGCACCGTATATTAAATAGAGGTCTAAAGACAAACAGGCTTTAATACAAGTGCATAACACAGGAAAAGAATAGGATCCAACCTAATCAAGTTTACAATCTCTAATCTAAAGTAGGATGTTGTATATTATTAATCAGATCACCATTTTCCAACAATATAGGAAACTATCCATGTGACATGATAGGGCACTGCATATTATGTTCACCCTATATGGGTACTGTCACGCACCCCCCTAGTGGCCAGACCACGCAGGCCTCCCAATCGATTTCAACACACAGAGAGTCCAACTAGGTCGGTACAATCAGTGCGC
>CM070035.1:105310910-105327089 GCA_036250615.1 Ptychadena robeensis | reverse complement strand
TTTTTCTCCAAGAGGGAAGAAAAAAGATGAGAGGCTTTGAGGCCCTGAATGCCAGGATTTCTTTGTGGTTTCACGGCTGACCAAATTCCACTCTTGTATTGCCATGGAATGTGTGGCTGTTTACTTCATGGAAGCTGGGGTTTATGCCCCACTTACTGTCTCCAAAAAAAAAGAGCGGAAAAAAAAGAAAAAAATGAGGCTTTGAGGCCCTGCAATGCCAGGAATTTCTGTGGTTTTCGGATGACCCGCCCATACACCTTACAATCTTACACATACCAATTTCTTATACAATTAACTTAATACATATTAGGAACATTCTACACCTTCCAATCAACTATGTATGCTATCAGGAAACGAACCCAGTCACTACATATCAGTGATCATACCAAATCACTATGTATTCTATCAGGGAGGACCCGGACACTGCATAAGCAGTTGATATATACCATTCCACATCACTAGTATTCTATGCAGGGAGGCACCCGGCGGCACTACATACATTGTTGTAGTAGAATCTAAAGGAAACAAAAATGTATATAGACGTGATCCTAAAGGTTGTTATGGGGGGCTTAATCCAGTGAGTGGATGGGATGCAAACGACCCACCATAATCATTTACTAGCTGGGGACCAATGCTACTCGTACTATGTTCTTCCCCATGTTGGGTAGTGGCAAAACTATGCCACACAAATGTGTTCAGTACTCTTTGGAAAAGCTGGGTTTTATGCCCCCCTTTACTGTCTCCAAGAGTGCTTGTGCACTTGGAGGCGAGGCACTCGAAGGCCAAAACATTTCAAAAATTGCTGCCCAGTTGAAACTGCTGTCCTTCCGTGTGTCACACACATGTGTAAGGGTGTTTTTTAACCTCCCTAGCGCACTGCTGAGCGTCCAGATTTCGTACCCAACAAGCGCACCATAGACGTCAATGGTAAATTTTTCTTATGTCGTAGGCCTGAACCTCCAACAATCTGTCCGTACCAAGGCGTATGTAGGGACATCCTGACATATAATAATGTTTGACAAAACCAAAACAATTATGTAAAATAAAATAACAAAATTTAAAAATAAAAATAACTGAAAAAAAACACAAAAAATTAGGAGGACACAAAACTATGCGGCATGTACTAAATATCGCAAAAATAAAAAGCTCTGGTGCCCCAGATGTTCCCACAATTCGGACTGAACCTCTACAACATGGTGTGATAAAAATCTTAAACACCAGGAAGAAAGAAAGGGTACTGCAAATGGGCACATCTGGAGGCATCAGGGACTTATATCTAATATTTAAATCATTAAAACTACATAGGGGGAGTGTGAAAGCAGTTTTCTACAATAGAAAAACTTGCTTTCATGCTATTACGTACAAATCTCCCACTGCCTCCCCGCAAGTGACATTTCATCACGTCACTCGGAGCAGGGGGGGAGGAAGACAAGAGCCAGAACCGAGACAGCCGAGCAGCCGAGGAGGCATGTCGACATCGGGGACACGGGGACAGCGTGAGATGCGCTCTCACAGAGCCCCGACTTGGTACTGGACGGCAGCACCTCGTCCAGTGCGATATAGAAGCAGTTGGAGCGCTGGACGAGGTGCTGCCGTCCCTAACGCTAGGGCGGTTAATGGCTTTTGCGGCCTTCTCTGCCTGTGGTGTAGTGGCAACTATGCCCCAAAAATTTACATTTTTCCTTGTGGGTGAGAAATAAGACGTATTTCTGATACTAACTATTGACTCCACCATGTGATTTATTGCCCCCTCCTCCATACTGACCTTTGCTTTAATGAGAATTTTATGACAAGTAGTCTTCATTTGATGCTTTTTAAGTCATTTCGCTATCCACATTTGTTTGCAGATCATTAGCCCAGTTCTCGTGGTAATTTTGGTGCCTTTTGCAGCCCTCTAGCCCTTTCCCTTTAGAGTGATTTTAGTGTTTGTGTCCCCATTGAAGTCAATGGGGACACAAACACTAAAATCACTCGTTCAGGTTCGGGGCGATGTTTGATTCGGGTTCGAGTCCCGAACCCAGACTTTTCGGCAAAGTTCGGCCGAACTCATCGACCACGGACATCCAGGTGTCCGCTCAACTCTAATCCCAAATTGAATATTTCCAAATTGATTTCACTCTATTAAAAGAGAGCTTCTTGCATTTACACAAGCTGGACAATTTGTAAAGGAGTGATAAAGAGAGCTTGATTTCCAGGCTAAAGAATCCAGTAAGATATGTTTTTTGTATTGGATAGCCCAGATAAAAAAGGCTCTCTTCAGGCGCCCATTGGTAGTGAAAAGCAAGTTTATTGGTTGGATATAAAATCAATACATTTCCTGGTGCTCTGACCACTTTCTCAGGATCATAGGGTATTTGGTTGTCTGTCAGAGTATATTGAATTTGTATGGTACATAGTATAAGGTATACCGGTTTACATTATATAAGTTTTAGAAAATATCCACATCCACATATATGTGGTAAATGATAATGATAAATACATTAACTTAAATATAATAAAATTATATAAAAGATCAGACAGTCTGACATTTCTGTTAAAATAAAAGGTTTAGGTATTGTACAAACCGGATTCCAAATAGAATAGAACATAAATCACGGAACAAAAGTTTAAACTGAGAAAATGTACCATTTTAAGGGAAAAATATGTTGATTCAGAATTTCATGGTGTCAACAAATGCCAAAAAAGTTGGGACAAGGCCATTTTTACCACTGTGTGGCATCTCTTCTTACAACACTCAACAGACGTCTGGGGATCGAGGAGACCAGTTTCTCAAGTTTAGAAATAGAATGATTCCCATTAATCCCCACTCATACCTCATTCACATGCACGGCTCCAAAGACTTCTCTAGGGCCACTCCTAATATCTGAACTCTCTCTCTCTCGTCCCATTAGACTTGCTCTACTTTTGGCACTTTAAAAAAGCCATAAAAAACCAACCTCTTCAGTCGGGCCGATCCATCTTCTCTTTCTAACATCACCACCATATAGTCCATCCCCCAACCTATGTATACTCTGTTCCCCAACCTATTAGACGTAAGCCCGGCCGGGGCAGGGTCCTCTATTCCTCCTGTGTCATTACCTGACCTGGGTGTTTGGGTGTTGTAGATCCACTCTCATGTATTGTACAGTGTGGTTAAGGTTGGCGATATATAAATAAATGATAATAATAATAATAATAATTCGTGTTCTAATTACAGGCCTCTAACTGTTCAATCCTCTGGGGCCTTCTTTGTCGCACTTCCTCTTTATGATGTGCAAATGTTCTTATAGGTGAAAGATCTGGACTGCAGACTGGCCATTTACGATCCTTCTCCTACGCAGCCATGATGTTGTGATTGATGCAGAATGTGGTCTGGCATTATCCTGTTGATTATCCGGTCTTCCCTGAAAGAGATAACTTCTGGATGGGAGCATATATTGTTTTAGAACCTGAATATATTTTTCTGCATTGATGGTGCCTTTCCAGACATGCAAGCTGCCCATGCCACACACACTCATGCAACCCCATACCATCAGAGATGCTGACTTCTGAACTGAGCGTTGATAACAACTTGGGTTGTCCTTGTCCTCTTTGGTCCGGATGACATGACGTCACAGATTTTTAAAAAGAACTTTAAATCATGACTCGTCTGACCACAGAACCATTTTGCCACACTCCATTTTGTATGATCCCTGGCCCAGTGAAAACACCTGAGCTTGTGGATCTTGCTTAGAAATGGCTTCTTCTTTGCATTGTAGAGTTTCAGCTGGCAACGGCGGATGGCACGGTGGATTGTGTTCACTGACAATGGTTTCTGGAAGTATTCCTGAGCCCATTCTGTGATTTCCTTTATAGTAGCATTCCTGTTTGTGGTGCAGTGTCGTTTAAGAGCCCGGATATCACGGGCATCCCGTATGGTTTTACGGCCTTGACCCTTACGCACAGAGATTGTTCCAGATTCTCTGAATTTTCGGATGATGTTATGCACAGTTGATGATGATAGATGCAAAGTCTTTGCAATTTTTCGCTGGGTAACACCTTTCTGATATTGCTCCACTATCTTTCTGCGCAACATTGTGGGAATTGGTGATCCTCTACCCATCTTGGCTCCTGAGAGACACTGCCACTCTGAGAAGCTCTTTTTATACCCAATCATCTTGCCAATTGACCTATTTAGTGTTAATTGGTCTTCCAGCTCTTCGGTATACTCAAATTTACTTTTTCCAGCCTCTTATTGCTACTTGTCCCAACTTTTTGGGGATTTGTTGACACTGTGAAATTTTGAATCAACATATTTTTCCTTTAAAATGATACATTTACTCAAATTAAACATCTGTCATCTACGTTCTATAACAAATAAAATATTGACATTTGCCATCTGCACATCATTGCATTAAATTTTTATTCACAATTTGGTTAGTGTCCCAAGTCTTTTGGAATCCGGTTTGTATATATGTATATAGGACATACAGTGGTGTGCAAAACAATTCCTGATTTCTTATTCTTTTGCATGTTTGTCACACTTAAATGTTTCAGCTCATCAAAAACCGTTAACTATTAGTCAAAGATAACATAATTGAACACAATATGCAGTTTTAAATGAAGGTTTACGTTATTAAGGGAGAAAAAAATCCAAATCTACATGGCCCTGTGTGAAAAAGTGATTGCCCCCCTTGTGAAAAAATAACTTAACTGTGGTTTATCACACCTGAGTTCAATTTCTGTAGTCACCCCCAGGCCTGATTACTGCCACACCTGTTTCAATCAAGAAATTGGTATTGGTATTTTAGCAAAATTTATGACGTGAATGTCGCCATATCTGAATGGAGGGTATTTTCAGAATTTTGGTCCACCTAGGCCGATGTTTGTCCATCACTAAAGGCCTATATATGTGTACCTAGCCCTTCCACCTTAGCATTGTTATGGTGATTCTGGAATCAAAACCCCCACTCTGATTTTGTTCCCCTTTCCCCTTCTTGTTCTCTATATTTGATATGCCACTGGATTTGTCAGTCAAATATCACTGTATTTATTTGCATAGTTTGCAAAAGTGTTTTCACTTTTTTAGGGCAAAGTTTTGAAGTAAATGCCTAGTTTAAATTGTAAAATAGGTTTCTAAATTCAGCAGCTCAGTATTTGCATATATTATACATGATTACAATATATTAAACTAGGTAAGCTTAAAGACTTCTCAAAGTCACAGATTTTTAAGTTTTGCTTTCAGATTTTTTTTTGTTACCTGTAGTAATGGTAGGTATGGACTACCGTTCACCCTTTAGCATACACTGCCTTTTTGCTGTTATGGTAACTATATATGCAGACTTTTGTCTGGGGGAACTTTTCCTTCCTATAGTGTTCTGTGTGCCCTTAAAACAATGATCAGCATGCTACAATTGTCAGTAGTGATGGTTGTAGTATGTGTCAGCTCTCTTGCTCTAAAAACCCATAGTCACAATGACTAATTGTTATTGTTTTTATAGGAGTTTTTATGTCCATGTTTTAATATGTTCATATTGTCTTTCCCTATTCCCTGATACTAGCCTATTTGCTAGCTTCCACCAGTGATGATCGATCACTTAATAGTACTTTTTGGCCAAAACCCAGCAACGACCTAAGCCTAGACTATGAGCAGATTTCTGCATACATCCTCAAATTGCCAAAATGCCAATGCCAAGATTTCTAGAACTGGAGTGGAAAAGATTCAGAGCATGAGCAAGCATCCCCGGACATGTTGATTATTGCTGACCTGGCCTCTTTGAGTTGATGTTTCAATGAACATATTCCTTAGGGCTCTTCATCATAGTGGATATCTCTTTATTTTTCTAAAGTGCTTGTATTAAGGAGCAAGCATTAAAGCTCCACATGGTTCTTGTCATAAATAACAGCTTAAGATGTTTTCTGAGAAATTCATTAACACAGTAGTAAAACCTCTATCCAGGTTCATAGCTATTCATGTACACGTAAATGATGGTCTGTAAACGCTGTTTTTGTCTAATACAGGTTCTTCCAAACAATGTTCTAATCCCTTCAATAATGTGAAAATTAAAATAAGTAGGGTCTGAGAAACTTTTATGGAGAATTAAAATCATATTTGTCTTTGCTGGTTGAAGCTAAAGTCCTGGAACAGGACTACCAAAAAGAAAAAGACAGCAAGATTCAAAGTTGGTGGAATATCCTGGGTAATCTAACTGTTATGTGCCTTGTAGGACAAGCCTGCCCTCCACAGAATGTGTGGGGGAAGGAGGGTCATATAGCTTGATCTTTTAGATGGTTACAAGTTAAATGTATTCCTTTTTAAATATGGCAGAAAAATGCTGTAAATGTCAGAAGACAAGTTTTGAAAGAATTTTCAGATTAAAGTTGGTTAACCTTTGATAATTCTTGATTGTTGTTATCTACCTCTTGCCCCTATGTTACTCAATTTTATAGTGTTTCTCATCCTGAAAGGAAAGTAGGAGTTTGGTGTCAACCTGTGCATGGATTATCAACATTCTGTCCCTCCCATTTTTTATATTTTCCACCATATCCCAGGGAAGATTGACATCTGGAAGCATTCTCTAAAAATCTCGTGAGTGTATGTGTATTTTGTGTATGGGAGGAATAAGAGCAGGTGAACTTACACATGCAGTGTAATTTACTATACTAAAAAGTTTTTTTGTTTTGAAAGGCACATACAATTAGCTTAAGAAATTACGGACATGCCTGTATTAGAAAGAGCATATAATTAATATAGATTTATTTGCTAAAGTTTTCTTAATAGTTATGAACAGATTTTGTATCAAATTATTTAAAACAGTGAACTGTCAAATTGCTTTTTTTTGTAGGTGTATTTCAAATGGGCTCATGCAAATAAGCATGTGTGACACATGGGTGTTTTGTTCCTTAGGCATATGTAAAACTATTGATTATGGAAATATATACACATTGTTGAATGTTGAATTTGGACAATCTCTTTGCTGAATAGTTTTCCTTAAGCACCAAAGTATGCCAAAAACATACATGCACTTTACTGTTTTGCCGCTGATTTGATTTGAATTTGATGGCATTGTAACATTAATGTGTAAGGGGGCTACATTAAGGAGCCATAAAAATTGTTTAGTTGGGATCCAGTCAAGGGGTTATCAGAGCCTAATTTTTCTTGCCATGCTGTGTAAACTATAGGTGGCTCTGATAAGCACTTATATCTGAAATGGGAAGACCTTAAAAGAGTTATATGTATGGTATTATCAGGGAGGACCCGTCACTACATAGTTGTTGGTAGATCTAATGGAGATTGTATGGAATGATCTAAAGGTGTATGGGCGGATTAATGTATGCCGATCCTGATCTTTGGGACTGTGCCCGAACAAACTGTGCCTGAACAAACCGGTTATTAGCTATTAGCACCCTTTTGTTCTTGGAAGGATTTCTACAAGACTTTGGACTGCGGGTGTTTACCCCCTCAGAAAAACATGTGTAGGTTGTTTTTGAGGTGTTCAATAAGGTTAAGGGCTCTTCTAAATCCACAACACCAACACCTCCGATGATGGCTATATGGAGATGGCTTTGCTCACAGGGCACCACCTTGCTGAAACAGAAAAAAGCTTTTACCAAAGTTGTCTTTTACTTCGCAGGGAACACTGGCACTATTTATTTATCATTATTTTTGTTTACACCGGTTCAATGAAGGAATTTGGTTGCTGCTGGTTTTCAATTCAATAGTCTGCAGAACTGGGTATACAGTGGAGGGCATGGGACTGTTAATAAGCTCACCATCGAGGGAACAGGGGCACGTGCGCCCACCAGGGGGAGTAACATAAATAGCTCCCCATCGGGGGAACGGTGGCACGTGCACCAGCCAGGGGGGAGACATAAATAGCTCCCCATTGGGGGAACGGGGGTGCATTCTGCCAGAAAAAAGCCTGCTTTCAACCTCCAGATGCTCCCTTTTTTGGATTAGTAATTTACAATGTGACACCCCTATCTGCAACCTTTGATAGCTATTAATGTTTTCCTGCGGTTATCCAAGTGACATAAATTGTATGCGTTTAACAATAACAACTGAAAGAAATTGCCACCCCAAAATGTCAAGGTTCTACCATGCAGAGTTTTCAAAGATCTATGTGTTCAAATTAGGATAAGTGAAAGCATGTATGCAGCAGATAAGTGCTTTATGCTCATGGGAAAGCAATATTTGATGGCTGTATTTGAGCAAAATTTTAATGTATAAGTGTCGTAGCTAGAGGGGTGAAACCCGGGGTGTGTGTAGTAGTAGGGGAGCATTGCTGACCCTGAAAGTTTCATGATTATACTATGAATGGTTTTCGTTCTATGAATGTGTAAAGTTACACGGTCACACAGGTTTATTCAGCTAAGGTTGAGGGTGTGCCCTGTCCTGTGTTTGATTGGCTGGGGAGGATGTATTTGCAGGAGGAGCTACAGGAAGCAGTATCGCAGAATCTTCTGCCTGTCACACTCACATCGGGGAGGAGGAGGGGGGCCAAGGGGGATGTGAGTCTCTCCTTTCTGGCCAGGCTGAGAATAGGTGGGGGAACGCCGTTCTGGTGCATTCCCCCAGAAAAAAAGCCCTGCTTATAAGTCAATGAGACTTAATTTACTAAACAAATTGATAATTAGTGAATTAACTAAGGTAATGAAAGTGTACACAAGTAATGTTAATGCTAAATTCTGCAAGCATAGGGAGATCAGAGTGCCTCCCCAGGTGTGCCATTCACTTGTAAGATACATATAGCACTTCCTACCCTTTAGAAGCCTGGATGCTCATGGATTACCTGTCAGTAGTGATGGACGAACATCAGCTGTAGCTGTTCAAGAACAGGTCGAACTTCTGCAAAAACACACTGTTCACATATTCACAGCGAACCTCTATTGGCTTTAATGGAGGATGAACTTCTCAAACCTTCTCAAAAAAGTCATATTTGTAGCCACAATACCAATAAAAAAGTGTCAAAAGGGTGCAACCACCTGGACAGTGTCATGCCAGAGGGTGGTCAATAGCTAAACATCCCCCCCAAATATATTTTTTTCATGCTTTATGGCCGGAAATCACATATAGATTACAGATTTTGCCAAAAGTTAGCTGGAGTGGGCTGCTAGCCTGAGAGTACCTTCTGCAGTGCATCACATTTAGTCAGATCTCTCTGCAATGTCTTGCTTCAGTTTGTAATAGTGAACTACATCTACCAGCACACGTCAGCTCAGGATTATAACACAGCGCACAGGTCCCATAAACAGCATACCCCACCCCCAGAAAAGGAATAATAGCAAAGTAGCTCAACTATCCCTCAACCAGCAGCAGCTCTCCCTATCTATCTAGTACTGCAGACACATGATATATGTATAATGGATGCTGGGCTGCTTCTTTATTTGGTGTCCTCCAGGAAGGGAAAATGTGTTATTGGCTGTACTGTCCCACCTGACTGTGGGGTAAAGGATTAAACTATGTTTCCATGTTAAGGTATAGAGGGTGGGTAAAACACCCATGATGTTCGCTGGCCATGCTATGTTCACTGCGAACTGTCCACCAGGCGAACTTTTCGATCATCACTACCTGTCAGTGATAGTGTAAAGTTACTGAAGTGCCTGTTTACTGTTTATTGGATATCTCAACTGTATTGTATTTCTTACCACAAAATTAGACAATTTTTAAAGGAGATCTTTATTTACATTATTATTCTCCCATACTTGCATTAAAATGTCACTTGACTGTGACTTTATTAACCTCCCTAGCACACTGCTAGGCAACATCTTCACCAGCCTTAAAGCAGCACACCACACACTTTCTTGTGGGTCTTAGCTTTCTTACCTTGGAGGAAGAAACCTGGGGAAATGGTGAGCAGTGAGGGGTAGAGGGGTACAGGGTTTACCAAGTATGAAGCATGCCATACTGTCTCTTGTGGTGTCAGGTATTTGGCACATATGACTTCACACAATCGCCATATAAAATCATGGTGCAGTACAGGCCCCTTCACTTTTCTAAACAGAAAACCGATTTAATTGTGGTTTGCATTTAAAAATCCCAACATGGATCCCTCTTCCCCCCAGTGTCACAAGCGTAATGACGTGACAGGGGGGGATCTGCTACCTTCCTGGATCAGGTAAGTAAGCACCGAGGGACACCTCTCAGTGTTGGGCGAACCCAGTTCGTTCAGTGCACTTTTTGCACATCCAGAATGAACGTCTTAAGCGCTAGGTAGGTTAAAAGGAATTTATGAGCTAACATGGCCACTATATGTATGAACAGTAGCAACTTGTGTGTGGCCAATTAAATCTAGCCATCAGCTTCTGACCTTCTACTCCACTACAATCCTGTGATTAATCTGTGTTGATGTGACAAAGAGATGAAGATAAACCAGATTATGAACACTCCCACAAATGACATGCTCTCCCATAAGCAATAGCAATTTCCATAGCACTGCATGTTGTTTTTTCAGAAAATAATGAAAAAGGATATTCTAAGCACAGTATATCATTTGGTTAGTGGTGTGTGCAATAGTTATTTTAGTGTAGAGCTTGCATTATGTTATATCTGCATGAAACATATGTATTATGTATACACACATACATAGAGTAGGCATGTATATTGTAAACTACAGTTGTTTTTGTAATTGCTGGATATATGAAAAATAAATGATAGATTTTAGTTACAGCTTCAGTTACACAGTAAGAATAATAATTTTCACAAAAAGGCAAAATAATATAGCTATTTGCAGCAAAATTATAAATTGATTGTATATGTGTGATGATTCTTTTGTTTAGATTTAAATAGCTTAAATAACTGTGCAAAATTCAATGAAATATAAAAAATTGGATGTGTCAACTAGCCTGAATTAAGTTTCAACTGATTGGCTTAATCATACTTTGCAAAGTAAACTCGACGTGTAGGTCAGAAGTTCACAATGAAGAAATCACTAGATATTTACCCAACCAAAATTAAATTACATTCTTAATTGTTTTGCAAATGCATTGGCCTACCTAATTAAACAGAAATGACTTTCAGAGTTGATAGTTTAAAGAATTATGAAGCCTTTAGACCTCATTCCAAATTGGAAAGGAAGTGGACTTTTTTCCCTTGATAGGGTAGGTAAAATCATTTAAGTGTTTGCTTATAAGTCAAACAGCTTTGGAACTATTTATTGTAACAAATTGTATATGGGGGGCACAAAAAGTAAACTGCATTAAATTGACGTTATAAATCACAGAAAATTATATATTAATTACAGACTTTAAATGACAAACATTTGCACTAATCTACATATTTTATTACTCTATTTTAAAATAATTCCTAATTACATTTTGGTTCCAATAACTATGGCAAATTTAATTTATAAATTAGGTTCAGTAGATGCATAGATCACAAAAATGTTATAATTAAATCTAATTATGAATTTAATGTCTATGTGGGTCAAATGTTCTGGCTCTTTTAATTTCTACTTTCACTAAACCTAGTTTGAAAGACTGGATTCCTGTTATCATACACAGTAAAAGTATGTAACAAAGGGTCTCCACTCACCCAAGGGCACCAAGGCTCACATCCAGCGCCCAGCTGGTTCAAAGCTTATATTCTGTCCCAACTGACTCCGTCAAATTGGATGTTCCCCGAATCACATTAGCAAGGTTAAATGTCACTGGTACAAATCAAAAATGGGTATCCATGGAAACCTTTGAAAACCAAAGTTGTGGACCCCCCCTCCCCCCCAGTCCATAGATTAAGGCAGAGGGTATGGATACAGGTCACAAAATACATACCAGTTGGAGGGTCTGGTGGGTCACTAAGTCTGCATAATCCAACAACAGGTCAGCAAGGCCAGGCACACACATAGGTGTATCTTACCTGGCTCCCTAGAGGGGAGGGGGGGGAGAAGTGAGAAAGGAGAGACAGGGAAATGAGGCAGAAGAAAGTGGAGGAGCAGGGGAAGAAAAAGCAGAGAACATCCTAGAAATGAGCAACAGAGGGAAAGGAGAATAGAAGGGAAAAGAAGCCCACACACCACACACTCCCCTAGCTACACTGCCCCCAGAAGGAAGGGAGTGAGAGTGGAGAAACAGGGGAATGAGACAAAAAAGAGGGGAAGAGCAGGGGAAGAAAAAGTAGAGAACAGCCCAGAAATGAGCATATGTGCCTACTGAAAAGGAGGGGGCAAGTCTTTTATACATAGATCGTTGTATTTTAATAAATTGTAGACAATCATATGCTGACTACATAAGTATGAACATACATTTTAATGAATATATTAAAAGCTATTGACATTTTATATATTGTTCATGTTATGTCAAAAATGATCATAATCCAATATATGTATACCATGTGTTTTTAATGTTTTAGCAATGTTTTTTACAGTGACAACTGTTTCTTTATTGGTTTAGAAGTGTATACATGTACAGTTGAAGCCACAATTATTAGCCATAATGTCCACTAAGTTTAATTAGAATATTTTCTTGAAACACCGAGTTGAAACAAGAAAGGGATAAATGAGACATCCAAAATGATTAGCCCCCTGCACATTAATAGTCAACAGTGTACACTTTCTGAGCCACAACAGACTACAATCTCTTATTGTAGTTCTTTATTGGGTTGGCCTCCTAAGGTATTGTGGTCCATTCTTCCATTGCTAATTGTTATAGCTGGTCCAAATTGCATGGTTTGCAAGCATGCACATTCACTTTGAGCACCTACCTCAGTTTTTCATTGTGGTAGGTAAGCCACTATGTGTGGACCATAGGAGGTGAAAACTTTTTTTTTCATCTCTGGATGGTGGCTTGTGCCCACCTGTCAAGGAACCAAAGAGGGCCGGGGACAATTTGGAGAAACCCACTGGCTACTTTTCGAGCACTAGAGATGGTACATTTTAGCTGATTTTGTGAACTGATTGCAAAGCCCCTGAACATGGTATTAGCACCAAACTTGGAGATGTACATGAGGGTTGTGGGAACATTTTGTTAAAAAAAAGTATTGCTCTATCACATGTAGTTTTATGCATAAATAAGTTCAAAGACAAAATTTCAACTAAGTCAATACTTTTTTTGTAGCCTACCCTAAACCCTTCTCTATATCTCTAGCAAGTTTTGTGATGATTCCATGCTCAGGGGATTTCCAATTAACTCAATTTGCAAAAACAAATTTCACTATCACTGATGAGTGAGTACATTAGAACTGCTGCTCTTGTGATCCCTATCCCCTGAACATTACACTATGTTAAATATAAAAAAAATACACTGCCAGATAACACTTTTAATGTAGTAAAACAGTTAAGGGGTCCCAAATTTCTTTATGACTTGTCCCTTGCTGGAGTTTAACCCAGCCACCCCAACAAGGATTAGGGTATCACAGTGATTAAAAACATAGTACTTAAAAGCAGGCACTTCTTTCAAACACAGAAAAAGAATGGAGGTTTCCAAGGGGAAATATTTGCACTTACTCAAAAACAATATATTATAGAATATAATATATTACAATTCATATGATTTATAGAAACATGATTTTAAAAACAAAGCAAAATAGCATCTTTATGGAGTCCTTTGGTTTAGAAAATACATAAACCTCCTTGGAGGGGAAAAGGGTCTCCACAAGTCGGTGCTCCCCGTTCCCTCCTCACATTTGGAGGTTCCCCAGATGAAGGGGATAACTGTCACCTTTCAGTGTTTTGGTGTCTTTGATGCGTTTTGCCACAATGACTTTCTTAAAAAGACTTGAACACTGAAAGTAAAGTCATTTAGTCACCTTCATATAATATCAATTTCATTCATATTTACACAAAATCCATCACATTATCTATACATATTTACATAGTTCACTTTTACGGTACCCTTTCATGACCACTCCTTTTTCCCTGTGTTAGATGAGGCTGCAGGTGAGTATGATCGTTGATTTTTTTTTAAAACCCAGAGCCTTAGTAATGAATTCATCACTGTACACTGTATAAATTCATAAATGTATTTGTATTAAATTATTTAAAGCATAGGTCACGATTTTTATTCCAATGGTGTAATTTACTCGTCTATGAGTATATCTAAGTTCGCTTGCAATGTAATGATGAATTTATGATTAATTTATTCATAAATAAATAAATATTCAAATCTATACCATTTAAGAAAATTATCATTAACCCCCCTGCTGTTCCTGACGGCTCCATTTCGTCCAGTGCTGATCTGTCAGTCCTGCAATGGATGAGATGGAGCCGTCATAAAAACAAAGAAATAAACAAAGATAAAAATATACATTATAAAATACAGGTAATCCATAAAAGGGTTTTATCGTACAGTACATAGCTTCACATATACAAAAAGTCAGTTTAAGGGCTTCATCAGTAGTATATGTCCTGGATCTGTTATCAACCTAGAGGCAGAGATGTAATCTAAAAATGTGTCCTATGAACAAAAAAACTACATCATTTCAAAACGTGTCCAAGACCCCTACTAACTATATCAGGGGTCCAATGCATTGTATAATTGTTTCCTGAAATCGTACTATACTTCCACATTATGTCCCTGAAGTGCCATGTGGCAATCAATGTTCTTACATTTTTTATTCGATTTGATTACCTTATTATTGCCTATGTGTTTGACTGTGAGGGCAGGTGTGCAGAGGAGACCTCTGGGCAGGCGTTCCTCTGGTTGCCATCTCAGAGGGTCTGCCCCCTAGGGCCACCCCTGGGGGGGGAGGAGTGGTGGTTTACCCAGGGTAGGTTTTTGCAGCGCAGGGGGCAACCGAGGGGCTGCACCCTTGAGGTTATTAGATACCATTCTCCATCACTGTATGTCATCCATACATTTTATGGCCTATCGCTATTCACTTGGTGCTCACTTCAGTTTCACCTCATATACCAACCCCTTTGCATGGTTGTCTGTTGTTAGATCAATGTATTGTTTTTTCTTTGCTGTCTTTAGTTATTATTTGGTGCACACTGTCATTATTATTATTTTTTTATTTCCATACATGTCAGTCTACATTACACTTAGACCCTGCACATATTGTGATCGACCCCACGTCCATATACAGCACTCTGCATGTACATATTGCACTTATGTCACACTGCACTCATTTCCCAGCATACACACATTTAATAAGGCTATTAGCACAATTTCATACTGTATCATTACCTCACATTACCTAGGTCACTAGCACACTCTCACATGTTCATCATCACCTTATTTAATTTATTCTGGTTTATGGTACACTTTCACACACCACCATTAACCCACATCACATAGGTCCATCAGTACACTCCCACACATTATTTTTACACCTATCTAATCTATCTAAGTTACCAGTACACTGCTATACATTGCTATGACCTCACATCATTATGCCATCAGCACACTTCCACCTATCACCATCACCCCCCTTCACATTCACACATTCAGTTGGGGTGGGTGGGAGTGAAATTATGGGTGGCGGGTGTGGTGTCCGGGGGGGCCATCCTGGGGGGCTTGCTGCTAGCCACCACACCAGTTGGACCTGGGGCTACCGGTGTCCTGGGCACAGTGTTGCCGTGGACACCGGGGATGTGCTCTGATTGGTTGTTGGGGAATGACATGGAGGTAGTGAGTCAGCCTTTCTGGGCGCATGCTCCTTGGCGCACCAGATACAGGAGATGGGCCCGCACAGATTCCTGGGGGGGGCCTGGTCTCCTAATTGGCATATGGAGGAGTCTTTTATTTAAGGGGGTGTGGCGCACTGAGGGTTGTGTGGAGCACACGCAGTAGCCAGTGTGACCTGGACCCTGTGACTGTTCGACGTGGTATGGACTATACTGGGATGACTAACCAATTGAGATTCATTTAGGACAGACAGACTTTCAGGTCAATGATTCATATTTATTGGTAATTATCTTTCTAGACAGGTGGACTTGTGGGGATAGAGGGGTCATCCTCCTTCTCCTTACGGTTGATTGAGGGTTGGGAAATGACACCAGCAATGGCCTGACTTTGATTTGGCTGTTCTGATTTGTGTTTATCTCTTCTGACTTGAACCCCACCAGTCTGTTTTGAACTGGGTGGGGGGACGTTGACCTCCACTTGCCTGGTCTCTGCACTGCACTTTCCCCAATAGGACGCTTTTGGACCACAGGAACTTAGACTGAATCTTTCTTTTGGACCATATGGACCCAGATTAGGTGTTTTCACCTATGCCTAGTGCCTCCTTCTCTGTACTCTATCACACACCCAAAATCACAGGTGAGTGAAATTTGTTACATGTGC
>CM070035.1:105293834-105310810 GCA_036250615.1 Ptychadena robeensis | reverse complement strand
CCGCCAGCATGATCCACCACATGGCATCCATACACCCTATTTTATGCACTGCTGGCCAATCCAGAGGTGCTGCCCCAGATGCCCCGCTCCCTGCACCTGGACCAGCAGCATCTACATCCACTTCCCTGTCCCAGTGCAGCTTCCAAATGCAGATAAAAGAGGCATTTGAGCGCAAGTGCAAATTGCCAGCAACCCACACTCAGGCTATAGCGCTAAATGCGCAACTTTCCAAATTGCTGGCTCTAGAAATTATGCCATTTAGGCTTGTGGTGACTGAGGCCTTTCGCAGCTTGATGTTGACGGCCGTGACTAATGTAACACAGTGACCCCTGGATGGTAGGTACATTGGACCACGGTATCTCAGATTTCCATTTTGAGGTAAAACCAGCAATGTTTATTTGCAGGGAACTTTCATGTTCTTGTGCTGTTTTTCTGCATTGTGTTCTGGGGCTGGTTTTACTGGGAATCTGCAAGAGCAGGGAGGGGCGGATTCCCAATTCCTGGACCAGTGTTTCCAGAGGCTTAGGAGCCATTAGAGCACCTGGTGCTGAGTGTCAGGTGGTGTGTGTGTGTGTGTGTGTGTGTGTGTGTGTGTGTGTGTGTGTAGAAGACTCTGGGCCGTCAGAGACAGCTTTTGCGTTGGTTTAGGAGCCAGGAGGCTATTGATATAATTTATGAACATTCTATGTAAACGCTGAGGGTATCACCCCTGTGAGTGTATCTTCTTCTGTTTGAGCCTGGTATGCTCTAATAAACATGGGCAGGAGCCCTAGAAAGAATCCTTTTCCTTGTGGATATCCTTCATTCGCAGACGCCGTTAGAGCAAAACCCCCACACTAGGTACACAGTCTCCAGCCATCATTTTGTTCCCGGTTTGCAGTGCCAGCTTTATACCAGCATGTGTCCCAGAACATCACCCGTGCCCTGACAAACACAGTAACTGTGCAGGTCCACCTCACCATACCCTGGGACGCCACAGGTGCTACCCACTCCCAGGATTGTGTGCCCTATGTCCATCAGGGTCTCTGCCAGCAGCTATGCTACTGGCTCCAACCTCTACTTTTCCTCTTCCACTTCCACCTCAAACACCAGTCTGCCATCGTTCACTAGCTGGAAGCAGTGTAGCACTGCTGTGGGGAAGAGCCAACAGGCTGTGCTAAAGCTGATCTGTTTGGGAGACAAACAGCACACCGCAGCAGAGCTGTAGCAGGGTATAAAGGACCAGACCGAGTTGTGGCTCTCACTACTCAACCTCCAACCATGCATGGTTGTGGCTGACAATGACTGTAACTTTTCGCATACGATCAAGGAATGCCTGGTTGTCTCCCATTGACTTATATTGGGCTCAGGTGCTGGGGTAGAACACACGAATATCGTGGTGCACTCGGAGCGAACACCCGAACACTTTGGTGCTCGCTCATCACCAATGTTTAACATTTAATGCTTACATTTTGTTGTTTTCATTGCATATGGTGGGAAAACAAAGTCTTACCAGGAGTATGGATGTTATTTGTGTGGCTGATTGGATCAGTACGTGGCAGGCATGCCAACCTCTGATCCTTACTCCCCCATATATACCTCTTGTAATATTAATGGGTCTGTCATCACACCAAGCACATTTACTTCTGCACAATGGGAGAAGATAGTCTAACCTTATGCAGGCCTTTACATGGACTCTAAGCCAGGAGGAAGTGTCCTTCCTGGACATAATGAGTAACCATGGAGAAGGCAATATTACTTCCTCATTGTTCCCGAAAGGAAAGTATACAGTAGAATACATATCAATGGTCAAGACAAAAAAACAAGAAAGAATTGCTATTTTTACCAAAGAAAAAAGTTGAAGATCAAAATCTGCGATGTGACTTCCAGCATGATCAGGTAAGTGTAATCCCCCCTCCCTCCTATTGTCCAACCTTGCTAGTGCTAATGATGCAATCCAATGTTGCCTAAGTTTACAAGAGAAAAATCCTCCTGCCTCCCTTTTGCTAGGAATACTCATAGCCCCTCCCCCAATCAGACACAGGTCTCTGGGGTAAGTTAACATTTTAGAACAAGAAAAAAAGAGAGCTTGTTTGCATCCCTACCGTGGGAGGGAGCAAGAAACAAGCAAGGGTTTCCAAGTTGATAAAACACCACATATCAAGATAATAAAAATAAATACATTAATTAAATAAGTCTAAAATCATCAAATAGTCATCAAATAAAAACATACATTTATACATTCAAGCTGATCCCCAAGGCTTTCAGCCTCAACATTTTGCATAATTACATTTCAAAATCCATATACATTTCCTAAAAAATACCTTTCAACAGGACAGACTAGAGATTCACTCAATCTTTTGTGGGCACCCCGGAATCTTGTTCTGGTTTCTCACTTCATTAATATGGTTAATATTATATAATTATGTTAATTAGGAATCTTATAATCAATTCTCATTTTTCAGAACTATGATAATCCCATCACTAATTAAGCTTAGGCTGTTATCTACTTAACAACTCCTAGACTGTCTGTATTACCATCCCTCTTACAAGAATAAAATGTACATAAGAATTAACTGTGTCTGTTAAACTTCTTAATTGTGCCTTTAGTGTCATGGTTCTATCTAAATTATTTGTGATTTGTATAAGTTATCCCACATTTTCTTAGATTATTTAGTGTGCTTCAATGTTACTCACTCATTGGTTGGGGCTCAATGAAGAGTGAGTCACAGCAGATTGCATCTGCTTGTGCTCACTCTTAATTGAGCCCCTCGGCTCAAACCAAGGATATGATACGACAACACACAAACGTTTTACACCTCCCGGAACTCCAAAAAAATCAAAATCAAATCAGAGATTGAAATTTGGTGTCCTTTCCCAGTGTAATACCCCAGAGTTCCAAATGTATCCCACTCTCTTGGAGGCTATGTATTGGACTCAGCTCAGCCTCTCTTTAAATGCCATCAAGCTTTCATCGACTGTGATGTTCCTGTCTGTCACATAGCAAGTCCTGAAATTGTCCACAATCATCTGATACACCTCCCATCGTGAACAATTTTAAACTTGGGGGCAGGATGAGTGATCTCCTCAAAGTCATCATTATTGGCGAAATGTAGAATTTTCTTGCCCGAGGTCAAAATGTGATTCAGGTCTAACATGCCAAAAAACAGGGTCGGTGGATGGGTACCCACCACCCTTTGCAGAAAAATAAGTCCCAGAAACCACCAGATGTCCTTCTGGGTCACAGGTTTCAACTTTCTGTGTAATAGCTCCAGGTAGGCCAGGTGGTGCCTGTGCATTGCATTTTGATGCCAGGTTCCCAGTAAATGAAAACCTAGGGGGAGCAGGCTGGAGCTGAGTGGCGTCAAGCCAACACCAGGTGCGCACATTACTGACCTACATAGAGTCGCTGTCACATGCAAACTGGGCTTTTGAATCCGATGACTAAGAATGGTTGAAAAATTTGCAGTGTGAATTTCGATGACGTTTTGCATAGTCAAATTTCGCTGGAAAAAAAATCGACCCGAAATTACATCTGAAATAAAAATTTTGACTTTTAAGAAAAACATTGATTTTCCTTTACCATGCCAATATTCACAGAATTGCTAGAGAATATTGCCACTGCAAATATGATTTGAAATACTCCCATGCGGAAATTATTTGAAAATTTGCATGCCAATTTCATTTGGAATATTTGCATGTCAGAAATTTTCATGTGAAAATTTAGTATGTGAATGCCAATGCTGCTAGCAAATTTTTCAGCTTATTGCAAAGTTCCTGAACATGGAATCCTCATAAAAAATTCTGAGAAGGGTTGTGGGAACATTTAAAAAAGCATTTGTAGTTAAATAATAGTACATAAATAAGGTTCAAAGTCAACATTTTTACTTTAGAAATATCGA
Source organism: Ptychadena robeensis (assembly GCA_036250615.1). Lineage (NCBI taxonomy): Eukaryota > Metazoa > Chordata > Amphibia > Anura > Ptychadenidae > Ptychadena > Ptychadena robeensis. The sequence goes on along the minus strand of CM070035.1, from coordinate 105,306,929 downwards.
CTTGACTTTGAACTTAATTTATGCAAAATCTATTTGTTGAACAATTCTTTCTTTTTTGTAGTATACCCTCAACCCCTTTTTTACATCTTCAGCAAGTTTGGTGATGATACCATGCTAAGGGGCTTTGCAATTAACTCAAAGTTAAACTGGTTGAATCTACTCGTCACTTGTAAGGAAAAAACCTTACATTTATTATTAAAACCCAAGCTGGCCATGCACAGGTCGTTTTTTTCTTCCATTTCCGAACGATCGATGCATGTACACATCAAACCAAAAAAACTTTTCTTCGTGATTGATCGAACAGGGAACCAACATATTGTGTAACACAGTGACCCCGATATCACCTTTGTCACTGGGCATTGTGCTGGATGGGAGATATGTGGGACCCGGTGGTATCTCAGATTCCCATTCTGAAGTGAGATCAGCAAACTCATGTTCTGGGGCTGGTTTTCCAGGTTCCAGGATTTCCGGAGGCTCAGGATGCCATTAGAGCACCTGATGTTCAGTATCAGTATCCGGAAGATGTGAGTAAAACAGTCTCTGCTCTGAAAAGGACAGGAATATGTTTTGTGCAGCAGCTAGCAGGCTGTGAAACTAAATTGTGGGATTTTCTGTGGCTTTACCTAAAGACTGTGTTTGGTTGCCATTTACCCCCTGCGAGGGTGAGTTTTGTTTTCATTTGCCAATAAACACGTTCAGGAGCCCTGAAGGAAAGGACTGTGTGACTCTGTGTGGAGTACCCCTCTTTGGGGGTACCATTTGCAGCTAGACCCCCACAACTGGTAAATCCTTGTTTGATCCCATCACTTTAGATGGGGATGGAACTAAAGCAGTGTGGTGACGTCACTATGTCCTCACTACGTTGTGATTGATCACAGGAAGTGGATCCCTCCAGCCCCGATGGGATGTATCTAATGACGTCACAACGGGAGTTTAAAATACAAACCACAATGCATGTGCAGAAAACTGAATTCATTGTGGTAAACAAGTGGATCCCTCCTCCCCCGGTGGGACGTACCTAATGACGAGTTTTAAATACAAATCGCAATGAACACAATTTTCTGCATAGAATACTGTATTGATTGAGGCTTGATGCCTAAAACTTACCTGAATGAAGCTTTGGCGTAAGGAAATGGATCCCTCCTCCCTCACATATCAATTTGAATTAAAACATTATTATAAATAGAAAACAAATATAAAGACATACTGTTTGAAAATCTATCATACAAAATAGGTATTTTAGAGATTTTAGCATTCAAACATTTTCTGAAAGGGTTAACTTTAAAGAGCACATCTGGAAATGACACTGGGGGTTATTTTTTTGATGTTTTCTTTGAAGTTAACCCAATTTACATTTGAATCTCTTGCACCCCCCCCCCCACGCGCCATTTGACGTCAATACGTTACTTGGGGGGATGAGCCGCTCTCCAGAAGCCTGCTTGTCACATTGGGGACACTGGGACAACGCAAAGCGCTAATAGTGACTGTGCAGCGCTGGGAAAGATGGTGCCGTGGCTAACACTAGGGGGGTTAAAGACTTCATCAACACAAAATAGCACTGTTTTAAAATATTTTTCTTAAAAGGATTAATTGGTATACATTTTTATATTTATTTACAAACCAAACCATCATTAATATATTATTAAATGGTAATAGAAATTCATTGATGAGTAACACTGCTCAAAATAATAAAGGGAACACATAAATAAGACATCCTAGAGCTGAATTGATTAATTAAATATTCTTATTAAATACTTTGCTCTTTACATAGTTACATCTTCTGACAACAGATTCACACAAAAATTATCAATGGAAATCAAATTTATCAATCTATGGAGGTCTGGATTTGGAGTTTCATTCAAAATGAAAGTGGAAAAACACAAGGTTTTGGGTCAGCCTGTAGTGTTGTTTTCCAATTTTTTTCCTCAATTTTGAGTGTGACTCCAAATCCAGACCTCCGTGGGTTGATACATTTGATTTCTATTGATCATTTTTGTGTGATTTTGTTGTCAGCACATTCAACTATGAAAGAACAAAGTATTTAATAATAATATTTCATTCATTCAGATCTAGAAAGTCTTATGTGTGATCCCTTTATTTATTTGAGCAGTGTATATTTATGAATTTTTTTGTTTTTGAGGAATCATCGATTACATTTACCTGCAGACTCAAAAAACCTGCCCGTCATTAACCTCCCTAGAGTTCTGCTGAGGTCCATATTTCCATACCAAAAGTGCACCATAGACCTTTTTTATGATGTAGGCCTGTAACTTTAGAAAATATGTCCTTACAAGGGTCTAGTAGAAATCCTGAATATAATGATGTTTGAAACAAACAATTATGTAAAAAAAATTACATTTAATAAAAATAAATAAATACATGGTATTATTTGAATGATAAAATCTCTAGATTACTTATTTTGTATAAAAGATTTCAAAACAGTATATATGAATATATATATATTTTTATAATAACTTTTTTATTCAATTGGAAATGTGTTTTTTTTTACTTTGAATTGTTTTGGATACATGTATCACTGTATTCAGTACAATTTCCTTTGGCACTCTATCTCCCCTGGTATGATGGACCTGGTGAAATCACGCCAGGGGAGAGAGGGTTAACTTCAAAGGGGCAATCTGGGGAATCACAGTGAAAACAGCACTTTACTTCCTTTAAGTGTTCAAAGACGCCAAAACACTACAAAGTTATCCCCTTTATCTGTGGAACCTACAAATGTCGGGAGTAGAACCGACTTGTGGAACCCCTTTCCTTCTCCAAGGAGGTTTATATATTTTCTAAACCAAAGAATTCAATAGAGATGCTATGTTGCTTTATAATTTCCAGTTTAATAAATTAATGAATTCCAAAAAATATTTCCCCTTGGAAACCCCCTTTCTTCATCCGTGTTTATAAGAAGTACTTTATGCTTTTAAACACTTTAAATGTAATAATTAAAAAAATGGACTCTAATGGGATTTTTTAATGTTGTAGGCCTGTAACTTCCCTAAACGTCCGTTTAAGGGTGTAATAGACATCCTGAATAGAATAATGTTTGACACACAATTATGTTAAAAAAAATTACATAAAAAAATGAACAAAAGGTATCATTTAAATGATAAAATCTCTTAAATACTTATTTGGCATGAAAGATTTCAAAACAGTATGTATTCATATTTCGGTTTTGTTAATAAAATATTTTTTACACTGGGGGTGATTTCCAGATGTGCTCTATGAAGTTAACCCAATTGACATTTGAATCACCCGCCGCTACCCCCTCCCCCCTGATATGACATCGGCTTCCATGAAGAAGCCAGATGAGTGGATCGGAGCCACCGAGACAGCACAGAGAATGTGCTGCCCGGGCTCTAATCTTCGTCTGACGGCTCCATCTCGTCCACTGCAATACTGACAGGAAAGCGCTGGACAAGATGGAGCTGTCAGAAGCGATAGGGGGTTAACAAGTAAAAAGGGACAGTTGCAAGTAATTTAATGGTAGTCCATTGTTACTGTTTTCTGTAGTTTAAAACACCTGAACCAGTGAGAATAAACTGCAGTGAATAATTGGCAAATGTCACATTCACCTCTATAAATATGCCCTTGTTTTGTAAACTGCTGTTAAGGTTATCTAAATTATTGTTTGAATTTATATCACTTGTCTAAGACATAATGCAGATTTTTCTAGTAAAAGCAAAGCAACTCTTTGAAATAACGTGTAGTGCCCTGAAAGAATATTACCCCCATGAAGATAATAACAGTTGAGGTAAAATCATTACTTGAAAATGGTTATCATTTGTAAGAGGATTAAATCAAAATCAAAGGGCAAGCCACCTTGCAGAATTTCTTATGAGCATGTTAGGTTAAATTGTATATATCGTATTCGGTTTTTTGTTTTTTTTTACTTTGCCTTTTCAACTGTTATATTTTAAAATATAATTTTTAATTGAAATCATTTTTAGAAAATGCTAAATTTACATTTGAAGTGAATTGTTTTCACCAAAAAATATTATTTTGTGATGTTAAAGCAGCTGGACATAAAGTGGAACAATAAACTTCAAGCCTAAATGTGTTGGGGTTCTTAGCACACATAATTCAAATTGTGTTTAGTTAAGCTTGAACTGCCATAAGTGTAAAGATCGTCAATATGCAAATTAGAATATGCTAACTTCAGATGTAAGCACCAGAAAGCAGGTTGGAAGGAAATCAGAAAATCTGATGAATATTTAAAAAAAATTAACATGGATAATAATTTCCTGGCAAGTTCATAAATAATCAAACTGAAGTATACATATTTAAATAAAAAAATTGATTCCTCTCAGGTAAGAAAGAAGTTTTTAGTAGCTGTTGCTTATGTGATATATGCAAACAATTTATAGTGACAATCTACAGCCAATTTACTTAGCAAAGTTTATGCACACTTAGTTTAACAAATACACTATGAGTTATTTAAACAACAGCCAAAAGCTAGAAAAAGTATATAATTTTCCATTTCCATTTGGTTATTGTATACAAACACAAGTGTGTGTTGTTTACTGTCTTTAACTGCAAGTAAGCATTAGTGTTGAGCTTGAATATTTGAATGTCGAATATTTTTTGTGAATATCTGCAATTTGAGAATTCCCGAATATCTTGAATATGTCGGTGAATGTTTGCGATTTCGAATATTCGCAGTATGGCCATGTATTGCGAAAATCATATTCGCATTGTGAAAATAAACATAGCATGTGACCATTCATTTTGAATATTTTCACAGTGCAAATTAAATAGCCTTTTACCCATTAATGTACATATCTATTATATCTATTATAAATATTTGTCAGTTCTACATGCCTTGCATAAAAAGGTGCATGCTCTTTTTTTAGCATAAACAGAATTACAAGTCTCTTTGATGTCAATGACATCTCATAAAAATGCATGCAACTTAGCTTTATAAATACTAGCCCTCTCCCCTTGCAACCTGTAAACAATAGCCATTTGTGTGTGTAAATATATAGTTAATTACAGCCCAAAAAAGGGAATTTTTTGGGATTCATGAGGTCTGGCTAGGCAGGAGAAAGAGTGGCGCAGCAACTGTGCTCCTCCCTCCATATCAGGCCTCATGGAAAACATGGCCAGTAAGGATAAGGGCTGTTGTGTGTGCTCCCTATTTCCACTAATACCCAAGCTCACTCTGAGGCCATGATAGGCAGATGGGGGACTTTCTGCTTGATCGACTTAAAAATCGATTGTTTAAGTCAATGATTTGACCCTAAATATTTTTTACCTGAATCAATATCTAACATAACATCAATTGAGCCATGATCAGACATGTTAGTAAATTCAACTAATAAAAAAATGTAGCCATAGGCTCTATTTTATTGACTAGCAATGGGTGCATTAACAGTGCTTTAAAGAAAATGCATGGTATCGCAAGCCATCTGTCTTTGTGGCAATATTTTTACCCTTTACAAAACAGTAGGACAAATATCCTCCCATTCATACCATAGATTGGCAATCACTCCAATTAAAGTAATGTTAAAAAAACATATATGATTCAACGATTAGCATTAGAAGTGGTAGTAAAAAAATATATAACATTCTATATTTAAATAAAAATTTAACATAATATTTAAAGAATTAGCCATGAAATATTATGTGTGAATGGTTGATAAATACAATTAGTGTATTCTGAATATAAAAATACTTTTTGCAATGTTAATATTGTAAGATTTGTAATAATATATTTTACTTTTATAGTCTATTACTTGATAATTTTCAGCAAGCTAAACTATAAAAAAATAACCATACTGTGTGACCCACAAGAAAATCTTATAAAATGGAATTCAATCTAAAGTATCAGTTAATGTAGGAAAATATTTCTGCAGTATTGTTATACATAAGAACAGCACATGTCTTGGCTGACGTCCAAATATTGCCTGCATATAATAAATAGGACTTGCTGGCTATGTACACTTTGCAGAATGAAAGCCCCAGAGGACTCGTTTAGAAGTAGAAAGCATTATTTCAGTTATGTCCATTATATATTTATTTTGTGGAAGACTTCCAGTTATCCACATGCACAATATTGAGACTAAAAGCAGCTATTTAGGATGCAATTAAATGTGTTTTATTGATAGAATGTTAATCCACACAATAAGTAAAAATACATTTGCATGCTCAGCTAGAGGTGATTTTCAGGGGAATTTAAAATAAAAAGCTTTTTTGTGTGTTTTCAACATAACAGACTTCTAATGTTTCAATACTGTATTATCAGATAAAAATAATCCTTTAAACACACATTGTTTTTGCATATTTTACAACTAATGGTTAAATGATATACATTCTGTGTGTGTGTATGTGTCAACGTCAACATTGAGAGGCCCATGGCCACACTGCCCATGGTAGTAGGAAAGTGATTTTATCTTAATGTTTAACTTTAAGGTACTTACCCCACCCAGCCATCCTGCATCCTTCTCAGCGACCCCAGGGCTGGACATGTTCAGTTAGAATTAGCACTATTGGCTCGCAGGAGAACCATCAGTGAATTGTTCACCTATCCTACAGTGCCAGGTGGCACAATGCAATTGGGCAATTTGTCCATTTAGTGAGGATCTGTCCTGCACACCATTTTCCATTATTGCCTCTATATATAGCAGTATAGCAGTGTACTTGTGTGTGCTCTTGTTTGATTTGTCTGTGCTATTTATCAACAGTGATCCAGCAGGGCTCTGCCTGCCCTGAACTCCGAATGTCTCTGACCACGTCTCCATCTCTATGCCTTATCAATCTGTACCGTAACTTATGGAACTGATCTTGGTGTATGAAATTTGGCATGTCTTTGGATAGCTCGATAAGGCCTGTTAAAAGGATATCTAATGTTGTTAGTGATCATTCCTAGAGACATCTCTAGCTTGAGGGTCTTTTCAGCCAGCTACCATGTCTGTTACCCGTAAAAACCCTGTGGTTTTCAGTGCATGGTGCATGCTTCTCCCATAAAAGTGTATTGTGCTTTGCACGTTACTGGAAATGCAAGCGTGGGGACTAATGTCAAATTACATTGAATAATATTATACCGTTTAGTATAAAGAAATTTTTAAACAACTCATGATGCAAGGCTTAACCTTTTAATGCAACACTGATAAAATAATGGTATCCTCTTTAAAACCAAATAGAATTCAGTAATCATTTATATGAATTATAAGTTAGATTTAAAAAAGTCTAGCATTTTTATTGCCTCAGTTTGTTCACAGCAGTCAATATCTATACACTTGTTTCTTGTTTTGTTCAAAGAAATATAACAGCACACTCGAGAGACTACAGCTTTTCAGGTGTTAAGGAGGATTTGTTACAAAGAAAGTGATTATATTGGATATAATGTAATTGAAAGTCAAGGTAAAGAAATCTGATGCTGATGAATCACAAGGAATTGTCAAGGCATAACTTTCAAAACCTGTTTATACTGGAAATTCCTTATAAATTACGGTACTGTTGAGAGTAATATATGTAATTGTGTTTTTTATGTATACATTAATACATACCATATTTCAGAAATATACATACAGTACCAGTCTTAAACAACTTTTTACAACACCCAATTTTTCTAGGTTTTAATTATATAAATTTTCTATAGCAGTAACCAGAGGTTAAAAAAGGTCTTTCCGAAGCCCCCCATACACGTTCCGATTTTTCGTTCGAATTTTGCCAGACTGACCAACATGGTCGGGAGATTACTCGATCGGGAGATTAATCGGATGCGGAATTATGTACCCGACCGATCCCGATTTCTGAAAATCGGCCGAAAAATTGGTTGGGACCACTTCGGACCTGTCCGTAAATTTTGGTCGATCTGCTGTTAATAAATAATGTTTATAGGGCCGATCGATTGGTGATAATTCAAATTCCGATTTTTCCTGCCAGCTGACCACCGACTATAACATTTAAAGTGAAAATCGGGTGACACAATCGAACGAAAAATCGGTCGGGAGAAAAATCTGAACATGTATGGGGGGCTTTAGGCATTTCAGAACTATGTAAATGGACCTTTTAAGGGAACATGTAATGGGTAAGCAGCTTAAAGGTGTTCTGTTGAAGTGGAGATGGATCAACTTTGGTGCTACCAGTTCATGAGCATTAAAATTTTTTCCTGATTCTTCACAAACCTCTTTGCCTGCAGAAAAGGAGTGCACTGCCCCATACATGCATAATATTTCAGCAATATTCTACTCTCATATTGCATCTCAACTCTAATTTAATGTAAAGCTCTGCATAATATTTTGGCGCTATATAAATAAAAGTTAATAATAATCATTTTGATTTGTACTTTCAATGTGTTCCTTTCGAAGTACAATGATTGTACTGCTTGTAGTTTTATAAAATTGGAAAAAAGTGGGTGCTTTTAAAACGTTTAAATAGTAGTGTTCATACCAGAAACATTTGCTGAGGAGCGGCCACCAAATGCTCCAAGCAGTCCAGGGCGGCACCCCCACCCCCCACGGTCAAACACAAAAGCGTCCATAGGCACAGAGGCGGAGTGCATAATCACCGGAGCAGACTCCGGGTGCAGAATCACCAGAGCAGACTCATGGTGCAGAATAACCAGAGTGGCCTTGGGGTGCAGAATCACCTCTGGAGCAAATTAAGGGTAAAGGATCACCTCTGGAGTGGAATCGGGTGCAGGATTACCTCTGGAGCAGACTTGGGTGCAGGATCACCTCTGGAGCGGACTTGGGGTGCAGGATCACCTATGGAGTGGAGTGCAAGAAAACCTTTGGAAAAGGCAGGACCTCAGGAGCAGACAGAACCTCTGGAGCAGACGGGAACTCTGGGGCAGACACGGAGTGCAGGACGACATACACCGCAGACAGGAAGCCCAGGAGGTAGAATCTTCAGTTCAAACTCAGGGTCTGGCAAAACCAGACCACGTCAGCCTTGGCCACAAAGACAAAAGTCTGCAGATCACAGAGGTGCATACTGGAAAGAGGGTCGCAGCCAAACAAGAAAAAGTCCAAGAAACAAAAAGTCCCAGGAAGAAAACAGGTACAGTAGGGGAAATCAGTGTCAGTTTGGGCTGAGCATTCAGTCAGGATCCAGACGGGGGGGGGGGGGGGCATGACTGACAGCACACATTGACACCAGACAGGGATAAGAGAAAAAAACTGGTTTAATGAACTTACAGGAAACACAGTAGGTCTAAGTGCAGATTCAGATACAGATTGAGATTACAAGTTAAATGCTCAGCAAGTGTGGGTGAGTGAGGCACACCTGTATAGCCCTCATGCCACAAGACAGGTGTCCTCAACCCAGCCCACACTTGCTGGTAGCCACCTGCTGGAGACTAGAGAAACAATCCTGGGAAGGACAAGCACAGTTCAACCAGCAGGCAGTAGCTGGTACAGCTGAGGACCTCACAATATAGCTCTGATATGTTGTAGGTCTGGGCTAGGACTGTACCACAAAAAAATAAATAGAAGCTCTACTGACTGTGTATTTCAAAAATTTAAATGTAAAGGCCTCAACCTTAGGGCCTATGGCTTGCAGAAATCATCAATACAATCTAACATTTTGCATATATCACTAAGAAAAAAATATGTAGAATTTGTTCCATAGTAACTAGCTTCCCATTTATAGTATGTATGCCACATCCCAAATTCATATTTGAAAGAAAATTGTTTGGGGTGTGAGGAAGACAGATGCATCAACCCCTCCACTACCCCAAACGAAGACTAGGGACTTTGTGGGGACTTTAACGGCACCTGATTGTATACATGGTAATCATGCATTAAGCGTTACACCATTTTTTTGGGCAGTGTTAAGTAATTCAGTAATATTCTTAATAACAGAAATGTTACAATGTCATCAATTTAATAAATAAACATAATGTATCAATAAGATAAAATGTTACAAACATGTATCTCACACTGAGGTTCTACATATACAGAGCAATCACATTGTGCGAGATTGGGAATACATTTTCTCGATGCATTTCGCCGATTGGCTTCTTCAGGAGAATTCAATGTTTCCCATTGCTAGCAAATATCACACAGAGTCACCTTAGTCATTTATACATCATCATATATACTCACAGCCTTCAGGTGGGATGTAAGTATGTTGGAGGGGACTGGGAGCCCATCCACAGTCTTACTTACATCCCACCTGAAGGCTGTGAGTATATATGCACAAACACTCTACATAATGTTTACTATGATGATGTATAAATGACTAAGATGACTCTGTTCGATATTTGCTAGCAATGGGAAACATTGAATTCTCCTGAAGAAGCCAATCGGTAAAATGCATTTCTGTTATTGAGAATATTACTGAATTACTTAACACTGCCTAAAAAAATGGTATTACGCTTAACGCATGATTACCATGTATACAATCAGGTGCCGTTAAAGTCCCCACAAAATCCCTAGTCTTCGCTTGGGGTAGTGGAGGGGTTGATGCATAGAGCATCTGTCTTCCTCACACCCCAAACAATTTTCTTTCAAATGTGTAGAATTGTCTGCAATGTAACACAGTAACAAGACACATAGCTATATAACCCTTGATGACATAAACGGACCGTCATCTCATAATGAACCCTTTTTTCCACTGGATTCACTGCAACTGGAACATGACTCTTAGTTGCAGCTTCCATCTTATGGTTCCTTGGCCTACCTCTATGGTCATTGCACTATTTTTCTCAATGATGGGGTGTGAGAATTGTATGCAGTCTAGGTAAGGAGGAGGGTCATGGTTGAAGAGCACTGAGAGGGTGCTGACCTAATAGGAGGTAGCATGCTGTACACAATGGCTGTTTTTAACATAAATGGCAGACATTACCATGTCGGCAACAAATAGAGTGCTCTACACAGCATTTTTGCTCTTCTGTTTAAACACTCTGTTTCTCCTGGGGACCTTGCTATTAGAAAGAAAGGTGAGGTAAGGACCAACATTTTAAAATGCTACAAGAACAAGAACAAATAATTGTTTTCAGGTTGCCATCTTATCTACTGTTTGTAACTTCTCTCTTTGAAATGCTACCAAACAGCGACAAAGGAAAAACAAAATATACAATAAAATGTATTTTAAATTAAAATAAAACTGACAATATTTTTAACCATTCTCCAGCTTAAAATAGGAACCAAAGTTTTTACTTTATTTACTGTAACAGTTGTTCCAGTTTAATTAATAACAAATATCCATAAGAATGCCTCATGCTGCTTACTGAATTGAAAAGTGTTTTATATATTTCAGCTTTTGCATTTTTCCCTTTCCTATTCAATATTATTCTGCATTGTTAAAGATTTTTTCTCTGTGATTTACAAGTTGTTTCTTGATTGTACCAAAAAAAAGCAAAAAGAAACAGGCTTATGATGAATTCCTTGTAATACAATGGTGGCAAAGAACTGCTGTGATTATTAAAACTATAGAAGAAATATTTCAAACAGACAGCAAAACGGTGATCTTTTTCCATTTGGCTTTTTCTTTGACATTTGTGATACAAAGATGACTGTAAAGAAAAATACGTTTGCTCTGTACTCAGCCTATTGTCAAGTTGCATTTAATAAATCAGCAAGATGATCCTTTTAATGAAAGGTAAGGTGCTGGAGGAAATTAAATGAAAACATGACAGGAGAGTATGCACGTACTGTAAGCATTATATGAAAAGAAACACAATGCCTTTGAAATCTTAACTCAGGATCTGTGAGGGCAGTGTGCAGTAGAAAAGAATCAATTGTTGATGATGTCTTCTAACAGCCCAGATAATAGATCATAACAGAGATGGTCTCTTTGTGCAGAGACCTATTGTTTGTACAGTAGTTAGCTGACATTTAATCTCTACTACTGAGAAAAAATAAAATGGCCTGGGCTAATGAGATCATTATTTTCTTCAAAGCATGTGCTATGGTTTTGACTTTTCTTACATACAGTCATCCTTCTAGCTTTTATCCATTAACAAGAAAGCAATTTAGGTAAGAGTCTCCTTATGACAACTGTGCCATTTAATGTCTTCCAAATATTATTTTCATAGGCTGCTCAGTAAATTAAATAATATATATATATATATATATAGATAATTTTTTTCTATAAAATATATTTAAAAAATAATTATATCTAATGTATGTGTCTTTATTTACATTTTTATTATGTGTAAATATTTGATCCAATAATTTTTTTAAGGGCAGGCTACCAATATACATATGTAAGTTATACATGTGTCTCTAGCCAACCAGCCAGTAAAAATAAATAATCAGAAATTGATTTGTCTGAATCTAAAATCTAAAACTACTACTTTAAAACTCTCTACTCTTAATTAAAATAGATATTTGCTCTGTGATGGGTTTTACTGAATTCTGCATACATTCTGCCTACAATCTACAAAACAGATTTAGGGAACTTGTATAAATGCAATTAGTTTCAATCCTGCATGGCAAGTGCTTAGTGGGCAATCCTAAAGTTACACACATCCTTTTAAAACATGCTTGGTAAATTATAAGGTTGCTAGTCATCTGTGATTCTTTTTATGTAAGGTCATTACTTCCCTATTGTATTCCAGACTAGTGTTGGCCAAATATTAGCTCCAGGTGTTAATGACATTCAAACAAAATTTCACAAAAATAATTTTTTTTAATGGGGTTTTGGAAATCGTATTGACAGAAATAATAGTTTTTAAAAAAGCATGGGATGTCCCCCATAAGAAAAGAGGGACCACAAACAGTGTGGGGTTCCCCCCAAGCATACCAGACCCCCTGCTGGCATAGGGTCTCGTATGCTATGGAAAAAGGGGGCCATGAACAGCATAAGCTCCACCGAGGGCATACTAGACCCCCTGCTGGCTGGTCTGGTAATCTCTGAAAAATGGGGGCCCCTTCAGAGCATGCCAGACCCTTTTTTGATGTGGACATTGTGCATGCACAGAGATTGTGGGAACTTCGGGGGAGGGGGGGTACCTATCCACCCAGTTCTGAATCATCATTTAGTCACCGGACTTCAATGGGCACAAATTGGCACTGGAGCCTCTGGAAAGAGACCACCCTTGTTAGATTTACAATGGTGTAGTATACACTATTCAGGTAACTGTTGCGGGTTTGAATATTAATAATAATCTATTTTATATATATTAATAGAGATATT
>CM070035.1:105275338-105292503 GCA_036250615.1 Ptychadena robeensis | reverse complement strand
CATCACCGTTTTTGTGCGGTTGGAGTCCGACGGGCCATTTTCAGTTTGTGTGCCTTCATTTGGCCTCAATACAGTGTCTCGAACATTCTCCAAGGTACTGTTGTCTGTCATCGCATTGATTCGCCTCGAGGGCCTCAGAGTCCATCAGACCTGGACGATCTTCTGGTGTTGGCAAGGTCACAAGAGGGAACTGGGGTCGCAAGTGGCTCAGGCACTCAGGGTGTTGCAATGGTTCGGCTGGACTCGCAACAGCCAAAAGAGCCAGGTTGGAGCCGGTTGCAGCGGCTTCAGTACCTGGGCGTAGTCTTCGACACAGTAAGGAGGATAGTAAACTATTCCGAGTCGGAAGCAGTGTCAGCTTCGGCGTGGATGCCAGAAAGCGATGGCGTGCACTGTATTGTCCGCAAGGCGGTGTATGCGGTTGATCGGCGCGTTTACAGCGGCCATTCGGCGATGCCCTGGCAGTTGGCACCGGAGACTCTTTCAGTACAGTTTCCTGTGTCAGTGGGACGACGAGTCGTTGTTCAAACAATCACGGTACCCGGTGGTAAGAAAGTCCCTGTGGTGGTTGGATTCTGAGAATCTGAGCGGGGCAACCCGACGTCGACGTCGGAAGTGGTGGTCACCACAGATGCGAGCCTGAAAGGGGGGGTGCTCACTGGCCGGGGGGGCCAAGCACAGGGGTTGGGGCTCTCGCATTTCAGAGGCATCCAATCACCTGGAGCTGCTGGCGGTTCGTTTGCATTGCGCAGTTTAGAACGAATGCAGGGTCCGGGTGCGGATCCTTTCGGACAATGTGACCGCCGTGGCATACATTGCAAGGCAAGGGGGGACCAGGAGCCCATGCTCTTGCAGATTGCAGGAGAATCTTTTTGGGCGGAACACACCTGCAGTCCTAGGGGCGTCTTATCTTCCAGGGGCACGAACCAGGTGGCAGACAGGCTCAAGCCGGGTGTTCCTGGACCCGAACGAGTGGAGCATACGGTCTGCCTACTGGGGCCAGTCTTTGCAAGATGGGGGATGCAGAATCGACTCATGCTACGGCCGCCAATGCACAGGTGCCACGATTTTACACGAGGTATCCGGATCCTCGAGCCATAGCCCAAGATGCTTGGCATGGAGTGGGAGTCTCAGCTGGTTTATGTCTTTCCTTCATGTCTCTAGCTCTCTAGGTCGACAGATCTGTTGCTGCAACACGGGGAGCGGCATCACAACTTGCGGTCCTGACTTGATGGCTTGGAGGTTGAGCGGCACAGGTTTCAGCGCCAGGCCATTCCCGACTCTGTGATCTACGATTTGTTGGCGGCTAGGAAGAGTTCGACCAATCGCACGTCAGAGGGATTGGGCGGCTTTCGTGCTCTTTGCCTCACAGGCCCGCTTCGATCCGGTCTCCCAACGATTCCTAGGTATACGCTTTCTCCAGAAGGGCCTCGGACAGGTCTTAGCTTGAGTTCCCTGAGGGTCCGAGTCTCGGCTTTATCGGCTGTCACGGGGGCGTGCGTTGGGCGGAGGATCGCCCTGATCGATCAATTTCTGCAGGTGGCTGTGAAATTGTGCCTCCTCATAGGGTCTGTTCCCGAAGTGGGATTTGCCGGTGGTGTTAGAGCCAGCGGATTCCATCTCCTTGTGGCATCTCACCCTGAAGTTGCTATTCTAGTGGCGGAGGGTGTCGGAGATCTGCGCTTTCTCTGGAAGGAAGCCGTTCTGCACCTTCTACCCAGGCAGGGTCATGCTCAGGCCAGTGCGGATCCTGCCCAAGGTCATGTCATCATTCATCTCAACTGGGAGGCGGTCTTCTCTACCTTCTCTGCCGAGACGGGTGACAGGGATGAGTTGGAACGCTTGGATGTGGTACATACTTCTATCGTGTATATTCTCGCGACTGCTCATGGCGCAGGTGTGACAATTGTGTCTATCTCGGGACCGTAGGGCAACGGTCCCTCAACGGGCTTTGCTCGGTGATGTTAAGACATTCAGCTGCTTAGGGACGCAGGCCTCCTGCTCCTTCGAGGTTCGAGCCCACTCAACTAGGGGCATGGCGGCTTCTTGGGCCTCCTTTGCCAAAGTGTCAGAGAGGTGGTCTGTAGGCTGCGAGTGGTCTTCGACCAATTACTTATCAGACATTATCGGTGGTGGTGTCCAAGGACCCGCAAGATTCGTGAATTCTGCCATTCTGTCGGCAGCTTTGTGATGATAATAAAAATGATGTTCTTTTTAAGTATTTCGGTTTCTTGGTTTGTTCGGGTGTTCGTTGCCGCCCCAGGGAGTATAGCTTGTTATGTCCCGTGGTGGGCTGACATGAGGTGAGCAGGAATATGGAAATTTGTTTTCATACTTACCTGTAAATTCCTTTCTGGCTTACACTCATGTCAGCCCTAGTTCCCCCCCCCCCCCCCCCCCCGTTGAGCCAGTCTTGTTATGAACATCGAACGCTGGAGGTGAGGGATTTTATAGGCTTGTTTATGGGATGTCCTAGGGGGGCAAGGGGAGGAGTGACCCGTGGAGGGCGACATGAGGTGTAAGCCAGGAAAGGAAATTTACCGGTAAGTATGAAAACAAATTTCATATTCTCGTCTGGTGTCCTAAAATGCAAAACTTGGAAGACATTATAGGACATTACATTGCCTTCGGGAGAGGGTACACATTGCTTCTGTCTTCCTGACCTTCCTGTTACATATTTTCCAAATACCTTCTCTTGAAAGCCATGAACTCAACAACAAATTCATCTCTCTCCTGTTTCAGCTGTGCAATCTCAGCCGCTAAAGCTCTGTTTGCGCCTTAATGGAATAACCAGGGACTGATGATCTAGAATTTTGAAGTTTACTACTACTTGGCCTTACAAAACGTGACTGAATAAACTTCAAAATCCTTTATCATGGTCCTGGGTGGATTGTGGGTTCCTTTTACTGTTCTTACCGGTAACAGAACAGAATTTTGAGATATGGCCCAGTAATCCACATGTATAACATTTCACCTTTTGCAATAATGAAACATGGCGCTTAACAAAAGGTGTTGTAGCTTTAGACTGTGAAGGCACCACGGCTTGAAACTGGAATATTGGTTATGTTTCCTGGTGGTTTGGGACATGTAGAGACTTTAGGGAAGTCCAGACTTTTCAGAGAGTTAGTTGACGATTCCACACATTATTCACAAAAGTAGACTTCGACTGTTGGTTGCTCTGAGATGTATAATTTCTAGGGCAAGGCCTTAGCTATTGGGCAAGGAGATTGTTCCTTGCTGGGAGAGACAGACAAATTTTTAAGATTGGTTACAATCATGTCTGTTTTAAGTTGGACAATCTCTGCCTGCAGTTTTTTATTTTCCCCTTGGGTGGCCATTAATTCACTAGTGATCTCATGCAATTGTGCACTCATGGTAATGCAGGCTGCATACATACCTGCAATAGCTATGCCTTTGAGTTTTTTAATCTTTCTACATGCTTTTGCTTTTGTATTAAACAATTCCTGGACAAATGTCCAAGGATTTTCCTTAAATTTCTCATTATTTGAAAAATCATGAATTTTATATTCACGCATGTAGATTTCAACCAATTCTCTTAAACTGTCAGCCATGGTGCAATAAAGTTATAAATGAATATTATTGAAATGTTACAGGAAATGCAATAATAATCAAAATTGTGCTAATTAAAACAATCTATGCAACCAGCAGTGAGTCACACAAAAGACAAATGGTTAATAGGACAATAGATGGAGAACAATAACTGGGAGGTACTGTAAATACAGCAACTCTCCAAACAAAAGATTAGGTGAAGACACATTAACAAACAAAAGGATAAGTGAAACTGTGACACACAATAGACTAGGTGGGATTAAAAATGCTAACAACACAATGTTAGTTTTTAGCATGCACATACAACAATGAGACTTTAACACTTTTGCAAAACTTTGTAAAATCAATATCTCCTTAAAATACTTTACCTAAAAGTTACAGATGATTTGGTACATTGACCAAAGACCTTAGTTTCTTATGTTTTAGTTACTTTTGAAACAAACAAAGGATTACGTTCATTCAGTTACTTTTAGTTTGTGAATACCATTACACAACTAAACCTTAGTTTAACTTTTAAATCATCATTAGCTACACAATTATGCAAAGCTTATACTCATATCATTCAATACCTTGTTTCACCATTAAACATATTTCTCTTCAAACACAACCTATCTGTGTTGAAGTTTCAACCTTAAGCTATAGTTTCCCCCAATTTAAACTAAAGACTTGAGTCCAGCTCGAAGTCAAAATACGTACAGACATATATACACATACAAGAGATCTCTGCAGATTAAATTTTATAATTTTCAGCTGAATGCGCAAAATTTCCCCTATGATGTGTCCTCCCCAATGAGTTGGCCTAAGCTCAAAGGTTCTTCTAACATCACCACATTTTAACAATTTGGGGAATTATTTAAGTGGTGCATTGTCCCTCTATATTACTTTCTATTTAGAGATCTTCCAAATACACTCACTATTCAATAATAAAACAATTATTACTGTGGCTTAAGCGTCTGCTGGGTGGCTGTTTTCAGCTAAACCCTTCTTAATGCCTTGTTTGTGCGAACACGAACTAAGCGCGGCAAGTGGCTGAAACAGCTAAACTTAGCCTAACTGTTGTGCAATGATACCATCAATATTGCAGTCCACTTGTGCGTCACCAAATATGTCCCTTCATGGTCGCCAAATCTGTTGCGGGTTTGAATATTAATAATAATCTATTTTATATATATTATTTTGATATGAATATTTATATAGACACTATTAATGGAGATTAATCATAAAACTCATATGCAACAGTAACTATTGTGGGGGTTCAGCTCAAATGGTGCTCCTGCCCATGTTTATTTGCACACAAACAGTCCAAAGCAAAGTCACCCTCACAGGGGTAAATATAAGCTAAACGAAAATAAAGTCCTGAAAATAGGCTTGGCACCGATCCAAAAATGGTAACTTCCTGTAGGAACCTTAGTGGCCTGCCTCCTAGCAGCCACCAGCATGGGGCCACACACTCCCTGTGTGCCCTGTATTTGCTGCACCCAGCAGCACTGTCTCCAACATCATTGGGAGCCCTGACTGAGTGGCTTCAGTCTCCTTTTATGGAGACACACCTGGCTCCACTTACCTGCAAACAGGTGTTAACTGTTTAGTGGACCCTGGAGGAATAGGGAGTCCCACCCAATTCCATCCTCTCTATCCCAGAGTCCGGGAGCCCTTTAAGAAAACACAAAACAAAACACATTCAGCAACCTAATGCTGCTGGACAATAATATCCAGGACTCCTTCCAGGATACCACCAAATGGTCCATACACACAGTGACAGATGGCCAGTCTGTCACACTATGTTGAATAGTACATTCAAAAACACATATTTGTTATTTATATTGGCTCTTATTTTTAGGACTTTAATTTCAAACCCCTGTGAATGGGTAAGTAGTCCGTAGGAACTCTACTCATTCATTGGCGTGGGAAGCTGGGGGTATCTCTAGGTTAAAAGAAAAATCCCATTAAACTCATCCCATTAAACACTCACTCACCTAAAACATTAGATGCTAAGAGAGGACATATATCGTTCATCACCCTAGTTCAATATATCAAAAAATTTGGTCATACATGACATGCCTAATATAGTAAAACTGTTTGTAATACACACATTTGCTGAATACCTTAGCCAAATCAAACTATGATGCTGCTGCAGTCAATGATAATATATTCCGCTGAAAAGGCCAGTTTCTTTCTTTTTTTTTTTTTTGGTAGTTGGGTTTCTGCTACACAAAACATCTGTGCCTCTCAGCTGTGTAAATGAAAATTATTATTTTCATGTGCTATTGCTCATAAATGGCATTTCTCAATATGGCATGTAAAAAATATTCTTGTATTTAACAGCAGTTGCATACAGCAACTTCATTCTTTATTTGAAAGGTCATTCCTTCTGAGCTGGAAAATCTGTTTGAGTTAATCTCCCACATGCTTTTTATAAAATAACAAAATCGCTCAAACACTAAGTTAACAAGCACATAATTATAGTGTAGTATTCAGCTTATCTAAGTGTACATTGGTTTACTGATGAATAGAAAAGTGTATTCAAAAAATTCAAGTTATTAAACCATTAAGTAAAATATAAAATCATGTGAACACACTTGTATTGCTTTCATGTGTTTCTTTGAATTTTGTATTTATTCTTGTTTAATAAGCAGTAGCTACCACAACTCAATGGAATCTCCTATTTAGCCAACAATGCATGCACACCCCAAAATCATTGTGTACATCAAACAAGTGACCCTGGTACATTTAGTGGTAGGATATTGCCCTTGTAAAGACAGGAGTGCAAGATCATAAACAGGAAGTTTGGGAAAGCATTGGCACAGAAAGACAGAGTTAGGAGTAATTAATAAGGATGAGGCCCATCTTTAGCCAACTTACAATAATATTGTAATAAAAAAGGTTTACTATATTGATATGTACATGGATACTGCAGGAAGAACAGTAAAAAAGACCCCTGTCTGGAGCATCAAATGACCTTGAATATATGCAAGTAAAAAGAATATTTAAATTTAAATTACAACAAGGGCAGCAATCCTTCATTATAGGGGGTACCAGGGAAGGAGCAATGTTTAATTTCTGCCTGGAGAGCAGCTTTAGTAGGGATGGTTAAAAAATTCCTAGAAATATCGACTTGTCGACTTCTGACAGGGTCATTTTGATTTTTTTATGAAAAACTCTAAATGCTCTGTGAAATTAAGGGAAAACATATATTTATTTGTAAATTTAATCATTACAAAAACATTACATTTAAAAAAATATATATCTTAATCCCTATCACCCACCCTATGGATTGCGTATAGGTCTCTTGGACATGTAAAACACAGTAAAATAGTGTTAGCTGAAATCAGGGAATAAATTATAAATGATTACAGATAACATGGAAGGGGTAATGTCAAACATGGAAACCCTGCCCTAAAACTCGACAATTACAAACAAAGAACACACTTTTACCTTCAAAATACTGTGCAATTCACAAAACCCGACAATCCCTAGTCAAGAAAATTTTTTTTTAATAACAAATTCCTAACCAAGAAAGCCCACAGTTTTACCATTACAAAAACTGTGCAATTCACAAAATGTTCTACACATGACCCAATGTTGATCATCAAAGACCCCCGTGATGTCATTTGTATGCGCAGTTGTATGGGAAATTTTTTCCTTTGTACTGTGCACGTCTAATTGTTTAGATCTCTTCCAAAGCAGGACATCAGCTCCAGGAAGACGGAGTGAAGATTTTTTTTGTTTACAAAGAGGATTACTTTTTTTGCTGCGGTTTTCCTGTTCTTGGATTTTTTTTCTAGGATTTTCTTTTTTTTTTCTTCAAGAAACGGATGGAAGATGAATTACTTTTATTTTTCAGTGTTTTTTTCATTGGGTTTTTTTTTCTTTAAGATTTGGATGGAAGATTGATTATTTAATTTTTTCTTATTTTTTTTCACTTTACTGGATTTATTTCAATATTTGAGTACAGCCCTGGATTGGACATATTAACTGTAAGTAATTTTATGATTATTTAATGTAATTTTCGAGGGGGGTCTATATATCTATAAATGTTTTGTATATGTGTTGTTCACTCAACACAAGGTATATGACACATACCGTGACATACAGTGACATACAATTACAGAGGTCAAACATTTTCTGCAGACTAGGTTTGCACACACAGCAAAAGGGATTTTGGAACACTCCTTCACACAGATATCCTCTAGATATGTCAGGTTTCTAGGCTGTTGCTGAGCAACACTGAGTTTCAGCTCCCTCCAAAGATTTTCTATTGGATTTTGGTCTGGAGACTGGCTAGGCCACTCCAGAACCTTGATATGATTACACATCCGTGGGGACCCCCTACGCTAAGCGCAGGAGGTCCAGACGGTGCTGAGTCGTTCCGTCGATTCAGGGGTTAAGGTAGTGGAGTATGTTAACCTCTGAATCGGCAGATGTCTAAAGAGAGCATACGCCGGCCAGCTTACTTGTATGTGATCAAGTTGGGATTGCGCCAAGTATTGCGCTTAAGACAGAGGTCCCAATGGATCACAAAACACTGTCAAAACCCCCCTTACAGGTCTTTGAGAGCCAGAATTCTTGCTGATTGCAAGGTGTTCAAATACTTATGTGCATCAGTGCAATACGAAAAAAAATATTTTAAAATCATACAATGTGATTTCATGATTGTCTTTTTAAATGCTGTCTCCCACAGTGGTAATGCACTTACAATCTCAATTTGAGACCCGTCCATGATTTCTTAGTGGGAGAACTTGCAAGATCACAACATGTTCAAATATTCATGTTCCCTTACTGTAAATAACATATGGATATCGGTTACATGTAATAGTTAATATTTTATAACCAATAACTGGTATTTTAATGTATATGCGTGTTTGTGTAATTAGCGTCGTTTATACTAAAGGGTTATTGGTTTGTGATTTTTATAGGGGTTAATATCACCCCTTTTTTAATCACATTGTATGTTTAAAATGTAATGTAATTAAGGCATCTAAATGTGTATGTGGGTTTTTTTATTGTAAAAGTGTGGGTTATTTTGGTAGAGAATTGTCTGATTTTGTTAATTACATGGTTTTTGTTATGGTAAAAACATTTTCTTGCTTAGGAATTGTTAGGTTTTGTGAATTGCATGGTATTTTGAAAGTAAAAGTGTGTTTTTTGTTTGCAATTGGCAGGTTTTAGGACAGCAGTTCCAGGTTCAACATTACTCCTTTCATGTTAACTCTAATCATTTATTACATGATTACTGCTAAAAAAAAATTACTGTGTTTTACAAGTGATCTTTTTCTCATTGGGGTTAATGGTTTTGGAAGGAGTAATGGGTTAAAACAACCCAATGCTCATTCCACGTTATTATGATTTATAATTTATTTCATGATTACATATAAATGTGTATGGACAGGTTTAAAGTCAGAATTTTCAGTCGAAAATCCAACTTTAACTTATTATTACATATATGTGTATGAGTATATTTTTTTAAAGTCGAAATTTCACAGCCCATTTCAACCATTTCTAAACTTTAGATGTAAGATTGCCTGGAATATCTTAAAAAGATCAAATACAAAATGAAATAACTGATTTCCTGAAATATAACCAGATGCCTACAGAAGTTAGGATTTGTAGGGCACCAGGCATATGATTTAAAGCAGGCAAAGCACACATAAAAAGTAATGGCTAAACTAGCAATACATCACTAGTAAGGATTTTGAAAATGTAACTTCGCATCATCAAACACATATTAATAAAGGTTAATTCATTTGAAGTTAGGTTTTTTCTCTAAAAGATGCAAGCTTTAAAATCAGTTTGGTACTCCTCAAAGTAGTCTAAATTAGATGCAATACTGTTATCCCAGACTTTCTTCTGCAAATTCAGTGGGATTGATTTACTTGGGGAATAAGGAATATTGATTATGCAACGTAGCGTATTTATTTGCGAAAGAAAATTCATTTAGTTTAGTAAATAAAGTTCTGCTGACTATAATAATCCTGTCATCTAAAAAAAAACCCTTTTTATTTTCCTGAACAGAATTTAATGTTTTTGGAAAGGGAATTTTTACTAGCCTAAGCAAACATCCCCATGCAAACAAATAATTTAGTCAACTAACTCAACATTTTAGAAGAGCCACACCAAATTTGTAACAATTTTTAGATGAAGAAAAATATGTTTTATTTGAGACCTACTTGTTCCCATTATTTTATGTTTTTTTACAATTAAGAAACATTAGAAACATCCATTACTTTGGATGGGGACCGTCACACATTACTTTGGATGGGGACTGTCACACATTACTTTGGATGCAAAGGTGACACGGGCAAAGGTGACACGGGCAAACAAAGGTGACACGGGCAAAGGTGACACGGGCAAAGGTGACACGGCAAAGGTGACACGGGCAAACAAAGGTGACACGGGCAAAGGTGACACGGGCAAAGGTGACACGGCAAAGGTGACACGGGCAAACAAAGGTGACACGGGCAAAGGTGACACGGGCAAACAAAGGTGACACGGGCAAAGGTGACACGGGAAAAGGTGACACGGCAAAAGTGACACGGGCAAAGGTGACTAGCCGGGTTCGCGAACTTTTGAGGAAGTTCGCGTTCGCTGTTCGCGAACGGCAAAATCCGGCTTCGCGCCATCACTAATCTGGGATACAAAACTAGTAGCAAATTTGCATTCCCTCTTTGAATTGCTTGACAAATGTCTCCCCACAACATTTGTTGTCTAGATTAGCTCACTAATATGGTATCTTACAATATCCTATGTGCAATTGTATTTCCAATTTTCAAATCAATATCTCACCACATACCCAGTTGATGTACCACCTTTCATTTCTTAACTAATTAAACTTACAGCATTATCTAACTTTTGTTTATTGTTCTTCCTTATTTTCAGGAAACACCTAAAATACAATTATGTTATAACTGTCTTAATGTTATTGAAACTCCACTGTATATGGTCATGGAGCAGGATCCCCATAGCAAAGATGTTGAAAAGTACCATTCTCTCAGATAAAAGCCTAGAGGTATTGGATTAATTAGACTTTTTAGTTTTTAATTTTTATTCCACTTTTTGTTATGTCTTTTACTAAACATTTCTACATTACAGACTAATTCACAGTTAAATCCACCTTACATTTTCATTTGAGGTCACCTTTTATTGGCTATTGAAGAGTAAGAAACAATATTTAAACCTCAAAATGTTCCCCATTACAAATGTATTAGCATCTGGAATGCAGAGACACTTTGAATAAGATTTTACTTCTGAACATTTTTAAAGCATGAATGTTAATAATTATGTCTGCATTGCCAGAATGTTCTCAGAAATAGGACATTTTTCACAGAAAGTGCATGGAGGGTAATTGGCTAAGCAGGAAATTCAGTTTTGTATACTTTAAAAGGAACTATATCTCTAGATTTGCTCCTGATTGTAATGCTCCATTTAGCTTCTTTTTAAAATTGTAATTTTAACAGATACAATTATGAAAAAGCTAAATATTTCTCCCTGGTATTAAGTTTTCCCAGTACAGATTCCCTTACCTCTACAACTACACACAGAGTGAGAAGAAAATGTCTTTATAGCGTTTTATAAAGGGAGAAGTATGGCTGAAATATAATTGGCAGATGAGATGGAATCTGGGTACAAATGGCTGAAAGACTGATGGGAACTAATGTAGACATGTGCAGAACATATTTGCAAGGCCTTCTAGGAATCCAAGATAACTTTGGCATTAATCAATTCTATATTGCCTATAGGATGTTTTGCTATTTATCGGCTATCATATTAAAATTGATGTAAAAAATTGAATTAATGAAAATCAATAATTGAAGTATGTTAATAATGTCCTTTTCCAATAAGTTGTACAGAGGATTACCTTTAATCAGCTTAAACTTCTTACTAAACAGTTTGAAGTTTGTAGCCAGTAACCGTGATAACATCTTAACTGGAAAATACGTTATGATAATGAAATGTTTTAACACTGTCGCTGTTTTATGTAAGGCTTATTTAAGCAGTGATAATCATGAATGCACTGATTCAATCAAGTGATTTCCAGAACATGATCTGTGCTCTATGATATCACAAATATGTGTGATAAAAGTTTCCACCAAGGTAGGAATTATCATTGTGTCTACTTAGCTTCTTAAAAGAATTCTAAGCAATAACAGTACAGCAGATAGATTACACAATTGGGAAATGCTATGCTTTACGTTATTGTGCTTTACGTTATTGTGAATAATGTAAACTGCCGTTTTTTCACTATGAATCAATGCAAATATCATTATTCTCTCATGTTGTTCATCATCGAAGCAAAAAGATATTTATTACATTCAATTTCCTTATGTAATTAGATTTGTTCCACTAGAAATGGATATATCATACAATATATTATCAAAAGTCTGTGCATGGATAACTTTCAAATAATTCAATATTTGAATGAGTTTGCAAAAGAAAATAAACTCTGATATAGCCCATGAACTAGTCCACTCACATTTTTTATTATTCTGTGCTGATTAGTTCTATGATTTCCACCCAAAGACAGTTTAGTATCTGGTATCCTGATGCTCATTGCACCACAGTAAAATTGCTTAACTTGACAGTTACTCAAAAGTAACAAAAACTTAAATGATGAATGGCCTCCATTGCTACAGAAGAAAGGAAAAAATACCACAAGAAATGCATTTATAGCTTTTTGAAACCAGACTGTATTTAAAGTGGATCTATCACCTACATTTAGTCAGGATGGCACTTGCTGCCTCTGATACAGGACTTCAGGGGGATTATGTTAAGGAAACAAACTTACTTAAAAGTTAAATTCATTTAAATCTGGTAACTGACATCCACTCCACTGACATCACTTTTCAGCAGGCTCCGAGCGCAATAGGACTTTGGAAGGTAGACATCACTTTGGATCCTTAAGCTGGGCATACGTGTGTTGCTTTACACGCGATTCACTGTGTGATTGATCACAACATGCGTACATCAAAATCAGTAATTGATCACACAGCTATCACATGCAGCCCACCTTGGGTCATTAATTCTTGTTAGATTTTGCCCCTGTCAATAGAAGGTTAAAAAAATAGGTGGATTCCTGTAATGCCTTCGATCAATTGTGGCACAGGGCATATCAAGTGCCGAAAATATATTTATTTTTCTATGTATTCATTCCAAAAGAATGGTTACATGTAAAAAAAATATATATTTTTATCCCTGCAGACAGCTTTATGGATTGCATAAAGAGGTCTCTGGGATCTCTATACGCAATCCAACACAGTAAGAACACATCCCCGCAAGCAAATAGCTATATATAACATAACAATATTAAATACATATAAATCCCCTTAAATGTTGTCTTTAATCATGAAAAAAATAAATGATTACAGATAATAACTTGGAACCAGTACTGGGTCATATTTACCCCTTATGCTTTCCAAATCCACTAACCCTTGCAATACGCGCATTAAAAAATAAACACATTTTCTCCTTCAATAAACCACACAGTTCAGAAAACCAGACGAAAAAAGTATTGCTCTAGCATATGAAATAAGTTCAAGTTAAGTCAACATTATTTATGCAAAAACTACATGTGCTAGAGCAATATTTTTTTTCAACTGTTCCCACAATTCTTTTCTACATCTACAAATTTAAGGGTGATAGCATGTTCAAGGGCTTTGCAAGTCCCTCATACATTTTACCTACAAATGCCGCGATTTTCATTTCCTGACTCTAATATAAGCCACATTAAATTTTTGGAGCTAATTTCAGTGCTGAAAAACTCCGTTCAAGTTCCATCTGAAGCATTAAACATAATTAAAAGTCATCCCCCCCAAAATCCAACCCCCCCCCCATCATCAAATAAATACAAGCATTTCTGAGATAAAAAAAAAAGGTCTTCACACCTCTTCCTCTCTGCTGGACAAGTCCATCGCCGATGGCATCCCAAAAAGGAAGATGTAGCATTTCTGGGTCATTTGCAGTTAGTATGGGAACATTTTGCCAAGCTTACTATGCATGTCTGTGACATCAAGGGGAACCTTTGTTGATCAACATTGGCACCCAATAATGTCTCTAAGGGTCATGGCGTAGAACATAACCCTTAGAGACATCAAATGATGCCCATGTTGACTACCTTAAGTCCCTACTATGTCCCTACTTCAGCGATCTCCAGCAAAATAGCTAGCGATTTTTGATTGGTGCGATTGGTCCTGATTGCGCACATAGAGAATGAATGTGTCCATTCATGTCTTTGTGATTGGCTAATTGGACTTAAGAAGCATGGCAGCACCAGGAGAGAGAGAAAAGGAGGTAAGTATGTCATTTTTAGGATTGTACAGTGTTTTTTCCTGGATCAAGACAATTGACAGAATGTGTATTTGTTGTATTTTCATATTTTTTTTACAATAGAGATCCACTTTAATTCTCAGCTGAGCAACACATCTTGAAACCGATTGCTTCTTGTAAATCAAATGAAATGAATGGTGTACATTAAATATTAGCCTGGAGTTGTCATGATTCACATCAGAAATAATGTACCTTTCCTTCTGTGTGATTAACCCTTGCAGCATTGGTTTCCACATTAAGTTTAAGTATTCTAGATGTAGAAATATTTTATAAACTCATCTCACTGCTTGTTTTGTGACAATTAAGCTTACACTAATAATAATTTCCCAGCAAACTGGAGGATTAGCAAACAGTTTTTTCTATGCTGGCTAAAAGATTTCATCTATCACTTGCAGGTTTGCAGTACAGGAAGTAGCTAACAGTCTTCCTGAAAAGTCTTACATACACAGTTTTACAGGCATAATATAGTTGACTTTGTTTCAGAAATATCAACTTTTTTATTTGAAAGTAAATTACAAACCCCCTAAACAAGATCAAGAAAATCACTAAAATTACTGGAAAACATAAAAATAAAAGATATTTGTTTAGCACATGTATTTTTTGCATAAAAGTCAATGTTACGTTGACAAAAAAATTAAGGCCTTTTTTGGCTTCAGTAATTGGGACAAAGAGAAAAGCAGAACACTGCAGAATCTGCTTTACTCTATTTCTATTGTCATCAATCAGCTCATTCACTTGATGTGGTACTCCCAGTTTGTTCACTATTCCTCTCCGCAGATCATTTATCTCTACAACCAGATGTTGAATAAGATGCTTTACTGGAAGAAAAATATGTTGCAGCCTGATGTGCTCCTCTCCCAACATTATTTTGGCCAAGTGAAAATTATATTCAACCAGTGTCATAAAAATATAACAGTCATCTCACCAGGATGGTAATTACTCAAAACTGAATATCTGAAGCCTTTTATCAGTACTTGGATACATAGATACTTCACAACTTCCTGTTACAGATGTGACTTGAGTCCTCTCTCAAAGATAGAGGCCATCAAAGAAATAGATCATAAGGAACACTGTGTGATCTCCAAACAAAGAAAACCATTCTACTTTACAGTCCTGGCCAAAAGTTTTGAGAATGACACAATTATTAGTTTTTACAAAATTTGCTGCTTAACTGCTTTTAGTTCTTTGTTGATGTTGTTTTTGTGATGTACTGAAATGGGATTAAGATCTGGGGAGTTTTCAGGCCATGGACCCAAAATTTCAACACTTGATCCCCGAGCCACTTAGTTATTACTTTTGCCTTATGGCAAGGTGCTCCATCGTGCAGGAAAATTAATTGTTCTTCACCAAACTGTTGTTGGATTGTTGGAAGAAGTTGCTGTTGGAGGGTGTTTTGGTACCATTCTTTATTCATGGCTGTGTTTTTGGGCAAAATTGTGAGTGAGCCCACTACCTTGGATGAGAAGCAACCCCACACCACACTGATTGGTCTCAGGATGCTTTACTGTTGGCATGACACAGGACTGATGGTAGTGCTCACCTTTTCTTCTCCGGACAGCCCTTTTCCGGATGTTCCAAGCTATCGGTAAAGGGGCTTCATTGGAAAATATAACTTTGCCCCAGTCCTCAGCAGTCCATTCATCATACTTTCTGCAGAAGATCAATCTGTCCCTGATGTTTTTTGGTGAGAGAAGTGGCTTCTTTGCTGCTCTTCTTGACACCAGGCCATCTTCCAAAAGTCTTAGCCTTACTGTGCGTGCAGATGCATTCACACCTGCCTGCTGCCATTCCTGAGCAACCTCTGCACTGGTGGCACTCTGATCCCGCAGCTGAATCCTCTTTAGGAGATGATCCTGGCGCATGCTGGACTTTCTTTGCCTTCTTAACAAGAATTGAACCTCTTTCCCTGAATTTCTTGATGATCCTATAAATTGTTGATTTAGGTGCAATATTAGGAGCCACAATATCCTTGCCTGTGAAGCAATTTTTATGCAACGCAATGATGGCTGCACGCGTTTCTTTGCAGGTCACAATGGTTAACAATGGAAGAACAATGATTTTAAGCTTCACCCTCCTTCTAACAGGTCAAGTCTGCCATTCTAACCCAATCAGCCTGACATAATGATCTCCAGCCTTGTGCTTGTCAACATTCTCAGTTAACAAGACGATTACTGACATGTAGGTTCTCAGCAGGTTCTTTAATGACAACAATGACATGCAGTGGAAAGGTTGTTTGGGGATTTTGTTAATTTTCATGGCAAAGATGGATTATGCAATTCATCTGAACACTCTTTATAACACTCTAGAGTATATGCAAATTGCTATTATAAAAACAACAACTTTTCGAATTTTAAATATTTGTGTCATTCTCAAAATATTTGGCCAGGACTGTGCATTAAAATCAGCATTATGCAATTGTTTTTGCAAAATATCATTCCTGGTGTCCTCTCAAAGTCTAGGATTTTCCCATTGGGTAGTCCGTAACAACAGGCAGGATATATGTATGTGTTTTCTTACAAGACTTTTTGAGTTGAGGGCCATTTTTTGTGCAAGTTCTCTAGAGATGTAATATTTAAACTGTGCATTTATTCCTGTATTCCCAACAGACTATGTAGGTGTAGGTGATAAAACATTCCCTGTGCTGTCACAACAGCCTGTCATTGTATTTGTGTTATGGTATATTCCTTCTCCCCTGCTGTTTGTTGTTACATAGTATTGCCCACCTGCTTGTTTCCCGCTCTTTTCTGTCCAAAGATTAGTTCAGTTCCTGTCAGATAGAGCTGCAAAATTATAGGTTCTTACCTATAAAACCTGTTAGTGTTTTCAACTTTCTGCATCCAGTATCTACATGTACCTGTGCATTTAACTGGATTAAAGAATTACTGGACATCTAGCAGTGCTTTTATGGAGTAAACTCTCTGACCACCAACATATATCAGCAAGGTTACGCCATCTAATCGAGCAAGGGCCTCAAGAAGGGTGACTTCTGCATAAATTGTGTTGGGGACAGAACATTCCCCCTTCTCTTCAGCACAAAGATGACAGAGTGGTTAACAGTTAAGCTATGAAATTGCATGCTGCCTATTTAAATTACAGACATTACAGAAAAAAAGAGAATGTTTATGTAGATATGGATGACTTAAAGAGTATGCTTTTCCCCTTCTCTTCTTTGCTGTTTCTGCATCAGCCAATTTTATATTTAATATATAACACCCTCGCACACAGGTAAGGCTGTGACTAAGTATCTGGTGTTCACCCTGGTATCCGTGGGTTCA
>CM070035.1:105256722-105269442 GCA_036250615.1 Ptychadena robeensis | reverse complement strand
GATCCTGCCATTACTGTTTCAGCAACTGGACTCCGAGCCTGCCCGCAGATCGTTACACATACCCTTAGAGCAGTGGCGGTTTTAGGCATGGACAACCTGGGCGATTGCCCAGGGCGGCATCATGTCGGGGAGCAGCATGTGGGCATCAGAAATGTTTTTTCCGATGCCCAGATGTCTCCTCCCCTATCTGCGCGCTTGCCTGGGGAGAGAGTGAAGGAGACTCATCCCCCTGTCTCCCCAGGAGTGGAGATGTTTGCCGGGGGAGACAGGGATGTGGATAGGGGGTGATATAGACCTCAAGAGGAACGCCATGCCTGCCCCCCTTGAGTGAATGGAGATGAGACTCGGAGATCCAGAGTCTCACAAGTTTCATTTCACTCCCATGGGGGAAAGGCGTGAGGTGAGACTCTGCTGTTAGGGACTGGGGGGGGGGCGTCAGAGGGGCGCCAATACCCCTAGGACTGCCCCTGCCTTAGAGTCACACTCCGTGCTCAGTAAGATCAAAGGGATGTGCTTATATTGAGCTGAGAAGAGCAGAGAAACACTAATTGAAAATATCAGAATTATGAATTAGTGTGGTTAAAATACAATTTTAATTACTTTTCAAGATCATTGAACTCTGGATCATCTGAAGAAGCAGCATTAGTTTGTGTCTGACTGGCAATCTGGGAAATAAATGGGCACAAGTTTACATAAAATGTTTTTTAAAAAATTTAAATCTATTATAAATTATAATAGTAGAGTGTTCTACCATGTTTGGTATCAAGGAATGCAGGAAAAGTGGAGCTCAAGTCATACCCAAAATAACTGTTTTGTATTGACAAACTTGACTGATAGTGGTTAAAGAGAAGAGTGGAGATTAGTGATGGCCGAACTGTCCGCAAGGCGGACAGTTCAGCAGAGAACATGGATGTTCGCCCATCTTCTCGCCGGCGAGCAGTGCGGGTGTTCGACCCGCTCCGTTCGCCAGCGAGAAGAGGATCTCTATTCTTCCCCCGGCAGGATCACAACCTGTGTGATCGTGCCGGAGGAAGAATCTTTTCACTAGAAGACCGGGCATAAACCCGGTCTCCTAGTGAAAAACACGGGTCGGAGCAGGAAGTGACGTCAGTGACGTCACATCCGGCTCACGGAACCAGGAACTATGCGTTCCAGTATGCGTTCCAGGGACCGGATGTGACGTCACTGACGTCACATCTGGTTTTTCCGATTCAAATTCCCCGCCTAGAGGCGGGGAATTTGAATCTGTCCGCGAACAGGCGGACGGCGGACTTCTTTAGAAGTCCGACCCTCCCGTTCGCGGACAGTCCTGGCCGATGTTTGCCCATCACTAGTGGAGATAATGATCAGAGTTAGTAAGAGTTATTGGTAGTAAAAGAGTTTGGTTCCCTTCCTGGTTTGCCCCAGACAACCCCAGCGAGTGAATAATTTGTTTTTGGAATTAATGTGACTTTTATGCTTTTCTTTTCATAAAGGGAAACACCAACTCCCCCCTTTTCCTGTTAAATGGATTAACTGGTATAATATTTCCGAGTCATGTGAACCCTGAACAATGTAATTGCAACAAAATCCAATTTAGCTGTATATATGCAGTCACAGAGTTTGGACATTGGTGCACATGACATAATAAACATATCAACAATTATAAATTTAATAACTTTCCCGAACAACGAGGTGTATCAATCCACCTAAGAAACTAAAGAGAATGAGCATTGCGGGCCCAAAAGGTAGCACTAGAATCTGCTGAAGTATAAAAGGTCTTTATTAAACAGATATGGACCAAAAAATCATAAATTCACCAAAAAGCATTGTACGTAGATATTAAAAACTTAACACAGTATATATTGGTTATAGCATGAAAATGCCAATCTGAATATTAATTCCTCCTCTAACGTGTTTCACCTACAGGGCTTCGTCAGGAAAGTATATGGAACCCGCAATCAAGGATGCATCACATTCATATTATACATCTGTTTATAAATTGATATTCATATGGACACAAATAATATGAGCCAACATCCAAGTTCGGGCTGGTAGGGCAACACAGAACTCCAACTGACCCCCAGTTAGCAACTTCTGGGGGGAGCTGCACGGTATTGGGGGCACATCACACACATCTAGAAGGTATACAGAGAGGGCAGGCCAGGATCAATGATACACAAATACCTCCATCCCACCCACTCAACGAACCTACCACTATACCCACCTCCTTGGGTGAAGATGGTGGTGCATACATGCAGGACTAAATTGTTTAACACCACCACTAGTGTTGAGTGTCATATGGTATATTCGAATTTGCGTAATTTCGTGAATATGTTAAGGAACATTCTAAATTCGTAAAATTCGATTCTACTGTATTCTATTGTAGAGATGGTTGAATTTTTCGACTTGCTAACTTTGTGACCTGAGCAAAGCCTCTGAAAATGGTATTATCACCAAAATTGCTGGAGATGTAGAAAAGGGTTGTGGGAAAATGTAAAAAAAAAAGCTTGTCTCTAACACAAATTAAGTTCAAAATTAAAATCAAAATTCAGATTTTCTAAATTATGACTTGACTTTGAACCTAATTTTTGCAAAAACTATTTGTGCTAGAGACAAACTTTTTTTAAAAATTTTCCCACAACCCTTTTCTTCAACTCCAACAATTTTGGTGATAATACTATTTTCAGAGGCTTTGCCATCAAGACCCCCAACCTGTACATCTCCAGCAAGTTTGGTGATGATACCATGTTCAGTGGCTTTGCAATTAACTTGAAATCTACCATCTCTATTCTATTGCCTTACACTGTGCGTAGTGGTGCGCAATTATTCACAAAGATTCACGAACCAGCTTTACAGCTTCTCTTCTTCATTTTGTGATCTTAGCTAGTATGAGCATAATATGACGAATATCCGCCATTGCCCAAATCAGAGCGCACATTCGCAAAATATTCGGAATTCTCGAATGTTGAATATATTCAAATTTCGAATATTCTCGCTTTAACACTAACCACCACGTGTGAAGAAAACAACCATAACAGGTATCAATATTTGGGGACCGCCACCCAATCCTTCTTTGTTTGACCACACCATACCGAGTAATCTAATTGAGAGTCTAAAGCGCTCTTATCACTACGTCTAGATAAAGGGATTGTAATCAATAAAGCTGATTGGGGAATCTAACGTACATAATGTGTATGCCAACGTCCCTAAAAATACACTGAAAATTTGATCAACCACCAGGTTGATCCCACTCATGAGAGGGTTACTGCTGTGATTGGCAGGATTCTAATGGACTCTAATATAGATAAAAAAACAAGGCTGAAGGAGTTCAAACTTAATCATTTGCATTTCACTCGGACTCATAATGTATTTATGTTCATCAACTCCCACTACCTCCAGGTGCAGGGGGGTTGCGATGGGCACATGTTGTGCGCCCATGTACGCAAACCTGTGCCTGGGGGAGTGGGAGAAGGAAGTGGGTCTAGATGCATCTATGGCTAAAGTGTGGGACAGAAATGGGGAAATACTGCAAGTGGCAGCACTCCAGATTAATTCTTGGAATTTCAAATTTACATTTGAATGGACACTTACCAAATTGTCTTTTCTAGATATTGAGATTGAACTGACTAAGGAAGGGAAGTTCAACACCTCACTTTTTAGAAAGCCAACTGCCAGCAACACAATACTTCACACAAGTAGCGCACATCCAAGCGCTCTTGTTAAGTCGATTCCTTATTCACAATGTTCATCGGAATTGCTCCACAGAACAAAAATTTACAATTAAAGCAAAAGAACAGTTTACAATTAAAGCAAGTAGTACAGTCCTGGCTACTAACTAGGGGCTATAGCCAATAAATATTGAAACAGGCATATAAATAAGCTAAAAGCCAAACTAGAGATACATTGCTATTTACTTCTAAGCCTAAAACTCCCATTAAAAGTACTCGCATAATCTTAACATATTCAAACCAACAACAGGTCATCAGGGACCTTTTTAATAGATTTTGGCCCCTGCTGACTACCGATGTCACGATCAACAAATATATTAAGAACACCTCTGAGATAAAGTTTAGAAGGCCCAGCTCATTGAGGGACCAACTAGTTAGAAGTAAATCCAGGACAGAAACAGTTCAGGCCCCTGGTCTTTTAAATGTGGGAGTTGCCATCAGTGTGATTGAATTAGGGAGGGGAATAGAATCACTCTACCCAACTGATGTTCACTAAGGATTCGAACACACATTACCTGCAGGACGTCCACAGTCGTATACTTGATGATGTGTGACTGCGGGGCATTCTATGTAAAGAAAACCAAGCAAGGGTTTAGCATCCGCATCAGGGAATATTTTATATATAGCAACAGTGGGAACCTTATTGTCCCGATAGCACAACATGTGGCATAACACCACTGTCACGATCTGAACTCAGGGACACTCCAGTGTCTGGCTGCAGCTCTATCCCCTGAGCCACCAGAATGTTTGCTTCAGTACCTTGTCGGATACCTTCTACTTAGAGACTTGTTACCTGGTTCTTGTGAACCCTGAACCTTGGCCCCTCCCATGGACTTCCTATTAAAGCCAGGTCCCAACTTGGATTCAATGCCAGATTATTGAGCTTCCAGCCAGTATCTTGCGTCCTGTTTATCCCTGCTCGTGCCTTTATCACCTTCGTGTACCGACCCTTGGCTTTGACAACCCGACTACTCTTCATCTTGCTCCCTTGTGACTCTACACCACCGGCTTTCTACCTACGCTTCTTTTGACCACGCTCCTGCTTGCTGTATTGGCGTAATCTATATTTCTTAAAATATGACAATTTCTTTATATGACATTTTATTGTACCATATGAATAACAATTTATAAACAAATGTATAATATGAATGTGATCCATCCTTAATCTCAGGTTTTTATATACCACCCTGAGGAAGCCCTGTGGGCAAAACATGTGAGGAGGAACTAATATTCAGATTGGCATTTCCATGCTATGACGGATATATACGGTGTTAAGTTTTTAAAATCTACGTACAATGCTTTTTGGTGATTTTTTGACTAAGTATGTATACTATGATGTTTGAATTACATCTCTTTTACTCTTTTGAACTTTTTGGTCCATATCTGTTTAATTAAGACCTTTTATACTTCAGCAGA
This sequence comes from Ptychadena robeensis, assembly GCA_036250615.1. Taxonomy (NCBI): domain Eukaryota; kingdom Metazoa; phylum Chordata; class Amphibia; order Anura; family Ptychadenidae; genus Ptychadena; species Ptychadena robeensis. The sequence continues at coordinate 105,264,316 of CM070035.1, read as the reverse complement.
TTCTAGTGCTACCTTTTGTGCCCGCAATGCTCATTCTCTTTAGTTTCTTATGTGGATTGATACACCTTGTTGTTAGGGAAAGTTATTGAATTTGCACATTAAAGGTGGACAACCTCCTTATTCAATTCTTGCCTTTTTTACAGGTATATTTCATATATTTTTCCATCAAAGCCCTCCCCCCTGCCCTTCTTTTATGTCTGATCCAGTCATCCAGTTATATTCTGCTATTTCCTCCCTCTCAAACCCAGTTAAAATACTCTTCTAGGATTCCGAAAATCTGTACCGTAAAACTTCCATTCAGGTGCAAACCATTGTAAGCTTAATGGTTGTAACCCAATGAAAAAGAAACCCAGTGTTCTAAAACCTTATATCAAGTTTTCAACCATGCATTTTGTTCTCTAAATCCCGCTGTCTGTCCTGCGTTGCACATGGTACAGGTTCTATGCTAGATAATATAACATTGGAGGTCCTTACCATTGAATACATTTTATGGATTCTCAATCTTCCATGTATTCAGTCACTGGGCCCAACATAGACCAAGACAGCTGAGTCTTGCCCAGCCCCTACCAACAATTTTTCCACCTGGTTCAACACATGCTTAACTTTAAAATAATTTTGTGAGATACCAAACCTTTCAGTTCAGGTTATCAAATAACTTTATCCATTCTCTAGATTATGGAATTGCCTATTACAAGCAATTGTGTAGGCCTTTCTGGATTACTTAGCCCCAGTTGTGCCGCTGTGGCAGTAACTAACTTTGTCATTCGGGGGGGGGGGGGACAGTGCAGAAGGCAGTTCAGATAGTGGGAACCACCGGGACAGCGTGGCACTGCTGTATGCACTGCAGAGGCTCCGACCTTCGCCGGACGACGCCATCTCGTCAAGAGCAGTACTGACAGGACAGACGAGATGGTGATCATCAGAAATGCTAGGGGGGGTTAAACATACAACTAACATATACTAACATCAACTCATTTATGTGCAAACATACATATGTGTAAAAACTCTTTATCCTAATGTGTCTGTTATTTTACACAACTACTGGTAGAACATTTAAAAGAAGATAATATGAGTATTAGTGTAAAGAAGAAATGGCAGCCATAACTGGATCTTTCTTCTTATCATTTAGACTGACTCACCAATCTGTATTGTACCAAGGAAGTACTTGTATACTTTTAGAGCCTCTGTAAAGTCAGCATTTAGTAATAATTTTCCAAGCTCCCTGGTCTGTTTTGTCAGTAATGTGCCACAACTTCTTTCTCATTAACTCCAGATGGTAAGGTTTTGCAAAGCGGCATTAATAATACAGATGTAGGACATTCTTTTTCTACGATATGAGACAGGAGTCATGTTTTGTAGATAGCTACTTGGTCCTAGCGAGCAGTGTGGGTCCCATTTCAGGTGATTTATATCTGTTGAAGAGATTCCACCACATCTAAAATTATAACTATAGTCTGAGAAAGGTAATGTTTCTAATAAGTAGAAACTGTTGTGTGATTCTAAAAATAAGAACCTGTTTTATTTATTTCAGTTCAGTATCCACAGAGAGAAAAAGGTACAAATATTTTAAATCTTGCAATTTATATAGTTGACGTTTTTATTTTTCTCAGCTAATAAATAAATGGGGAGTGTATATGCACTGATAAATGCAAATCTTTTTTTAGGAGAGAACAAATTTGAAGACATAGTGTGTATCATGATGTCACTAAAGCAAGTCTAAGTTGTGTGTCTTGATGAAAGTCTTAAACACCAAAGGCCAGTTATGTGTCACTTTTGATGTAAGCTACTGATGTTATCTACAAGTTACCTTCTTGCTTTTGACAAATCAAGTGGTGGAGCAAAGTATATTCAAGTTGCTATTACCCATGATATGACCTTTAACCTCCCTAGCGGTTGAGACGAGCCCAGTTCGTCTGCTGTTCAGGCTCGCCCCGACCCGATGCCTCCCTGGAAAGCTGCAGCATTTCCGGGGTTTCGGCACCGCCACGATCGCGGGGGGGGGGGCGGCGCCATAGACCTCCATGTTAATGGAGGAGCGCCGACTTTCCCGCCCACGCAGCTGGTGTCAATAATTACACCGGCTGTGTGAAGAGCAGCAGCGGGAGGGAGGAAGTGATTGCCCGTACTGCGCCGTTGTAAACGGTGCGGTACGGGCAGTGCGCTAGGAAGGTTAAAGAAAAGGCATTTTTCAAATGTTTGGATTTAGTGAGGTGGTATTTAAAATCTTTGACCTTTTGATTATTTCAATTTTTGCCAATGTAACAATGTAAGGATTAATACAACAAATGTTTCAGTAAATATAAAATAAATGTACACAGATATAAAACGTATAATTTTAGAAACTGTCATTCTTTGTTTCAGAAAAAAACACATGCATGTTTCAAAATATTGGAAATACTTGTGGTTAAGATCTACATTAAAGCTGGGAAAGTTAACCTCTAAATGTTATCATACATCATGTTAATACAATAAACTATAGATGGGTTCAAATAATTTTTTTATTGATTTTCTGAACATTGCCTGAAGAACTTTTGTATTGAGGGTGATGTTTTTATAGATCCTGCCCCATTGAAAAACTCTTATCAATATAATGTAAGGTTTTGGATTGTACAAATAGTATCCTAAAGTGGAGTAAATTGCCTAAACTGGGATATAATTTTGTAAAATTGGAAGTAAAAAAAAAAACAACTCGTAACTGAACTCATAACTCATGTACATCTGTAAATCTCAACATTATTATAACTCTTCTGGCCAATGGAAAAGCTGTTCTACGTTTCACAGAAGCTGAGAGAAAGCTCTGTAGAAGGAGGCACTGCATGTTTCTGTTTTTATTTAAATGTTTTATGTATCACAAATCCAATATTTATGAATGGTTTAGAATTACACAGTATTCTCCCCTCTTTTTTAAAAACAGCAGGTGTTGTTTAATGCTGTTTTACATTTGCACCTCTATTTAAAGTTGAGAAAAATAATGTAAGGCTCCATGGCTCAAACTAAAATGTGCTCATTTAGTTGAAGATTCAATATTAGCGTCAAATTCTACTGATCCATCTGTTTTGGTACTGCTCAGTTTAAAGCTTAAGACGCTTACAAAAACAGAAATAAATGCTAGGTAGAGATGTGCTATCTCTTTAAATAAACCATAGTGTTTAGTGTGTCATTTGTGATTACTAACCTGTTTCTTTGTAAAACAAAGATTGTAGGAAAAGTATAAAAAAGAAATGATTGTAAGAAAATACATGTATAAATAATGATACAATATAAAACTGTGAAAACATTAAATTACTCATATTTAGAATGTTGGAAAACACTGTGAATGGCCTACATATTTTTATTGCTATTTCTCCTCTGATTTCTAATGTTAGTAGTGTAGTTCCACATATCACATATTTTGACATTGAATGTCTGGCTATATATAACAAGTTGTCTGTAAATTAGGGTATATACTGCTTAAGTCATTTTTTGTAGTATTCTTAAACCATGCCAGTTATGTCTGCATTCAAAATCCCATAGATTTGCAGACATGACATAAAGAAGTACTTAATACACATAAGAATGAATTTTTCTTGTCCATATTTAAGCTAAAGCACATAACTGGCTGCTGTACAGGGATGACCTAAAAAATAGTGTAGCATTTTCCATGCACTGTGAGGGTTTTTAAATAACATTACAAGGGAGGTTTCCTGTTGAAGAGCAATATTTGTTTTTCTGGAAAGCATTTATGACTGCGTTTTTGGCACATTTCTCTGTTACAAATTATAGACTATCAGATGTGGTTAGCTAGAAAATGGAAAAACTACTGCATGAGTTGTTTCTTTTCTTGTCAGCCTCTGATGAATTCAATGCAGTAAATGTTTGTGACTTAAAATGTATCTGTTACCATGTCTACTGTCATGGAGCACTACATTTTCACACTTCATTGCAATGGCACATTCTAACATTATAATCAAGAAAATCAACTGATCCATGCATTTGTATGAGGGTATCTCTCCACTGAGCCGATCGACACCTATGATATACATATTTGATTGGATATTTGGCAGTCCTAAATTTAATCTGTTGGCATTTGTTACCTTGAGTTTTACATGCAATATTCACCATTTAATTTTTTTCCTTGTTTTACAATGAAAAGGCAAAAGTACAGTACAGGACGCCAGGGATTGGTCCTGAATGAGGTATATGTATCTGAAAGAAAATTGTTTGGGACAAGGTTCTACAATATACAGAGCACATCACAGTGTGCGCTAGATTGGGGAAAAATAAATTCATTTTCTCGATGTCATTTCACGCCGATTGGTTTCTTTCAGGAGAATCTCAATGTTTCCTCCCATTGCTAGCTCAAATATGCAAACACAGAGTACATCTTAGTCATTTCATACATTCAATCATAGGTAAACAGCTATGTAGAGTGCATTGTGCCTATATACTCCCACGCCTTAGGTTTTATGTGCTGGATTGTGAAGTATTGTTGGAGGGGGGTGGAGCTGGGAGTCCCATCACACAGTAGTAAGATGACTGCAGAATCTAGGGTGGCCAGACATAGCTTCAAACCACCCGCCCACTCCACAGCGCCATTCGGGGTTATTAGCGTCGTCGGGTTCATAGAATAACGGGGGAACTCTGGTGGGGTGCACTGATTGTCACGGAGCACCAGTCCACCTCGCAGATGGAGATGAACACTATGAACAGGGTTTGGTCTATCGCCCAGCATGGACAATGGGGGAAGTCCATCAGCACATATGGGTCCATTCCCATGTTAACTACAAATTGTGAGAAAAGCTCAATCAATGTTTGTGCTCAAACAATTGTAATACCAAAAGAGGAAATGTGCATATGAACCTGAGGTATAGATATGGCTGTGTGCGTGCTGTGATGCTGTGTAGGAGTGAGTGGTGCTTGGGTCTGTTGACCATCCTACAAAGTACCTGGTGAACAACGCTATAGTCCGTATCTAAGTGTGGTGCCTCTATAAATGGTTGGTTTGTGGAGTTGTAAAGCGTCTTAAGCATTAGTGTTTCAATCTAAGTACCTAAAACGTGTCATGTCAGTGGACCCCCTTGAGATCGCGTCGGTCAACAAATATCAGTGTGTAACAATCACAAACCAAAACCAATCTCATTATCCCTATTAGGGTGGATTACCCCCCATGGATACTCAAGAGCGAATCCGCCAGTGTTCCTCTACCTGTGTGGATCGAATCGCAATACCTATTGGGGAGCGCAGGCCACGCATCCTGTCTTGTCCCAGTCCGCCATCCGCACATGACCCAATCCGCAACAACACCTGCCCCATTCTTATTAATTTGACAAAGAAGTTAAATTCCGGTGTGGTGAGAGCGTAGGTACAAGTTCGTTACATAAGCAGTAGGTACCTAGTGGATGGCGCGAAACCCGTATTTTGGCCCGTTTCTCGAACCCGGCGAAACCGCGAACCCGCAATTGACTTCTATGGAGGCCGATTTTTAAAAAACAAAGGGACCCTTTCCTGGCCACAATATGTTGGAAGTTGTGTTCAAGGGGTCAAAAAACACCTGGACATGAATGAAGAGGGGGATCCAGGGCAAAACTCCCCAAGAAATTTTTTTTTCAATTTCACACTATAAAAAATCCGCCCCAAGGATTTCCTGCAATGATATCAATGAGATTTGAGCTGCAGAGCCGGGCCCGTCCCCGTGTCACCTTTCCCGTTTCCCTTTGCCCGTGTCACCTTTTTCCTTCCCGTGTCCCTTTGCCCTGTGTCACCTTTTCCCGTTTTGTCACCTTGCCCTGTCACCTTTGTTTGTCCCTTGTCACTTTTGGCCGGTCACCTTTTGCCCATGTCACCTTTGTTGCACCCATTGGTGTGGTGTCCCTTTGCCCGTGTCACCTTTGCCACTTGTCACCTTTGCCTGTGTCAACCTTTGGGCCCGTTTCACCCTTTGCCGTGTCCCACCCTTCGCCCCATGTCACCTTTGTTTGCCCGTGTCACCTTTTCCCGTGTCACCATTTGGCCCTGTTCACCTTTGTTCGTGTCGCCTTTGCAGTGTCACCTTTGCCAGTGTCACCTTTGCCCTTGTCACTTTGCATCCAAAGTAATGTGTTTGCAGTCCCCATCCAAAGTATGTGCGCTTACTTGGATGGGGACTGTCACCCATTACTTTGGATGGGGACTGTCACACATTACTTTTGGATGGGGACCCTCACACATTACTTTGGATGGGGAGCTTTGCCACCCATTACTTTGGATGGTGACCGTCACACATTACTTTGATGGGGACTGTCACACATTACTTTGGAATGGGACCGTCACACTTACTTTGATGTGGACGCCACCCATGTACTACTTTGTTGGATTGGGACCGTCACACATTCCTTTCGATGGGAGACTGCACACATTACTTTGATGGACTGTCACACATTATTTACTTTGGATGGGGACCGTCACACATTACTACTTTGGAGGGGGCTTCCCACATTCTTTGGATGGGGAACCGTCCACACCATTACTTGGGGTGGGACTGCCCCACTTACTTTGGACTGGTGGTGATGGTCAGTGGTGGAGGACACGGTGGTGATGGTCATGTGGAGGACCTGGTCACTGTGGTGAATGGTCAATATGGAGGACACTGGTGGTGATGGTCAGTGTGGAGGACACTTGGTGCATGTCATAATGCCGCCACTGGTGGTAATGGTCAGTTTGGATGACACTGGTGGGTGATGGTCAGTGTGGAGCCACTGTCACTGTTGGTGATGGTCAATATGGGGGAACCGGGTGGATGTCAGTAATGGCCTGACACTGTGGTGATGGTCAGTGTGGAGGACACTGGTCACCTGGTGGTGATGGTCAATTATGGAGGACACTGGTGGTGATGGTCACGTGTGGAGTGACACTGGTGGGCACATGGTTCAGTATGGGCCGACCACTGGTTGGGGGGTTTGAATGGTCAGTGTGGAGGAACACTGGTCCACTGGTGGTGATGTGTCCAATATGGGGACACTGGTGGTGATGGTCAGTAATGGGCTGACACTGGTGGTGATGGTTCCAGTTGTGGAGTGACACTGGTCACTGGTGGTGATGGGTCAATATTAACGGACACTGGTGGTGATGGTCAGTATGGCCGACACTGGTGGGACATGGTCAGTATGGCCGACCACTGGTGTGTGAGGTGGTCAGTGTGGAGGACAAGGCTGTTTGTGATGGTCAGTGTGGAGGATACACTGGTCACTGGTGGGGATGGTCAATATCGGAGGACACTGGTGGTGATGGTCAGTATGGCCCGGACACTGGTGGGACATAGGTCAGTATGGCCGACCACTGGTGGTGTATGGTCAGCTATGGACGGACAACTGGGGGAGATGGATTATCCCCATGTATGGACTGGACTGGATGGATTGGCATAGTCAGTGAAGAACTGCATCGAAGACACTGAAACACTGCCTAGCTTAATGGTTCACCTATGCAGCAGCTTTTTCATGTCAGTCCTCTGATAGTCTAGAACCTCTCTCCCACTCTCTCTCACAGCAACAATCGTGAAAATGGACGTCTCTCCTTGCTATGACTATAGAGGGGGGGTGCGGTGGCTCCGTGAGGGTGGGGGTGCTGATTGCAGGATTAC
>CM070035.1:105245260-105256697 GCA_036250615.1 Ptychadena robeensis | reverse complement strand
GATTAAATCAGGCCATCACTAAGGTTAACCAATAGTAAAAAAAAACATTTTAGAATACTATAGGTTTTCTATTCATAGAAATTACAAACTACACCAGAGGTTCAACAGCGGTGAAGATGCAAATAGAAGCATGTAGTTAAATTGTTATGTGAATCACTCATTTATTGCCATGAATCATAGTTACACATGCACTTTTTTAAGCACAATCCTAAATTCACATTCTCTACCATGTTATGCCTGTGAAACTCTGCAATTACTATTTTTAATGGTTTTATGGCCTGTGCAAAATAAAGCTACGTAGATGTTCACTAAGAGAAAACACTAACTCAGCTTGAACAAAGATCTGTTAAGCTTAAAGCCCAGAAACAAAATGTAATACAGTCCATACAAGGTACACTGAAGCTGAGAATATAGCATGGAGTGCACATGTAATATATGTAATAAACAAGAAAAAGAGAGAAAAAAAGGAGATTAGGTGGTTAAAAATGTGCTTTGTCAAAAGTTGGAGACCAAGTACAATCAAATTTAACTAATGAACCCAGTAAATTTTTCAAACAACAATGTTTCAGTCAACCTATTTTTAACGTTTCTTTAACTACAAAGAAGAGCACCTCCAGGCACATGCAATAGTATGCTACTGTTTTTGGTTTTTTAGTTAAGTGCTACATAGGGGTCTGGAAAAATGGAGTGGCCCGAGATAAGGAGAGCATGGCAATACGCCTTAGATCCCAGGGCATGGACCACAGGGCAGGTCCATCAAATATGTAGCCTAGGACGTTACTGAAATTCTGTAGATAATATACAACTACTTAAAGTTAGTATCTAGTGTCAGAGTACTAAGAGAGCATGCCTTGTTACAGAAGCATATCTGATCGCTGCAGTCTAATTCTTGTGTCCACGGATCCAAATAATAGGTGTGGGAGCTTGTAATGAACTTGTTATTTGTTATGAAGAAATTTTATGTTTCTTGAATTAATTGAATTACAGAATGCTCATCTATTGGGTTGCAAATTCCCCATGGATCTGAATGGATAAACCAAAAAATGTGATCAATACAGAAAGGGGTAACATCTACATGATAAAAGCATACCAAAAAATAGTTTTGGAAAACATGGTATTTAGTAAACTGATCAATTTGAGTGGACAGGTACTATTTAGAAAAGTTAGGGACACCCACCCTTTTGGAGGACAATGAATGGAAGCAAACTCAAGACTAACAATCTGGGCTTGTGGTTCTGCCAAATGAAACAATGGATGCCTTTATGGCCTTTATTGTATTTGTAAGTTTTTCAAGTATTGACAGACAGGGGCACTGATATAATGTTTGTTAATGGACAATATAGGCAAGTATAGTTATTTTGAGAGTATTATCAATAGACTTGAGACACTTTATTTCCACACCCTGTGGTTGGTGGTTGATCCCAAAATATTCTCTACTTGAGTACCTGACTGTTACCTAGACATCCTGGAATTTGCCACACAGGGGCAGGACTGCTACACCTGAGTTTACAGGGACAGATTATACAGCTGTTACACAAAGGAATCTGGGTCTAATTTGTGTCTTTATCTAAGAATTTTAGGAGGATTGTGGCACTTTTTACTTCTCATTGGCCCTGGTATACATCTCATTCCGTTGCCTTGCTATTGTTTATTAAAACACTCAAGCAGTTTAGAAATCAAGAGAAAAAATGGTTGGTGGTCAAAAAGGAAGGGGGCAGTTTAGTGTTTGCTTCTTCAGGATGGGCAGAATTTTGTATGTTTAATAAATTACAGTAGACAAACCATATAGATGTTTAGAATGTCAAATCTTCTGGAACACCTAAGGACACTACATAGTAGGTGCATTAACAATATCTTCATCACAAGATGAGTAAAGTATGAGACTAGCCATATCAGTGTTCGGAGTACCAGAAACAATGTACTTTCTAGCAATGTGACAAAATATTTCATACTGGGGAGAAGCCATTGAAATCTCTGGAATATGACAAGTTCTTTGCTCAGTGGACAAATATTATTCAGCATGAGAAGATACACACAGGAGAAAAGCCATTTTCTTGCTCAAAATGTAAAGCAGAATTTTCAAGGAAGGAAATACCTCACAGGAAAGAATACATTTAGATGTTTACAATGTGACACAAGCTCTTCTCAAAAACATAGCTTTGTTTCACATCAGAATAAATGTTCTTTTTGTGTTTTCCCTCTTGATAAACACCAAAAGACTCATGAAGAGGAAACATTATTTCAATGTTCATAATGTGCCAAGTGCTTTTCAAAAAAAGCTAATCTTAAACGACACCAAATAATTCGCACAGGAGTAAAACCCTACAGGTTATGTATGTGACAAAAGTTACCCAAGTTAGACAATTCTTACACAGCACAAAATGATTCACACAGGAAAAACTATATGAGTATGGCATGTGCTCCTTACAATCATATCTTACTAACACCGCAGTAGCGATGGCAAAATGAATAAAATTTGATATACTTACTTTCGAGTTTCCCAATCGAATTTTCCGAATTCGGACTGGCGAAATTTTCGCCTTTTTTTCGGGTCGTTTTTCTAGTCGAAAATTCGCCATAACGCCGACACAATTCGCATTAAACACTCAACAATTCGCATAAAGCCTAAAATTTGCATAAGGTCAAAAATTCACATGAGGTGGAAAATTTGGATTTGCTGTATGAGCTTGAGCTATAATAGAAGAATCAGTGTATCATAGTAGCAGACCTTTACAATCATAGCTGAGGATTTAAAACCAATTTATACACCAAACTTGGCATGTTAGAGCAAAACTTATTATTTAAATGTTTCCCAACCCATTATCTACACTCCAGCAAGCTGTCCCCCCCAAACCCTTCCTCTCTACAACTCCGCAATTTTTGTGAGGATACCATTTTCAGGGGCTTTGCAGTAAGCTGACAAAGATTAGACTAGCACCCATGCGCTAAGTAATTACGAGCCAATGGGCAACATTTGCTAATCACATCCGCCAATCACTGACGAAAAGTTCCCATTTTTATAAAGTTGAATTTTCGATTTCAGTCGAACTAGATCAGGCTATTGTTCTCGACTTATTCCACGTGACGTCGATAATGACCCCCATCAAAATTCGACCTATGCGGAATTTGCAAAAAGTCGAAATTTCTACTTAAAAATTCGCACTGCAAATTTTTCGACCATCCCTAACCAGCAGGTCCATACAGTAGAAAAGCCATATAGATGTTCAGAATGCGAGAAATGTTCCTTGAAGAACTTACATTTTTTGGAAGACATAATAATACTACATATAAGCTAGGCAGATCACGAACATGTGATATGTCCTCTAGGGGACAAGTCGTATCAGTTCTTTGAGTGCCACAAATGTTCTACTTGGAAGTGAAAGTTTACTGTTTACACCCAAAAAATTGTCTCGGGAGAGAAAACTGGAAACATTTGCCCAATGATGCAGGCTATTTATATTTCAAGCGACAGTAGTTGTGGGAACAATTAACTATCTTGAGAATACACGTTTGAAAGTATTTATTGAGCATTATTATTGATAGTTGTGTAGTTTTTGTTACTGAGATTAATACCAGTATTTAAATGTTAATGACTGGAATGGTGTTTGGAAACAAAGGATAAACACATCACCTCAGTTTCTAAACTGTATTTTAGTAGAAGTTTACGTTTGTATTTTATAAATATTTAGACCTAGTAACTATTAATTTATGCCCCCCAATCCTCTCTTCTAGGATGCTTGGCATCACTTACTTTGCTGGGGTAAAACTCTCGACTGTTTCTGTCCAGGCTGCCCTTTCAGTTTGTCAACAAGGAGGGAGGCTGGGGATTGCATTGCCGTTGTTCATTATGTTCTGCCAGTTTGGCAGTGGAGGTGGGAGGAGCTTACATCACAAGCACTCGATCAGGACGAATTCCTGGTTGCCATGGTAGCAGTTTGTAAACAACCCTTGTTCTGTATAGCCAGCGAGATTTTTCGATCATGTTTTCAGCCATTGTAAAGGAGGGAGGTGTTCGCAGGCACCTCACATTAGTGATCTGTATATGGTAAGAAGTCTATATGGCTTACTTTTATTTTCTTCAGTTTTTTGTTTGTCTTCCTCAATTCATAGGAACGGCCACGTTAAACTCATACTGTCTCCAAAAGACGTCATTCACACTCCAGCCTCACATCAGAAGGTAGCCATGACTCCCAGACTCCCAGTCATCACCGGTCAAGATTTTTCACCTTCTCAGTCTTCCCATAGGTCGCAGAGGCATACGCATCATAGTGGGTGTCCAGTTCAAGGACAATGCTGGGCCTGTTCTTCCCTAGCTCTTCCTAGGATGGCAGTGTGTGAAGCATGTTTATTTGAAAAGGCCAGATCCAGGGAGTAATCAACAGATTACTCAGATTATCCAGCAAGCCATCAAGGAATCCTTGAAATGCCTGGCACCTTCTCTCATGCAAGTTGTTCTGAAACCTTCCATAACTGCCCCATCACAAGTGGACCATCTTCAGCTTGCACAGTTCGCAAATTTCCAAGAATCCATTGATGGTTCAGAGGAATTTAGATGGTTCTTTAGTGGCTACAAATATCCAGGAAGTCTTTGAGTTCTCTTCAGTACAATGATATGTCAAATCTATCTGGCAAATACTGGGGTCGCTTCAGGTAGGAGGCACAGTTCTTTAAGCACCTAGACAAGCATGTGATTTAAGGATGCATTCGATCGGTGCATCGACCAGGATGTTTTGACGGGCCATCCACTCAGTCTTGCACACTAGGGGCTTGTCTGTCCAAATTCATGTCTGGGCGGACCACATCTCCAACTCATGGGTGGTCAACACCATCACAGTAGGACACTCCTAAAGTTTCCAGTCTCCCCCAAGACTCATATTTATACAAACTTCAGACGAAAGTGATCCTACAGGCCTATTTGGTCACCCTTTACGAGCAGGCTACTCCCGTGCAGAAAGGTGCAGGAGTATACTCGTCCCTTTGTATGTTGCATAAAAGGATGAGGGACTGGCATACGGTCCTGAATCTTACTCGATTGAACGCAGCTATAGTGACTTGTGAGATGCCTACCTCCACATACCCATCCATGCCGGTTTTCAGCAATACCCTAGGTTTTCTGTACTGGACCGTCATTTCCAATTCCGGTGCCCTCAGGTTTTTTCGTAAATTCTGGTATTGGTTATCCTACTCAGGAGAACAGGTCTTCAAATGTACCACTATCTCAATGATATCTTGATAATGAATGCTTCATATTAACATCTGCTAGCTCATTGAGATAAGGCACTTTCCATTCTGACACAGTTTGGTGGTATTATCAATGACCAGAAGAGCCAACTGGTCCCAACTCAGGACATAGTCATCTTGGGAGCCAGGATTAATACTCTCCTGAAAATGGTAGACACCATTGTATCCACAATTCCAATGGTCAAGTGGGCTTCATGAAATCATCAACCATTTCAGCATGGCTTCCTTCGGTAATGGATATTAAAAGATCTAACACACAGAATCGCCATCACTCCCTTAATGAAAGACAATCTCCAGTGGTGGCTAGACCCAGCTCATTTGTACAATTACCATTCTCTCTGTCCAATCACATGATCATGGTAACTTCGGATGCCAGTGCAGTAGGCTGGGGGGCAACGTGTTAGAAAATAACAGCTCATGGTTGATGGCCATGTATCCAATCCAACAAAGTGTACAATGTTTTGGAACTTTGTGCAGCTCACCAGCTGTTACTTGCTTTTCAACACCATTCAGTCCAACTGCAAATAAAAAAGCCATCCACTGACTCCGTGCAAGGAAACCAACTATAAACTTCATCACTTTCTGGTTGAGTGGAGATGCAAACAGATCTATTTGGGGATGGAATGCCCACTGCACTGTTGGAACATGTCCTGGTGAAGACTCCACTCAGTGTCCAGGAACATTGAGAACCCCTGGAATGTAAACTGCTGTTAGATTCTAAGTCATCGGTACCACCTTGTGCAAGAGATGGGAGCTCCTGTGCCTCCCTGTTTATTTTTAAAATAACTATATAAGAGAAGAAGGACATGAAAATAATGGGGTGGTGCAATTCAAGACCATTCATAGTCTTTTTAGTCCTTTTTTAGTATAAATTACATTCAGCCATATGATTGCACAAGCACTGTTGGTATTTCTGCTTTAATGCATAAGAAGATGCATTTGTGCGCACACAGTCAAAATCTCGGAGGAACTACAAAAAGCAAAGTAAGCTTAAGTGTCAAGTGCAATAACTAAATCTATATCCAGGTCTTAAATGTGTTAAAGTTCTACTTGAATTTCAATTACATACATTGACCTGGAGTTTCATATTAATTATTATATAATTTCCTAATAATTAATAATTCAAAAAAACGCACATAATGAATGGGGAATTGCTGATCCACTCTACTCTCTCTATATTATTGAAAATTTATGGTAGATCACATTTTTTTTTATCAATTAATTATATTAATTACTTATTACTTAAAAAATAAAGCGCTAAACATCTGTAACAGCTGTATTGGTCTGTAACAGAAATTATTGATGCCATTCATTTTTATTTTTTCCCTTTCCCTTTAACCTCCCTAGCGGTTTGCCCGAACTCAGTTCAGGCATAGTTTGATCGCCGATCAAACTGTGCCCGTACCGGGATCGGGCAAAACCGCCATCTCCCTGTGTGCCGGCGGCTCTGTAGAAGAGCGCCATAGACCTCCATGTTAATGGAGGGGGCGCCGCTCTCCTCTCCACACGCCGCCGGCGTCTATTTCTGTGTACTCTGCCACGATTGCCAGTGACATGAGGTGTTCATAAAAAATGGCGCAAAAACCTCAAACCGCCCAGAGGGTTAAAAATTTATGTTGTGTGCATGTGGATTGTGCTATCTCAGCCCATTAATTTAAAATAAATTGTCATGCAATGGATGAAAGTCTGAACCTATTTATTTTTCTTATGCTGTGCACCATTGTCTGGGATATGTGCATTGTGGTATTCTGACTTTTGAGCAGCTACTGTACCATGAACTCAAGTGGCATACTAAACAAATAACATACAATGAATGGAGCCAAGTATGTGCAGATCACTAACCCATGGCAAATAATTGTTTTACAACATGTTGCTACTATGCACAGATATGAATCCAGACTTATTCTAAATACTAATGTAACACAGTGAAGTTTTGGTCTTACAAATGATAGAGCTAAATCACAACAAACTTTCAGATTTTAAAATTGGATCTTTGTTCTGGAAATTACAAAAGTCTGAAATGTAAGTCTGTATGGAGAAAATATAAACCTAAGCTTTTAAAAAAATAAAAAATAAATAAATATATATATATATATATATATATGTATTTTCATGTACCATTTCCAGCAATCATTTTAAAAGATGTTTAAATTCAAATGTTAATGGCAAAACCTCTATCATATCATCAGTATCATAAAGTAAAAGGTTGGTTTGAAGTATTCATGTAAAATATATAGAGCTGCCTAGATACTTTAATTAACATGCATTTTTTAATAATGCAATTGCTCTGGAAATTAATATTTATGATTTTTTCTTGTGTAAATCAATTTAAAAGTGTGCGTAAGCACTGCATGAAATAACTGATCCAAGTAAAGAGACTCTAAAATTATTTTACTGATTATTCTTTTTAGGATTCCTGCTTTCTCTCAATGTATAATTGTACCATTCTTATTATGTAAATTCTAGATAAGATAATACCAAGTGGAGACATATGCATAGCTACATATTTCCCTTACTCCATGCATTCTGTTCAGTTAAACCACTGTATGAATGTTTGATGATGATTCAGGAATGTGGTCATTCTGCAAGTAATGCCTCTTTTCTTGTCTCTTGGAAGAGATTTATTTTTCATATTTTACAAATGTGTTGTGGGATAGATATATTTGGAGAAGTTATATCTCTGACAAACATCAAAAGGAATAAAAATCTAGTCATGCCTATATGGCATGTTTAAGTTTTACTAACCTACCTTACTGAAAATATTGTGTTTAAATGACTCAAGCTTTGGTAGCACACTGTAGAAAGAATCAGAGCTATTTCTCTTTCTATCTGATCTGTAAATGGTATTTTAAAACATTGAAGGACACCATTTCTACATTGAAAACCTCTTAATGCTTTGTCAATTTATCCTCATAGGTTCAATTAGCATTCGATTGGTGCTTGTAATGCAATTATTCAATAGAAGTAGAGTAACAGATACATTTTGGTACAGAATACAAAACAAAATATCAGTTTTAAACTGTGTTGACCTAAATATTCTAGATTAAAAGAAAAGAAAATACCTTCTGAAATGTGAAAAAAAATTACTTGCAAACATCTGTAATTTTAAAAATAAATGTTTGTGTTCAAAACAAAAAGTGCCACTTAATGCAGATGAGACATTGTCTCTGAGGTCAAAGTTAGCATATGCAAGAACTTAAGTATTCTACATATTATTTTACCTATTTTGTTACATTCCATTCTGTAATTTAAGTGTTTTGTGATGGATCTGCACAAAATAGTAAAAATTGATTAAGTGAATTTGCAGAATGGGCAAAACAAAAATTTGAACAGGACCCTCAGTTTATGCAGAATATTTTGTTCAGTGATGAGACAAACTTTTATGTGAATGGTGAGGTTAATAAACAAAACAACCGCTATTGGTCTGATACTAACCCACATTGAATAGATCCCTCCAAGACTGTTGGAACAAACAAATTTACAAAGATAGTGGGGCCATTCTTCATCAATGTAAACCCCAAGGTTTTGATTCTTTAAAAATGTTCGATAAACACCCAACAGAGCATAGGGTCTGTGGGACGGTTTTGCACCTCCCTAGCATTATACGGCGCCAGAAGCAAGTACACTGATAAGTATGATCGTGAATCAAAACTGGGCCCATGCCGGATTGGGTGAAACACTGGCTCTCTGGTGCCTGCAGCATTTTTACAAGAACTGCAGGCACACAGATCCTTTTTCCGCCCACCATCAGCATCACCGCCAGAACATCGGTGATGCCGATGGGGGTGGAAAGGACAAAATAGACTTTTGGTAACAGAAATGCCGGAAACCTCATGAACTAAACCGTAAAAAAAAACGTAAAACCGTAAAAAAAAACGTAAAAACCGTAATGTAAGCATAGCCGAAAAATTTTTTTTTTTTTGTTTTTTTTTTTTTTTTTTTTTTTGTCAACATGTTTTTCACACCTTTTTTCCTGGGCTTCGTCAGGACCAACAGCAAAAATATCTACAAAACAATAATGGATTATAATTAATAAATTGGTCTTTACAATAAAACATCATAATTAATTTTAAATTAAAATATTTAATACATAATTTTTTAACTACTACAACATACACGTCAAGCGGTCACAAGCTTCACAATTGATGACCAGCTTGGTTCGTTGGGGACAAAGGGAAAGGAACAAGCAAGTACCCCACAATACACCGCCATATTCTAGACATTGTTATTAAATTGGTATTTTAAATTATTGTTGTGTTATTATGTAATAATTATGTAGGTTTAAGTATGTTATCTATGTGGGGGTTTAACTATTGGTCCGGAGAACGCTATCTCCCTTGGGGTGGCACCTGTGCTCATCCAAATTAATGGTGGGAGAGATTACAGTTTTATAAAAAAAAGGGGGGAGGGATGATAGTGGCCTTTTGGTTACTAGACGTTTACATACAATCATTCGTTTGATTTCATTATATGTTTTGTTGTTGGTTGCCTTTTTGCATGTTTATTTCTTTTTTTAACCTTCTGGGGTTCGCACGTTTAGCAACGACTTTTTTAAAAAAGAAAAAAAAAAAAACCCCGCCATGTCAAATTGGAGCAGTTACAAGGTTATGATATATAGCCTTTCTAACACATTAAAATGTTATCATTAAACCACTTTAGTGTTGCTTTAGCGTATTGTTTTGGGTCAGTGGTCTACTTAAAGGTGATGCTTGGGCCAGTCTCCAATCCTAGCAGACAGATTGTTTAATTGTGGCAATGGTTTGTTCTTAGGGGTTCTCGGATGGGCGGGGTCTCCTCTGGAGAGCACCTTACCTTTTCCAAACTTGGGAATTTTTGGGAGCCAACACCTGCTTTTGGCAAACTAAAATTATGTGACTCTTATTTTTAAAGTGAGCAATATGTTTTCTGGTATCTCCAGCCCCGTTTCATGAAGTGTCTGGCTTATTGTTGTCATAGGGCTACCCCAGTCACTGCTATGCTGCAACTTATCTCCAGGGGGTTAAAAGCTTTTGTATCTTTGGCTTGTCTTTCTGAATAATGCCCCTCCTACTGGTCTGTGAGTTTAGTGGGGCAGCACTTTTTTTGACCGGTTTTTTGTTTTTGTATTAGTTGTGTTTTCTCAGTTAAAAGATGATTAGATTATGATGGTTGCCTTGGGATCATTAAAGATTTTTTTTAATAACCCAACCCCTTGTTCCTGGCTTGTTTGGATGAAGCCTGGCCCTTCATGTTCTGACACCTCTTGATAGTGTGTTGCAGCCTCTGGTGTGTTGTGCTGGACAGATCGTGTAAGTTTCGGTGTAACGAATAGATTGCAACCAATGGGACGTCATTTCCACTACTGATTTGTGATTTTGAAAGTAATTGGCCTTGCACAAGACTTTAGGGTACGTATATGGCAGAAGGTGTGAATACACCATGTATATATATATATATATATAGATATATATTATATATATATAGATATTAATTATATACACACAGGGGGGCCATTTATATGGATACCTTAATCAAAATGGGGAAGGTGCGGTGATAGTAACTTCCTGTTTGGGACATTTAGTATATGTGAGGGGGGAAACTTGCGAGGAGGAAGGGGAAACTTGTTCAAGATGGATGGTGTGCCATGGCGGCCATTTTGAAGTCGGCCCCCCATTTTGAATCCAACTTTTGTTTTTTCAAAGGAAAGGGTCATTGTGGAAACATCAAAACCTATTGGGAATTTTTACAAGACAAACAATGACGTGTTTGTTGACGGTTTTACGAAACTTTATTCTTTTAGGAGTATTTACAAGTTCTGTTTGCACTTATAAAATGTGTTCAATGTGCTGCCCACTCCCACTTTACACACTGATAGAAACCCAGGCCTAGGGAGAAAGGAATGCCTAGCACAGGCTTCCACGTATCCGTTAATGTCAGGGGGTTTGCGCACATCTCGTACCTTCACAGCAAGACAAGTGCCTCAGATGACCCCAAAGATAAAAAGTCTAAGGGGGTCAGATCGGGAGACTTGGGGGCCATTTCAACTGGCCCACGATGACGCAATTCCACTTTCCCGGAAACTGTTCGATCTAGAAGTCGGGACCCCTGACACCCATAATGTGGTGGTGCACCATCTTGTGGAAAAAAACTCAGGAAACCCTGCTAGCTTCAGTGCAATAAAGAGGGAAACACATTATCATGTCGCAATTAGCTTACC
>CM070035.1:105217093-105228220 GCA_036250615.1 Ptychadena robeensis | reverse complement strand
TAATAAAATTATTCCTCAAAAATACCACTTGCCTAATAATTCTGCACTCCCTGTATTTAGTTTTATGTGTAATTGGTTATATTTGTTTATTTATATCACTTTTTTTGGGATTGTCTAGCTATTTTGTTCCTGAAAAAGCGAAATACGTCGGACAGTAAAACACTATGAAGAAAGATGGATTATTTCATATATTTGCCACAAATGGTATTTATCATAGGAATCCTTGATCCATAAATTTAAGCATTTTTTTTGTAATAATAGAGATTGTAAAATGTATATCTTGGACTATATTTATGTTACAATTTAATGGTTACAAAGTCCCAGTAAGCAAGCGGTGGCTATTGGAGATAAAATGGAGGTAAAATTTGGATATGTTGTATTAGGGGCTGGTCAAAAACAGAATACGCTTGGAGAACATCCATTAGTGAAATATGTGCTCATGGTGAGCAAACATTTCTCTGTACACATTTACAATTAAAATGAGATAAAACTAAAGTTGATTTCTGCATGTGTAGCTCGAAGTTGTAATATACCTGTACAGACAGCCTTTTGTTGCCAAATAGAATCTGACATGTGCACAATATATAGCAAATCTAATTTATGTTTTATGTTGCTACAAAAGGAATAAATATTTTAAGTTAAAATAGTAAATTATTATGCTTTCTGACCTTGATAGGTGAGATAGGGGAGATCCTTGATAATCTTTTGCAAGTTCACACCTCTAACAGCATCATCTTTAAAGTGTTGACATGGAAAGGTAGCCACAAGACTGGAAGAAAAAAGAAAAATATCTACATAGTGCTAGATTTTAAATAAATAACATAGGGCCAGTCACAGAATAAATAGAACTTAATTAAAGTAATGTTATTTAAAATTGTTTTATGGCATATAGAGAACATAACGCAGTCTGTTCTAATGATTTAAATATTGTTTCAGCAGATCATTTAGCTGTGATGGCAATTGGGTAAGCCAGTTTATGTTGAACCTTTTGGCAAATACAAGTGCTAATACCTGACTTAAACATTCTTTAGTGTATCTAATATGGCATAATAAGACAATAATCAACCGGACAAGAAGATTAAGTAAAATCACAAAACAATTCCCCCTTGTGAGAATACACAGTCCCTCCATAGCATGCACCAAATAAGTAGGGCAATGTTAAGAGCAAAAAATAAAACTTTGAGCTATTAGTGTAGGATACATGACTAGCAATAGTACTAGTTAACCCCAGGACAGGGGAGGAGCTTATTAATATGATTAATAATGATTGCTGCCACTGGATTGCCAGGAAGTGCCTGTAGGAGACAGGCTTAGTGACAGGTCAGAGGGACTGCAAAGTGTGATTTACTGGTTACCTTTGAGCTAAGGGAACAGCAAGGAAGATTCCACCTGTATTAAAAGCCCTGGGGAAAAAGGCCATTTTCTTTCCACAACAGACAACATCAGCCCCTGGGTCACGGCCTTTCTATTCTATCCTTGGTAACTTGATCCCTATGAACTGTACCCTGTCTCTGGGACCAGAGACATGTATGAGCTATATTATCACTTCTCTTAAAGTAGTAAAGTACTACTGTTATAAGTTGACTATTGAGTTGTGTGGACACTACTTATTAGCAGAGGCCTGTGTAATAGCAATATTTCTGAAAGAACCTTAGTGACAAGGTAATTCTGCAACACTAAAGCAGTAATACTGGAGTTTTGATAACTGGTTTAAAAACTGGAGGTCCAGAAGGTACTGCTGTATGTCAGCTTGAGGCCCAGCAAGTTTCAAAAGTAGAGCGTCAGGACTGGTAAATAGCCTAAGAGCCTGGGATATACAGACAGGCTTGTGTGTTAGCAATTCCCTAACCAGGTTATTCAAACCACATAAAATGGGAAAACTACAGGTCCCAGCAAAGCATTCCAGTGAGTAGTCTAGACAAGGAGAGAGAGGACTACCAAAGATACTGGGTGAAAGGGTCATAGATACACATCTGGGTTAATCTTGCTACCCTAGCATGTATGAACTGTGCTGATGTCAAGTCTTTCCATTTACAATATGTGACTTCCTTTTTACATTAAAAAGGAATAGGTAATATTATATGAAATTTAGTTTCGAGGATAATTTATTAAATGTCTATGTAAACAAAAAGGAACAATCATGTATATATGTGTGTTATTATAAGACATATTGCTGTACAATTTCTTAAAATATAAATAATTTGAGTTCAAATGATGAATTTTTTATTAAAAATTGTTCTATTTCATTACCTATTTACTATTACATTTTCATAAGCTTTCAAAATGTTGGATATTTGAAGAAATCCAGCTGTTTGCTTTTTCTCCTTAGATCACATTTAACATTTTATTCAAGTTAATTTTAGAAACTAATGAGCAGTCTCCTAATTTATCCCTGGCAAGTTGATTAAATTTGCTAGCTGAATATGTATTTGGTTAGTGTTGTTTTTTAGACATAAGTTGAAATGTTCGATGTATACTTCCATATTCATAAGTATATTTTAGTCAGTTAACTCTCATGTACAAATAAAAAGTATAAACTAATAATGATAATTTTTGGTTCAGTCTTTTGTGTATAGAAACAATATACTATCTATTATCCTAACAAGCAGGTTATACATTTAAACCCTCACTAGTCTCACTCACTAGTCAACCCTCACTAAGGCTTTGTTTCCATTGAAGCGTTCCCGTGCGGTTGCAGCCGCCCGGCTGAACGCATGCCTTTAGTTGTCGCGCGTTTTTGCGGCGCGATTTTTTTTTTCATGCAGATGTGGATGCGGTTGAGGCGCGGATGTGTTTCAAAACACTGCAGCTAGCGTTCAGAAATGCGCCCTAAACCGCATCCGCAACCGAACACGCACAACCGCACCAGTGGAAAGTATATTGAAGTTTCCAATGGATGCGGTTGGCGGCGGACGCACGGCTGCAAACGCCCTGAATCTCATCAATGGAAACAAGCCCTGATTATTAACCTGCCTATCGCTTCTGATGGCTGCATCTCGTCCTGCACTTTCATGTCAGTGTTTCAGCTAACGAGATGGAGCCGTCCAGCTAAGCTCACATCCCCCGGCAGCATCACATACTCACTGTTCTGTGCTGTCCCGGGGGATGCTCTAAGCTGGCTTCGCCATGTCACCCCTCTTCCAGCTCAATTTGCATATGAATGTCCCGCGGCCCCCCGCACCCGGGGGGGCCGGATATTCATATGCAAATTGGGCTATCTTCAAAGACCACACGTGGAAAGTCACCCCCAGTGTCATCTCCACATGTGCTCTTTGAAGTTAACCCTTTCAGAGAGTGCCAAATGGCTTGTATTGGATACAGTGATAACAATCAAAGTAAAACAAAAACAAAACACATTTCCAATTGTAATGAAAATATTATTATAAACAAACATAAATACTGTTTTTAAATCTTTCATACCAAATTATTCAAGAGTTTTTATCATTCAAATGATACATTTTATAATTTTTTTAATAATAATTTTTAAAAAAAATAATAATTGTGTGTTTCAAACATTATATTCAGGATGTCTTATACGGACATATTTTTGGAAGTTACAAGCCTACAACACAAATTCCATTAAAGTCTATGGTGCGTTTTTGGTACAGAAATCTGGACCTTGCAAGATCGCTAGGGAGGTTAAACATAATTTTTACATAATTGTGTGTTTGCATTTTACATAATTGTGTGTTTCAAACATGATTATATTCAGGATGTCTACAAGACCCTTGTATGGACATATTTTGGTAAGTTACAGGCCTAAAACATAAAAAAAAACTTATCTATTCTATTCTATAGTGTGCTTTTGGTACAGAAATCTGGACCTCAGCAGAGCTCAAGGGAGGTTAGACATTCAAAAGCATAGTGTAATATTATAGCTTATATGAAATTAAATTTCAAATAATTGACTCATTGTCCCATTTATTTCTAAAATAATTGGAAAAAGCAATCTCATGGGTCAAATATAACAATACCTTTGAGAAAATATGGACCCGGGCAAAAGTTTGACACCCATAAACTAATTCATATATTTTATTTTACAGATGAAAGTGCAAGCAACTTTTACATTGCGTCTGGTCTGCTATGTTTAAATTACAATGTGAAGATTTAACAACTGCTAATTTACAACTGAGAGCAATAATTCATAGAGCATTGTGACACAAGATTTCAACTCAAGTATAGGATAGCTTACTGTTAGTTCTACAGAATAAAAATGGTACTGTGTAATTTAAATGATAATGGGCATTGTCATCTACACATCCCTCTAACAGAAAGGAAGGTGAAACATTAGCATTTACAGTTGGGGCAGTAGATAGTTCAACAAAGATAGATATTCACAACTAATCCTAGAGCTAATCAAACTAATTAATTAATTAATTAATTAGAACGAATCAAAGAGCTTATGCAAAATAGTGTTCCATCTTTAGCCAAATTTACAAACATTATTATGAATTGTGAACTATGTTTCTGATGGTTGTTAATAAACCGGGTTGGTTAAGCCATCTGCAGTTATGTGTCATTCATTGGTTGAGTGTTCATTGATATGTCTATGATTCACATCATGGTATACCATCAGACAATGTGATTTCATGTATTCTTTCCCCCCAGTCTGTTTCTCATAATTAAGATGTATCTATAATGAAAATTACAGGCCTCTGACATCTTTTTAAGTGGTAGAACTTTCACAATTTATGAATTTATTTCCCCACTGTATAAAGGAGGGTTGTGTACATGCAAGGGCCAACACCAGGGCAGGAGTGTTGTGCTATCACTTCTGGAAAAAATTTTCACAATTTTATATTCACAAATATCAAATCGAATAATAGTAGTATTTTTCTTGAAAACCGCAAATTTGAATATCGCTCATGCCGCTTATCATATCATAACGGATTGTGCTTGAATCTATAAAACAAAATTGAGCCATCCAGCCTTCCTTTGAGCAGATTGATCAGGGTCCCCAAGAATGTCCATCGAAAGTATTGGAAAAAAGTCGAGCTGGGTGTACCCAGCTTAAGTCAAAGTAACTGGACTTGCTTATGTTATTTTGAAGATGTTCCCTAGTCATCTGACCAGCTTTTTCAATTCAGAATGGCTCTTACAAAGTTTTTTCCAACAATAAATACCCTACAATGCTGCTCAGATCAGTGTTATCTGTTTATCATAAGACCCAGGTGGTCTGGGTTAATTTAAGTAAGGTGTTGAATACATTTGCAAGATTAGAGCTATGAGGTATTAATGCATTATTCCAGTTTAAGTTTTAGGATGGAATTGTATTTGGCTTCTCTCTTGCCTTTTATATCAGTATATAAATGTCAAAAGGTGATTGATTTTCCTTTTGGTTCATTCAATATTTAAAAGTTTAACTTTTTTTAAACTACATCAATGTTATAGTTTAACATATTAAAAGTAATAGGATTGGTGTCAAATGTATAATATATTATTGACAGTTACCAAATTTCTATACATTTTAGCAAGTTATTTACAGTAACCATTTTGTATTTGAGCCTTGAGTGTTATGCAAAAATCTTAAATTATGTAGCCCTTGGGAAATGTTGCAAATGTGACACAGATATCAAGTCATCTATTGAAAGTAAAATAACCCCATTTTAATTCTTACTTAATTTTAATAATGCCTTAGTTTTTTGTTTTTGAAAATTAAAGTATAACAGGAATATAGTTGCAGTTGTTAATAATTTAACATTAATGAACATAAACATCATAAACGCACATAATGTCACCTAATATACCACAATATTTGAGTATAAGCAGAGGTACCGAATATTACCTATGAAACCTGGAAAACTGATTGGCTTGAGTATTAGCCAAGAATGGTAAATGCAACAGCTAAGGCACAGAAACACACAGCTTTTGTTTAAGGGTTACATTATATGTTAATGGAACCCATATACCAACTGAGGGCCCTTCTGTTACACTGTAACCATCGGTGACAGTTGTGCGCAACCATTTATTATGGTACCTTTCTTACGCTGTGCATTGTAGCCCACCAGGAAAATTTCCTATTCATTTAAATGGGTGGGAAAAGGCAATGGACAACAGTGAACATACCACAGGGGCACTCTGTTGGAACAACAGTGCACCCCTTCAGTGTGAATCAGCCCTAAATAATAACACCCACCTAAGGGCCTTTTAACATCAGCTACACTGTGTTTTACCTCAAAGCAGCGCGCTAGTGTTATTACCACTACTTTCACACTCGCATGTGGTTTGTTATGCGTCAATGGGCAACCAGGTGCAATAATGCATAACACCCTGAAGCACCATTTCCGAAGCACAATACTAGTATGGAAACTATAGCAGAGCATGTTAAGGCAAAGAGGTGTTTTGTTTACCACAATGTATATCCATAGGCTTGTAAAGGGAATGTGTTGATGTGTGTGTTCAAGATACTTCCTGGTAGTATGTGTGTCAAGCTATCATTACCGCTGACTTTTCTTATCTGGGGGAGGAGCATTGAGGCACAACCAGAATTTACTCATTAAAAGTAATTTGTTTTCTTAATTTTTCTTTACAGAGTGTATAATGGGGTGTTAGACAGAGAGGGACATGAAGTATATTAGGTGAGCTTGGGTGTGCTTTAACCCCCCCTAGAGGTATTCCCAAGTGTGTCTCATGGTTGATTTGCATTACCATTATTGGTGACATCAAGACAAAATCACAGTAGCTTACCTTCAGTAGTTGTAGTGTCCTCCAGGCTCAGGTTGGACCCACCTTCCTGACGTCATGTTGACATGATGATGCAATGGAATGGGGTGCCCTTGCCTTTATTACATTACAGGCACAGACATCCGCGGTCCTCACAACCCCCACGTCTATAATGATGCTGGGAATGTGTAAGTGGAAGAGCAGGTGGGAAATACAAAAGGATTACATATTGTATTTTATTTTACTACTTTAGGAGGCGGTGTATTGAATTAATAGTATCACAGGGGGGTTAAACAAATATTGTCATGTTGGCATGTGCTTTACCCTTAACATTAGATTTAAAGAATTTTAGATTTTTTTTTAGAATACTTAAAACCTTCACATTGACAGATCTCACACTTTTTTTTGTAAAGCTTAGGCTGATGATAATCATATTTTTTAATATTCTGCCAGCCCATTTTGACACACAGTGACATACAGTGACACCAATTAATCATAGATGGAAGACGAATCGTTCTTAGCATTTTTATTCTTAGTAGATTCTGACAGAAACCTGCAAGTAATTGTGGCATAAAAAGTATGAGTAAGTTCATCAAGGATGTTTCATAAATTCTTTAACAAAAACAAATAGATCAAAGAGAGAAAGGGTATTTTTTCTAAAACGTCATACATTTATCGGTAAACAACATAAAACAGTGAATCTTGCATTTGCAACTAAAGTTACAAAATAAATTACCATTTCATTGTGAAGACAGACATTTGATGAGAATATTCCATAAAAAATTGGGTGATGACTAGTATAGTCAAGCATTGCAAATGAGGATCAGTATCATGTCCAATATACCATATTTTTTGCACGCTGAAGGCCATAGTTTTGGAGAAAAAAATAAAAAAAAAGTGTCAAAAGCAGCCATTCACATATTAAGTGATAATACTGCATGTTTAGACATTTTAGGAAGACTGGATCATGCAGTATTCATCCTATATTCTTCCAGCCAAGCCAATAGGCCAGGGCCAGAAAGACTTAAGTTAGCCGTACACCTGTAAATTGTTTGATTGGGAGTAGATTACTGCCCATATGGTGTGATTGACCAACAAAAATTTATATTGAAGAAGAGATTAAACAAAAGACAATCGGACAAGTCAGTCTTTTTGGTCATCGCTTGATGATTCATGTATCATTTGTGGTGGCCCTCGACCGATTCCTGTTTGATCGGACCATATTTGCAAAATCTATGAGCAGTTCAGATACACCCACCATTACATAATTTCTGATCTAATTAATTTGAGGAATGAACCTTTTTTTGAGCCAGAGATCATTAAGGGGAAAAATTTATGAGAAATCTGTTACCCAAGGTGGTGTCCAAAGTGATCACCTTGGGATTGATCGTCGATTACAGGGACATTATTAGGGACAAGCCCTTATGGAGGCATAACAGTGAGATTGATATTTTGCACAATGACTTTAATTCAAAAAATCTCTAATTAATATATGTTTATGTTTAATAATGTACGTTTAATAATAAACATGGTACATGTATTTGTTACTCGTTTGCAATCATCAGGCTAATTAATGGCAGTTATATCTCTACACTACAAATTGATTACATTTCATAACCTCCTAGAATGAATAAAAAGAAAATGAGAATTAACCATTCTAAGAATATATTAATCAGAGAACTAAAATCAAAGCTTTTGTGAATAATGCTACGTGAGATAGCTAAGCTCAAGACAATGTATTTATAAAATGTATAGCAACAGGATATTTGATGATGGCTTGCCATATTGCAAATGGATGTTAAACATCAGTGTACACCCCTAGGCAAATGAAATTAAACACAAATAAAAAAAAAACACACATACATTAAATAGAAACAATACTCACCTTTCAGCAGTTCAGATGCTGGAAAACTGCTACACAAAAAACCCCCAAAAAACATACTCACCTCTTTCACCTTCTGTTCTCATGGCAGCATCTTTGATCCTGGAGAAGTGAAGCTGCTTCCGCCGGTCTTCGAGCAGGCTCTGCACCTCCAGCTCTTTCGATATCGGATGGATGATGTTATCGGGCTGAGCTCGAAGGCTGATCCATCTCACGGGCATCGGCCCGTGTATGGCAACCTTAATCTTCTTTGAAGCATTAATATATGCCTGTCCCCAATAATTTACTATAAATCCACATCCATTCGATTGAAGAAACGGTTGTTTTATGTTTCAAAAAATGCTGTAAAAAAAATTCTGAGTGAGATGACAAAAATAATTTTGGGAAATAGTTTGGGAAGATTTATTTTATAATAGTTTGGAATATTTCCAAGAGCTTTAGAATGTCAAAATATCAAGGTAGGTAAGTGGTAACCCAAAGAACACTGCCAATAAATGGTCAAACTTAATGGTATACCTACATACATATTATTGCTAAATGATTTTAAAAACTATTGAAGGCAAAGGATCAGCAATGACATCTTTATAATTACTGACTTTATGTCAACTTGTATGTGCTTTGTTTTCATGTGTTGGCCAATTCATACTTTGTTGACAGAGCTGTCAGCAGAAAATGTTCCGTATTTTTCGGACTATAAGATGCACCGGACCATAAGACGCACCCAGTTTTTAGGACAGGAAAACCAGAAAAAAAAGATTTAATACGTTTTCACCTCAATTGGGTTAATGCAATGAATTTAAATAATGCAATATTCAATACAGCCAGTAGGTGTCACTAGCAGCAGTACACTCACAACACAACGTCATACTCCACACTGATCAGGAGGAGGAAGGGGGGCCAACAGCTGCTTTCCTCTGATCTCCTCTGCCGATGTTGCTGTTCCTGTGTCCGTGGGAGCTGCAGAGTGATTGCAGTTTCCACGGATGAAAAGAGGGATAGATGGCATATATCAATGAAGAGAGATATCTCTCTCTTCATTGCCTATGCCAGCAGGGCTCTGAGCTCATCTGGCATAGGCAATTGTGCAGTACAGATGGGAGAGCCAGATGTTGTGGGTTTGAATATTAATAATAAGTTCGCCCTTCACGGAAGTTGGGTCCAAGGTTTTTGGTCCGTTCAGGGTGGTGGAGGAGATTGTGGGTTCCGCAGACAGTCCAGTTTATGCTTCCTGACTCTGGAGGGTGTGCACCCGGTTTTCCACGTTTCCATGGTTTTAAAACGTGGCGCCAGGTTGCCGTCCCTCCCGTGCCCCTGGTCCTCCCCCCCGGGTTGGTGGATGGTGCGCTGAATTTGGATGGTCAGGTCCGGGATGTTCTGAATTCCCGTTGGTCCGCGGCAGGCTCCAGTATTTGGTGTTGGGGGAGGGCATACTTGGAGGATGCATCCTGGGAGCCGGCTCGGGTCCGGGCTCCGGAGTTGGGTGCCGCTTTCATGCTCGGCACCCCTCGAAGCAAGGCCTGAGGGCGTTCAGGAGGCCGTCCTTGAGGGGGGGCCTTGTAGGCCTCATGGGTCACCTGGGGAGCGCGGCGCCCATCGGGGTCCCAGTATGGTTAGTGGTGTACACCAGGGTGGTGCGTCCTCCCCAGTGATTACTGACCTCTGGATGTTGGGGATACCCCTGCAGGGGTACACGGAGCGGGTGGAAGGATCTGCAGCAGACAGCGTGCAGAGCAATGGCTGGCGTGAATGTGAGTGAAGGCAATCTGCGCATGCGCGGACCGGTGGAATAGACGGGCGAGCGCACAGCAGCGTACATCTTAAAGAGAAAGACCCCTCCCTCTTCAGTCACTTCCTGCAGAGGGAAGGGTGCTTAATTGATCACGGGCATTATAAATAGTTGAGGAGCAGCAACAGACAACGTGCGTGGTATTGCAGTTACTGTGTTAAACTTGAGGCCTTGATGCGTATTCCTCTTCCCCACTATGTAGAACCCGTTGTACCGACCCCTTGGCTTGCCTGACCCGTTACACTACTTCTGGAATCCCGACTACTGCTTTTTTTAGACCGATATTCTCTTGGACTGCCGCCAGCCCGACCCATTGCTTGACTCGACTATCTGACTTCTCAGCCCTTCGGACTTCAGGAATTGGACACTACTACTCTTAATAGCTGAGAATTCCACATTGGAGCAGACCCGACCATACCTTCCTGTCCTACAGGGGTAAGCCACACTAGGGGAGAGAACCTGTCCTAACTGCCGCGGAAACATCACTGGTTGCCCCCTCCTGGGACATAGGCCCATCTCCCATAGGGGGCGCCCTGGGGGGAAGACCCGGTTCACGGACTGGACCTCCCCCGTGGTCGGTTCCTTCCTGTCATCGCCAGAACCCCGTAGGAGGGGTTACAATAGGTTAGTTTATAAACATTATTACTAGTGAAAAATGTTCTGTGGCTGGCCTAAATCAAACAAAACTGTTGTGATATTGAGCCTCTCTGTTGCAAGATTATCCTCATTTACGGATAGAAATATTGATGATGTCATATAAATATTCAGATCAAAGTACTCTCTATTAATATATATT
>CM070035.1:105205022-105215688 GCA_036250615.1 Ptychadena robeensis | reverse complement strand
GTAGGTGATTTCCATTTGGCCTGCAGTGCTGTTAGTCCGCCGTCCCTAAGCGTTTGACAACGATCCTGCTCGTCCGAGCTTTAGGCTCGCCTCACCGCCCTAAAGCCGCCGATTGTGAGACTTTTTTATGCCTCCCCGGGCAAGCTTCTGCCGATTGTTGTTACACATCGCCGTAGGCATTCCCGGTTTGGCGGACTTCCCGCCCCTGATGCCGCACGGTGACGTGGAAGGGGGAGGGGGGGGGGGGGCGCCGCCCATAGACCTCCATGTAATGCAGGAGCGCCGGCTTTTCTCCTCCCGCGCAGCTGTTGTCAAGTAAGACAACGCTGCGCGTAGAGCTTCCGGCTGGATGCCGGAAACGGCGGGCGTGGTATATTTACACTGCCTTATCGCCCATATCGTCCGTTGAAACGGCGCGATATGGGCGTGCGCTAGGGAGGTTAAATGTATTTAAATAGTCAAAATAAATTCTATATTTCAACTTTAATCGTCCATTTTGAGATCACTTATTATAAATTTTTCCTAATGAAATAAAGTATTTCATATTGGTTGAAGTCTGTTACCACCCCCCTATACGTAGTTTTTGTTTTTTTCTGACTTATGATGCTTTAGTGGCTATAGCGCAGAGATTGTTTTTTGTGTATGGTGTAGGTATTAGAACAGGCTATGATGTGATTTTTGATCACATCAAGATTTTATTTTCAGTTCTGTTATTTACTGCTTTAACTTTTAGCTCTGTTTCTTTAACATGCTTCTAACCTGCATGCACTGGCTGTAATTTTAGGTGTCTGCTCACCTACATCCACTGCCGTATAATGTTTTTAGAGCAGTGGTGCCCACTGATTTGATGTTGAGCCAAGTGCGGCCTCACACCCTAAAGCCGTCATAACATTTTCGATCTATACTGCTTGCATCAGTCATTTTTTTGAAAATTACAGCCGCAAGCTAAAACATTATTTTTAATTTTTAATAACACATACTTTTAAATTTACTCAAATTAAATTGTCTGTGCGTTTGCATGTCCATTGCCATGTCACCTTGTTTCATGTATTTTTTGCCATGTCACCTTTCCCATTGTATTTTTTTGCCATGTCACCTTTGGCCCATTGCAATTTTGCCATGTCACCTTTGTCATGTAATTTTTGTCATGTCACCTTTGTGTCCGTGTAATTTTGGCATGTCACCTTTGCCCATGCATTTTTGCCATGTCACCTTGCCTGTCATTTTGCCATGTCACCTTTGCCCGTGTAATTTTTGCCATGTCACCTTTGCCATGTAATTTTTGCCATGTCACCTTGCCCAGTAATTTTTGCCATGTCACCTTGCCCATGTAATTTTTGCCCTGTATGTCACCTTTGCCCATGAATTTTTGCATGTCACCTTTGCCCGTGTAATTTTTGCCATGTCACCTTGCCCGTGTAATTTTTGCCATTCACTTTGCCGTGTAATTTTTGCCATTGTCACCGTTGCCTTGTAATTTTGCATGTCACCTTTTTCCATGTAATTTTTGTTCCATGTCAACCTTTGCCATGTAATTTTTGCCCATGTAACCTTTGCCCATTAATTTTTGCCATGCCTGTCAGTGAGAGGTGAGAACTGCCTTCCGTGCTGCTGATTGGTTGACACTGTGCCAATCATCCAGCCGGAGGCTGA
Source organism: Ptychadena robeensis (assembly GCA_036250615.1). Lineage (NCBI taxonomy): Eukaryota > Metazoa > Chordata > Amphibia > Anura > Ptychadenidae > Ptychadena > Ptychadena robeensis. Next base: position 105,214,035 of record CM070035.1, on the reverse strand, counting down.
CAGGTTCCCTCAGCTCTCCTATGCTGAAGGAACATCCCGGGCAAAGAAGCGCCATTAACGGGATCGGCGGGCAGCGGGACAAACATGTGATTGGAAGTAGGCACGGGCGCCAACGGCCGCGCGGGAGCTGCCAAGTACGGGAAACGGGCCGCTGCCGCCCGCGTGTTGGGCACCTCTGTTTTAGAGCGTCCTTTTTTCTTTAAAATTGTATTTTGGGGGGGGGGGGGGGGGGGGGGGGGGGTGGGGGGGGGGGTGGGGGGGGTGGTGGGGGGGTTGGGGTGTGTGTTTGGGTTTTTTGCTTGTGTGGTGGTTGTGGGGTTTTTGGGTTTTTTTTTTGTGTTTGGTGGGTTACGGTTGGTGGTCCTTTTTTTTTTTTTTGTTTTTTTGTTTTTTTGTTTTTTTTTGTTCGGGTTTCTTTTTTTTTCTTTTTTTTTTTTTTTTTTCTTTCTTTTTTTTTTTTTTTTTTTTTGTTTTGTTTTGTCGTTTTTTTTTTTTTTTGTATTCTGTTGTTCTTTTTGTTGTTGCTTTGTTTTTGTTGTTTGTATTGTTTGTTTTTTTTTTTGGTTTCTGCTTTTTGTTTTTTAGTTGTATTTATTTTGTTTTTTTTGTTTTTTTCTTGTCTTTTTTTTCTCTGATCTCTTTTTTTTTTGTTTCTTTCTTTTTGTTTTTTTTTGTTTTTTTTTTTCTTTTTTTTTTTTGTTTTTTGTTTTTTTTCATTCTTCTTTTTTTTTTTTTTTTTTTTTTTTTTGTTTTCCTGTGTTTTTTTTGTTTCGTTGTTCCTTTTCTGTTTTTTTTTTCTTTTTTTTTATTTTTTTTTTGTGGTCTTTTTATTTTTTTTTGTTGGGTGGGGGATTTGTGGGCGTTTTTTGTCGTGTGTAATGGCTACACTGGGAGAAAATGTTTCCCACACCTATCGGGGTCCTGTCGCCTCCATTGATAAATTAGGCTCGTTGCTCAGGTGCTCGGTAGAACACATGAATATCGATATGTGCTCGGACCCGAACACTTTGGTGCTCGCTCATCACTAATAACTATGCTAGGACAGAGCCCCCTGCCACTTCTCTTTGGCTTCTATGTATGACCAGTGCCTAATGCGACCACTATTACTCTTGTACAAGTTCTGCCAATGCCTTCTGAAATTTATGTGACCCAATGCTGTTTGTGAGTTAGGGACCCCCTTTAATCCTCTTTGACCTGTTGCATCCTAAAGAATTCAGGTGTTTTTTTATTCAAATAGACCTCCAAGTATCTGACCCAGTTTGTGCTAAATACTTCTGTCTGCTGCTTTCCAAGACCTTGGCCCACATCACATTTTACAGTGCTCAGGATGGTAAAGGTTGAACCTAAGGGGGAAAAAGATAAGAACAGGCTTTTAGGTGATATTTCAACCTTTTTAAAACGGGTTGGGGCAGCAGAAAGAACACTTTGCAAATGATATTTTTTTTAATAGTATGATAAGTAATTTGAAGTTCTTTATGTTTACAAAACTGGCAGCAACCCAGAGCAGATTCACCCATTTTTTACTATAATTACCGAATCAATCATGTTAATACAAATTGCTTGCTATATTGCATCTCTTCTGATCCACTCCCACAGCAGCTACAATGAAAAAATGATGAATCAGATATAAGAAATAATGTTTATATAATGTTTTACATTAACATGTAGTGGATAGTTAATATGTGTTTTAATTAAAACAAATAATTAGCTTAATGGTACACTTTTTAAAAAAAATTAAGTATAGGCATGAGCAAGAACTGCAAGCACAGAGCTACAAAAACTGCATTTGTTCCACTTTGTCAATTGAACATTTTTCCAATATTGACACTTAAGAAATTGCATGAATATCTGGAGAGTACTGGTTGTTTACAACATGTCATGACAATCTTCCCTAGTCTCTGTTTTTGGACTATTGGGTAGGGTTGCAAAACGTTAAAATTTGGAGGTGGCAGTGTCATGCTTTGGAGATGCTTTTCTAAAGCTGGAACTGTGTTTCTAGGAATTAAGAACAATATACCAATTTTGGCCTAAAACTGGGTGAAGTGGAATGTCACCAGTTATTCAAATCAACAAAAGAATAACTTTAACAGGAAAAAAATTGCTGATTAAAAATTTAAATCTGTGGAGTGATCTGTAAAGGGCTACGCACAAGCAATTTCTAATCTGACAAATTTGGAGGGCTTTTGCAAAGAAGAGCGGGCTAATATTGACATGTCAAGTAGTCACACGCTGTACTGTCATTAAATCAAATTGTAGTGTAGCGAGCTGTAAGTCTTTTCTACTAAAATCTTTTTGTTTTGCCTCTGTCCACAATACAGTTAAAAAAACATAATAACATATATATTTTTATATTGACAATAACATAAATATTTTCAATTCAAACACTGTGCTAAGCCCAGTTGGCACTGTGCATTCTTATAAAGAAACAACAGATAGATTGGAGGGTAGGTCTAATCACTGTTCCCATCCCCAAAATAATATTGAAATTCGGAAGGGTCCCTCATGGGACTTTAAATGGAACAGTGATTCAATTATTTACTAGATCGAATTAGCATAAAATACATTTTTATTGACGAGATCCTTGTCACAACGAGTGATCTTCTTAAAAACACCAATTTTTTTGTACAACAACAGCCTTGTACAAAAATTGGATAAAACACACTTCAGTGTAATGCAAAATGCCCATAGCAAACATAGATATTATATAACACGTAAATCCATACATAAAAAAATGAACAGTAGAAGATGATTCAGATAAGGTGCATGTAGGGCAACATGTTTCGCCGATAGGGCTTCTTCAGGCCAATGCACCCTAGGATGTATGTAGATCTGTTGTGGAAAGGGAGATGCACCATGTGAATATTAAAACTACAAGGCTGAATGAATCCCCCTCCCCAAACGAAGGGGAACTAAGGATTATGCTGTGTAAGTGCCAGGGTGTAGGGTAAAAGTGTAGGGTAAAAGTGGCAACATACCTTTTATAGTGTATAGAGATTTCATACAGTTGGTAAACAAACAGACAAAGTATCGAGCAACACATAAGATAACACTATATTCTTATTAACAAATAATCTATAAAAATAAATATACACCCTTCCAGTTCTGCCAAAACGGGTCTGGTATGTTCTGGAAGGGGGGATCCCACACTTCTTGTAGTCCCCTTTTTCCAGGGGAAACCTTTTCGGCGGACCATGAACAACCGGTTTGCCCCGAACTGTACGACGGGTAAATTGTATATATAAAGTGGGAATATAAGCTAAAAATGGTAGCCTTTCAACAGGCGAAACAGGTTCTGTTCACCTTCTCACAAGCTAATGGACTGGTCCAACACCGGACTAAAAATCCACCCTGGACTTCTCCTGGTCAGCTCCAGACCCAAACCACAAATTGTCTATTGCTTTCAACAGATGAGTCTGCAGGACAATTCTGGAGCTGCTACTGCAAATAGCATCTACATTCGGGAGCAATATACCTCCCATCTACACCAATCTCCTATAAAGTGACTGGCCTTTTAACCCTCAATATATATCTACTCGGAATTGTTTGTTTTTCTATTAAGTTGTACAGGTTATAGGTTATTTAGGTACATATAGGTACATTAAAATGATTTATTGTGATCTGTTTTTTATATAATACAAAAAGGGTAGGTTAGAGCACATGTTCAGGAACATGTTTGTGGTTTTGTAATTAATTTTAGGATTTTCTGGTAGATTATGAAAGTATAAACCAATTATTTTGTGCATCTTTCAAAAGTAAAGATAGTTGAAGACACAATAAAGATTTTATGTTTTTTTCTACATTTAATAGAACCTTGTTACAGTTGACAATAATTGAAAACCGAACCATTTCTTTTTCCTTTTGTTCACTGGAAAATCTACAGTGGTTCCAAGAAGTCATTTGTCAATTGTCTGATTGCAAAACTTTTGTGTGCAGCTTTCCATGAGCAGCTTTTCAGTTCAAGGAATCTGACTGCTTCTGGGATGATAATAGAGCTGTATAAGGGAAAGTATTCACCTTTATCAGCACTTGCAGATATTTTGCTTAGCTGTTACCATACAATACAAATAAAAAGTGTGGTTAAAAAATAGAGCAACTCTGCTAAGTGCAGCTAAAATCACTCAAGTGTATTCTTTTTTATCATTCTATTAAAAATTTTGATTTGACCTGGGTTCTTTATTATCAGTACTAATAATAGCTAACACACTGCTTACGAAAGCCAATGCTCTTTTGCTCTAAACAGACTCTGTGGTATGTCAATTTATTCCAAGATAAGCATGTCATCATGAATAAGGAACGCAAGGAACTTTTTTTTCTTCCACACACGCAGTCAGGAAGTCTAAAATTGGTATAATAAACACTGTCATAATATTGCTAATGATAACTTAGTAGTTCTGTTTAGTCATTATCATGCCATTCTTAATTTCCTTTCACACTACTGTAAAATGAAGAATTATGGGAAAATGTAAGTGAATTTCTATATGTATTATATGTAAAAAAGGAAACAATATTTGTAAAATATTCAAGGGCTAAAAGTTAAGAACCAAGGATTATTATTAGCATGTTCTATGAAAAGTTCTACTACAGGAGATCTCTTGAACAATCACTCTTCGGGATCTGCTGCTCAATTATGTCTTTGGTTAGCTTGACCTGTTTTGGCTTACAAAGGAAGCAAAAAGCAAAAAACAAACAAACTGGGATTGGCTTAAGATTCTGTCTATGAGCTTCAAGACCCTGGCATCCTTGCCAAAACTGCTTAAATGTTTTTGAAATAAACCAAATTTATCTGCCTGTTGCAGTCCTATTAAGACTGCACAATGACCTTTACACGCTTTTATAATAATAAGTAGGTAGTTGATGTTTTGAACAGCAAACGAAGTGGGTCAACAGTTATAGCATTTAAAAGTCCATTTTAAAGTGCAGTTGACAAACTGTAAGCTATACTAATGCCTGCCATACACACCCCGACAGGTGCAGACTGACCAGCTCCGATATGTACCGGAATGCAAACGTGATGACGCTCAGGTGAAAAATCGGCCGCTTATCGGCATGTGTATGCCAGGCATAAGGCTTCATTTAGAGTTTTTATGTAAACAGGATAATTAAAGCTAATGAAACTAACCCAGTTTGTTTAGAGTTTGTTTGCAAAACAAACTCTACCCCAATTGGGATTGTCGAAACTTTGGCCATGACAGCTGCGGTGATTCTCTACCCAGCCATAGCCACCAATTGATTATAAGACTTTTATAGCATACTGTATTTAGATTAACTTACTAAAAGTAACCAAAAAAACCTTTTTCTACCAATAAGACAAACCGTTAATATATTCTGAATGTACATAGAGGTTGCAGCATGTTTACTAGAACTATAAAACATACTTGCATCACCAGAATACATATTTATTAAACAAACAAACAAACAAAACAAAAGGTAATGTATTGTGCAACATCCTAAGTACAGGTTCGACTCCCTCATATTGATCAGCCTGAATTAAGTGTATCATCTGGATTATATTAGTCAAGCTCCTTTTTTAGATGGTTTTGAGATGGTAAGTAGTGATGAGCGACTAGGCAATATTCGAATTCGTGTAATTTCGCGAATATCCGCCATAATATTCGATTCTATATTCGTAATCTCGAATATCCGCATTTACGACATGAATTGCGATCTAAAAATCGCAATTGCGATCCAATATGCGCAATGCATGCAAGTCAATGGAGCTCGGATATTTGACTGGGAGAATATCCGTCACTTCCGTTTTAAAAAATCGCATTGCGATTATATAATCGCGATCCCATTCATTGCAATGGATCGCGATGATAAAATTGCGCTTATATATGACATATTCGTGAATATTCGCAAAATGGCGAAATAGCGATATTCAAGCTAAATATTCGAAAATTGAATATTCGAGCTCAACACTAATGGTAAGTGCTATCATCCTTTTTCTTGCTACAATGCATTCATAGAAACCTGTCAGTCACAAACACCCACATGAAAACTCTATGTACTTTATTTTTGTGTATCTATGAATTTTCTTTGATAAGTTTGTAAATCAACTGGAAAAGGATAACATAAAAGCATTGTGATGAGGTGTTCTCTGCCATCTGTCATCTTTCAATTCCTGAAAAACATATAGAAAAAAGTTTGCATGAAAGCTGATTTAAATGTTCCTCTACCATAGCATCCAATCTTTTAGTTTTGCCAGTTTTGTGTTGTTCATTTAGTATCTTATCATAATATTATTAAGATGTTCATATACCCTTTTTCAATTTATTAGGCAGTAGTTATTATTTGTTGAGGTAAAATGAAATATTTTATCTTTTATAACACTTCCTAAGAATAAAGTATATTGACAATGCCTGTAGTGTTAAGATTTGCTAACCCTTAGCAATCTTTTTGCCAGCCCATTGAACATTTGGTTACCAAAATTGGTGTCTTATGTGTTATGTACATTTTTGTCCAAACACACACACCTAAACAAATTAAAGTTTTAGTAGGTAGAAGTGTGCCAATCAGATAAAAGCATTATATTTTTATTTACCTCTCAAGACAGACCCCTTAAAATGACGACAGCAGCAAAGCAAGAGAAAAGTTGGTAAAGGTTTATTAAAAATTGTGTGTTTTGGAGACACCTTTATTGATCTTCAATGGAGGTGTCTCCAGTGGCACGGAGCCATAGTGCTTTGAAGAGCACCTGAACGGGGTGTCAAGTGGAAAAAGTTCTCATTGGCTAGCTGCTCTAATGTACCAGGTTCCAATTAGAGATGGTCGAAATGAATAAAATTTGATTCTACTTCAATTTCGAGTTTCCCAATCGAATTTCGATTCGACTGCGAAATTTTGACTTTTTTTAAGTCGAAATTTCTGAAGTCGAAAATTCGCATAACGCCAAAAATTCGCATAAAACACTCCAAAATTCGCATAAAGCCTAAAATTCGCATAAGGTCAAAAATTCACATAAGGTGGAAAATTTGGATTTGCTGTATGAGCTATAATAGAAGAATCAGCGTACATAGTAGCAGAGCTTTACAATCAGAGCTGAGATTTAAACCCAATTTATACACAAACTTGACATGTTAGAGCAAAACTTATTGTTTTCAAATGTTTCCCCAACCCTTCTCTACAACTCCAAAACATTTTGTGAGGATACCATTTTCAGAGTCTTTGCAATAAGCTGACAAAGTTAGCTAGCACCATGCAAATTTTTGCCAATGCGAATTTACGCCAATGCGAATTTACGCCAATGCGACTTTTCCAATCACTCCCGCATGCAAAAATTCAGTCGAAATATCAGGCTGATTTTTGACTTTTTCGGCCAAAAGTCGAAATGACCCCATCAAAATTCGACTATGCGAATTTTCGGCAAAAAAGTAGAAATTTCTACTTAAAAATTGCCACGCGAATTTTTCGACCATCCCTAGTTCCAATTCCACCCAGCTCATTTTCTGCAAAAACTTTGTGTAATATACTTTTGTTTATGTGCGGGTTTCCTTCATGCACTCTGGTGTCTTTCCCTTTATCAGACATGTACATGTAGGTTAATTGGCTTCCGTTCAAAAAATTGGTTCTGGACTTGACTTGTTTAGGACTATGACACATGAATATGGTACATAAATACCATATAGGGCTAGAGTAATGATTAGAAACAAACAGCATTTATCATAAATAAGCTTGAAGACATCATCTAGATAGGAAATTGATCAGTTGACTCTTGTATTGTGAGATAGTGCAGTAAATGTCATGCGTTATTTAGTATTGATAAGCAAAAAAAAAGAGTTTGTAAACAATGTTAGGGCTAGTTTGCACTGCTCCATGTACAGTGTTCTCTCTACTGCGGGGAAAAATGCGCGGACACAGTTCAAATGAATGGTATGGGATCCACTGATGTAACTGCTCTGATTTAAACACAGGAAACTGCATTGTTATTGCTTCTTTTACAATTCAAATCAATAATGCGCATTACAGAGGCATTCACGCTGCCCTACAGAAACATACCCTGAGTGTAAAGTACTTACCCGGCCTCCAATCCCACATTGGTGACCCCAGGAATTGTGGACCGTGTCAGCGCAGTGCACCCAAGACACCATGGAGATGTGTTTAACATAGCACAGTCCAGGTGGACATGTGCAGTTTGAATTTTCTGCAACCCAACCAGCTGTAAGAGACTCAGCAGCTACTATTTAACCAATTCTTTAGTGCTGTGTGGCATATTGTGACTAGGAAATCTGCCCATTTAATGAGGCTCTGCCTTGCTTTGCCCGTTATAAGCTCTGTATAGCAATGTGCTTGGGTGTGTTCCTGTGTATCTGTCAGCCTGCAAGTGTCTTGGCAAAGTGGCACAGCCTGATTTTGTTTTGTACCCTGCTTTATTGGAGTGATGATTGTTTGAACCTTGGCTTGTTTTTCAGATTAGCCAATAGAGACTATTACCTGAATTTCTGATGTTGATAGTGATTTTGTGCTCAGGCACATTACACTGAGTAAATATTGCTGTGACATATAAATAGATGTTAAAAGAACTATACATAGCTTTTATCTTTTTAAAGTATTTGCCTATCTTGCTGTCTAACAAGAGAGATCAGCTTGCAGTCGCTGGATTTATCTTCAGTATACACTGAAGTTAGATTTTACAAGACATTTTTCAAGCAAAAAAAATCCTTACTTGGCTCCAAATAAGTATTCCTTGCTAAAGCTTTCCCCATAAAATAGTGAGTTATCTGAGTCAAGTGATCTGTCAATTTCTAAATTTTATCAGGTTGATTTGTAACTGGAAAAATGTTTGTAAAATGTCAGTTAATAGACCAGGGTCCATCTGTTGGATTTGCCTTTTGTTTAATAATAATGTTCACACCCCATGATACCATAAAAGATGTATCCAAAAAGTGTGTTGTTGCAGGTTGTAGAATTCACAACTTACGCATCCATAAGACCAAAAAGGTCAATGCTTTGGCTTTGTTCTTTCATAAGGTATCAGAAAAGCAAAGGATCTTCCATGAGTTTGGAAAAGTAGCTT
>CM070035.1:105149990-105163299 GCA_036250615.1 Ptychadena robeensis | reverse complement strand
CCCGACACAGAGCCAGTTTCAGCAGCTTATCCCTCCCAAAATGAGCACACAGAGACACCGGGACAGTGCCCCCCAGATGTTGCTGGGGGGAGAAGACCCATCAAGGGAACGGATAGGTCGGGTTTTTTTTTTTTTTTTTTTTTTTTTTTGTATCGCGTCTTCCTCCAAAGACCGAGTTAACAAAGGAAAAAACCAAACACGAAAAAAAGATGCACTAACCAAAATTACAATGAATAGTACTACATTAAAACGGAGGTAACATATACAAAATAATAATAATAAACCAATCTAAAAAATCTACAATTTAAGTACACAGTTTACCGCGAGATCAAAAACAACAGGACAAGAGCAAAAAGAAGAGGGCAAAACAGAGGTATAAACCACCCGGCGTGAGTTTTGGCCATTATACAAGAGCATTGGTTACTCTTTCTGCCTTTTCCTAGTAAGGGACATGAATCTTCCACAGCTTGCCATACATGCAAACTTGTATATCATGTTATTATTAAAATGTGTTTCCCAATAGATGCTCAATTCAAACACCTTATCTACAAAATTGGAGGAAGGGTTAAACTGATGGACTCGTTAAGTCCTGGTTTGGGGTAGCATCAGTTTGTGTATGACAGTGTGCTCTATCTGGAGCAACGTCTGTCCATAATCCCCTAGTTTCCGATATTGGTGCAACAAGAAATGTAATATATAACTGCTAATGTTATTATCATGTAGGCCAATATGGCGAGCAAATCTGAGCCGTCAAACCACCATACGTGATGGGCTCATGCGTGCCCCTGAAGGATTACGGAAAAGGTGTATGTCAAGGGATAGTTTTATAAATTTAGTAACAGAGTGTCCCTGACCAATAGGTACCAGGTATTTTTGGGATATGTCCTTAATCCAATGTGTTGGTTACTATAGTAAAATTGACTCTGTGGTATTTTATGATTCTGGTGCTTTGGACCGAAATATAGCTCCTCCTTGTCATGGGCTGGCCTTTGTAGGCCTTAAAGATTGTTTTTGCTATAGTGACAGTAAACCGGTTCACAGAGTCTGCAGCTTTGATCAAATGAGCCTCCAGGACAGTCCTTTGGATCTGTGTATTGGCTGTAGGGGTATTGAACTTATGAAAGAATGGGGGTGCGAAACTTGCTGTGTGCAGCGTTGCCAGCAGTTTCTCTGAGTCCGTTGAAAGGGGGTGTGGCACCTAAGGTCATATGGATTGGCCCCAATACTGCAGGATCTTGTGGATATGTAGATGTTCCAGCAAAGTAGGCAGGACTGAGACAATGCGGTATCACTCTATATTCTACCCAAAGGCCAGTTAACAGTGCTGCAGTGCGTGGATGAAACTATGACATTATGGCTTTGAATCCATGACTGGACGACTACCGAACAATTGCACCATCCTGAAAAAGTGGTCGGAGGCACCACCAAAACGAATTGATGTTTAATATAAAGCTCTTGTGTACACTCATAACGGGTGCTCCAGCAGCTTTTTATTTTCAGGGAAGCACCAAAATATTCCCATTGCATAAAGTACAGGTAATTTTTAATAAACGTGTAAATAAACAAGCATACAATATCCAACTTAGGTAACCCAGGTGGATGTGCCTGGATCATAGGGAATTGAAAATTACATTGTGGAATTATTGTATGTACAAAGTGCATCACATTACACAGACTTATGTATGATTTAGTCAATCTCCTGCCAATGTTTCCACCAGTTCGTTGAAAAGGGCAGCCCAAATATTAGTAGTGTCCCTTTGATTTGAATGTGGACGCTAACGCCTTATGTGCATGGGACCCCTCGCCTATGCAATTTTCAAAACGTGGGCTTACTTTCACAGTGCTGTAGGCAAAATGATATGGGAGTTTAAAATACGCCTTCCCACTAAGTGGGCAAAACATATCAAAGATCATCAGCTCTTAGAGGAGCGTTAGGGAGTTAAATCCACAACATTTCATATATAATCAACCTACGCCTGCCATACACCAGCCACCAACTGGGTGCTGACAGATGAGTGCCGATGAGATCTGTAATGCAGCGTGATGACGGTCATCACGCTGCATCCCGGGGCTGTGAATCGCGGGCCACCCTTTGTGTGCTGGCATGTTTATTTCAAAAAGACGGGCCAGTATTCATTCAATGTAACGGATCGGCTGGCCTCGGGGAGAACATCGGAAATGTCCATTCTTGGCCGGCCAGAGCTGTGGAGCGGACAGGGACCTGTCACCATGGGGTACACACCGATTGGCGGCCGATTTTGCCCGCCGACGGCGCACGCGTGCACGCCCGTCGGTCAGGCAAAAATCGGCGCTAATCGGTGTGTGTATGGCAGGCTTTGTCTAGCGTAAATATTGGCAGTGAACCTTTAGAGGAAAACTAGATTAAACCACCAGCCAGATAAGGGGGGAAAACAAAAAATCCTTCAAGCAGCTGGTTGAGATTCTATCTGGTTGGATTTCATCCTGGGACCCTAGTATAGCATGAAGGGCTAGGCACTTGAACTATCATGCTACCCACTTCAGATTTTTTAATAAAGCTGTGGGGATGCTTGATTTTCTGCTAAAAGTTTGAAGAAATACTACCTTTCTTCTTAAAATTCACTTCAGACAACACCAGTCTTTTATTAAATAAATGGGTTCCCTTTTGATGTAATAGACATCATTAGAAGCACCAATTGGGGGGGTCACATTTGTTGATTAAAACTGATTTTTTCTTACACATTCAAAACTTAATTAGGTTAAAGCAGGCCAGCAGTTACCCAATATAATTAAATTTCAAAAAGGCCTTTTTTAGCAAATGATCAATGGATTAGCAACCATAAACACTTTTACAGTAAGGAGGTAAAAAAACGACTGCATGAAAACAAGGCAAAAACCAGAATTTACATATCCCTAGATCCTTACTTATATAGTGTACATTATGTAAACCTATTTCAAATAAAACAAAGGAATTAGGAGAAAAAAAGAATTTAGCCATTCTTTATAAAATTAGGGTAGAGTCAGAATAATGTCACTGAGCTTGAATGGCAACAAAAATCTATTTTTCACATAAAAAATTAAGAGTCTGCGAGCTCCATATGCTGGATGCTTGTCCTGCCTTGTATGTGCACCACTGATCCACACTAATCGGCAGAGCATGACAGGAGGAGGGAAGCTGTCAGGTACGGAGAAGCTGACAAGCTTATACCTCTTTCAACCAGGGAACACGAGCTCAACCAGCAGGAGCGGCAGTAGTTCCCTGGTATTTTTTCCGGGATCAGATGCTATGATGTAAATGGTGCCTACGATTACAGCAGAGCATCTTAATGCTGCAGGGCGTTTGCAATAATGCTCATTGCTGTATTGTCAATGCAAATGCATTGCCAGTCTGACAGGTACAACAAGTTTTTCTCTGGAAATTCGTGTGCACCTTGCATTAATGCTAGCCCCCTACGTTAACATTAGTTGCTGGGAGAAAAGTTCGATGCTGTTGATTGAAGGGTGGTTAGCTACTTGGCTATTATAAACCCCCTTTTTTTTTTTTTTTTTTTTTTTGTTCCATCCAGTGATCGAGCTATAGCTAAGGTATTCTGTTACATGTAGTATCATACTTGAGCCACCAAAGTCCTTCTTGAGGGTTGGGGTATGCTGTATATGCATTGCAGAGACATCTGACTAAATGTGATGGCTGCAGAAGGTACTGTCAGGCTGCAGCTCACTCCAGCTAAGTTTGGCAAAACTTTTATCTAGATGTGATTTGGCCATATTAGACTGAAGAAAACAGCATTAAAAACTCCTTATTTGGGGGAGAAGTTTAGCCATTTGATCACAATCCCCCAGGTGGTTGCACCCTTTTGACTTTTGGGGTTTATTGGTATTTTGGCTAAATATGACCTGAAGGTGAGAAGTTCGCCCTCCATTAAATTCAATGGAGGTCGCTAGGTGGCATGTTTGCGGTGGGTATTTGGCAGAAGTCGATTCGCCTGTCACAAACAGCAGCAGCTGATGTTCGGCATCACTAATTAACATAAAGGCGCTAAGCATGCGCTAAAAATCAATGAGCTGATTATGTACAAAAAGAAAATCAGCTGCTAGCAACATATTACTCATGACACTTGTTGCTAAAGGTGACAATAAATATTAATTTTTTCAGAGTAGCTTCTCTGGTGGCTCCGAGAAACTTTGGGTGCACCCTATTTCCATGGACATGCCATACCATTCAACTTTAATTTTTACAATTATTGATTTCACTCCTTCTTTACACACAGTAGAGAAATACAAGATAAAGCCCTTCAGTGGTAGTAGCTACAGGGCTTCTGTTGGTGCCATTATAGCCACCATACCACTGACAGACATCCACATTTGTATTTTTGTAATTATAGTACCTCTCCTAGCATTATACACAGTAGAGAAGGTAGACACATTTGCCAAGGCAATATCATCTCTAATGTAAGTACTAATAAATTTTAGCATCTTCATTAAGTCTATTTCATCACAGAAGAAATAACCACATACTGTGTTCTTCTTATTTGCTGTGCAATGACATGTGATATAAAAAAAAATGCAAAAATCAAATTAATCAATGCTTAGCCAACATTATACCTCATGACACTGATGGCGAAAAGTGACAGTCAATTATATATTTAGGTCAGAGCAGGTTCCTCGATGCCTCCAGAACTTTCTGTGGTGCCCCCCCATTCCCATGCCCCTGCCCCAACAATAACACTTTTATTTTTAGAATTATGATTTACCACACCTTTCATTATGCACAGTGAGAAATAAAGAGCGAACATCTCTAGTTTGGCTTACCAAATCTTTTTGGTGGTGCCCTCATAGTCCCTTTGCCTTCCCACGCCAAGATTGCCCAACTTTTATCTTATTTACCACTTTTATTGTTTAAACCAATAGAAACATATAGGACAGGTCCTCTAGGGCCACAGTGCTTCCCGATGGTGCCCCTATGTCCTTTCTTTTGCATGCCCTGCCATGGCTTCCACACTTTTAATTCTTAAAATTGTATTTACCAATCCTATCTTATAGGCACAAAAACGGAAAATAAGCCCCTTATGGCTACAGTTCTTTTCGGGTGCCCCTCATGCCGCCCCTGCCATGACACCCACAATTTTATTTGGTGATTATGATATACCACGTCTATCATGATACACAGTGTGAAAAATAGAGAGCAGACATTCTCTATTGGCAGGACTAATAAGCGTTCTGTTGGTGCCCATCATCGCCCCATTTTTCTATGATACCACACTTTATCTTGTAATTATTGATATAGCACTTCTATCATTATACACAGTAGCAGAATATCAGACACATTGCCAGGCAATCTCTTTTTAAAAAAAAAAAGTAGCGGAATTACATTTTTCTAGAATCTTCATAAGCTTATTATTTACTCCACAGTAGTAGAATAACCACATATGTGTTCTTCTTATTGCTGTATTCGTAGAATATTTGTAAATGATTTAGCTGTTTGTTAGAAACAAAGAGCCTTTCTCAGGAAGCAAAGAACCACAGCTTATTAGAAGCTTTGCATTTCATTCACCATCTGTAAAGACTGTTTTATTTATCGACAATATTAATAAATGCTTTGGGAAGAATGATTGATATTTTCTGTGGAGATCTTGTCATATCACTCTTATTTACAATTTCGTGATAAAGTACAGACAAAAAAATTAAGGCAGCTGACAAGGTGGCAGCACAAATTAGTGTAATGTTCTCGTCAGGAGCAGCTGTTTGGTTGAGGATCAAATTTAGCAGTGGGGGGGAAGGGCGGTGACCGCTGACCAATGTTATTGTTCTCTACATAAAACATTTGGCTGACTGCAGATTTGTGCAGGTCTGTGACAGTGGTCCCTACGGAACGATAATTATTTCTGTAGCTTGCATGGCATAATAACCTTCAGACTCTCAGTTTGCTTCCTGACTTTGTGGCCATTTGTTATTCTTTCTCTTATAAGTAATAGATGAATTTCACAGAATGTCAGGGGAAAATTATAGCACAAAATATCTATGAAATTGTAACTTAACAAAACTCTATAAAGATTGGAAATGAATAGGGACAGTCTTTTTTTATCATTATTAGCGTTATTTTTTTTATCATTATTATCGGGGTTGAAGTTTTTTTTTTTTTTTTTTTTTTTTTTTTTTTTTTTTTAGGACATGGTTGAACTGTCGTATAAGTTATTATTAGAGAATGAGAAGAACACATGTAAATGTATCACTGGAGTTTGTATGTACTGAATCTTTGGCCATACGTTGAGGTGTTTATATTATAAAAATGCAAATAAGATAGGATCCATATGTTTCGTAAAGCATGGTTTGCTATACTAACCTTTTATCACAAAGTTTTTCAAATCTTGAGGATGTTATATAGTGAGGACCAAAGGCGCAGAAGGGACCCAACGTAGAATCAAGCAATGTATAAACATTAATAATGAACACTTAAATAAAATAAATCAGTATGAAATAAAGATAAGGATTACAGGATAGTTTTACCAACTTGGCAGGGAGGTGGGCTGGCACGCCTTACTCTCATTCACTAATCGGATAGGCATCCCAGTGAGATCATGTTGATGCAAGACTTGGGATCCTATGCGGAAGTGGGGGCAGAGCCTAGAGATCAAAAAAATTATAATGTATAGTCAGTGGGGTTACAAAAGCTCACACGAAACAGATTATACAGGTGACAGCTGGGGCATTTAAAAAAACCTTGTAAGTCTTGGTATTCTTAAGAATTTAAAGCATGTCTATTTGACTTGATTTCTTGCTACCAAGGTGAAATTGGAAAAGCTTCAAGGGAATGAACGTTGCATGAAAGTCCCCTGATAATTGTTTGTCATCGAGTGAAGTGGAGTGAATTGGGTACATGTGGGAACATGGAAAAGGTTTTATATTGGATAGCTGCTGATAGTCCAGTAAAATGTTCCTAAACATGGTATTGGGTGGGAGTTGGAGACCGCCCCCACCAAAAAAGTGTTGTTGTTTGTTGTAGATAGGAACTAGGAAGAATGTCATGAATAATGACTCCCACCAACATTAGAACACCAATATACTGACCTGCCTATAACATTGTCATGTAGAGGACTAACATCCATAAGATCGCAGGTTTGGACATAACAAAAAGTCTTCTCATGTTAATAAGTGATCTTGCACGACTGACCTCAGTCTTATTGCATCAAACAATACAAAATATTTAGACCAACCTGACATTGTGGGAGTGTGAAGGGATATAAAACTTTATCACTGTTAATTACCCATAACTGCAAACTGGGATCGGCACTATCTGGGACACAGACATAATTATTGTTGGGGTGCTGATACCTTTCTATGTAAGCAATACAAGAAAAACAATGATCTACATTTCAACCACATGATTTTTTTTTGCCTTTAAATGTTTGACTTAACTATTCACATCTAAAATGGGCCTTTTTTAATATTTCATGACTGCTTTGTAAGTAGTAGCATTGACCCCAGACACGTCCATAGACAAACTCGATCCATTGGCCAGCGTGCTAGCAGACTCCTCCAGGGTGGTGACATCACCACGCTATGATGAGGTGGATAACAGAACGACGGGAATCCTGTGTGCTCCAATCACAGGGGAGTCCCGTCAGATTGTAGCCAATTAACCGCCTACAACAGGATCGGCCACAAAAAAACCAGCGGATGGATCGCATGTGATACGACCTGCTGGCGTAGAGGCGAAACTAAAGGTGGGCACCCCGTAGCCTGGAGTTGGACACGTCTATGGATTGCTTAAGATAATTAATTAAAAAATCTTCTTGTTTAAAAAAAAACTGATAATTATCTTTATTATTCCCATCACCTTCCAATTGCAATTACTATCATTCTGTGAAGGATTTTGACTTGATGAGTTTAAAAACGTAAACTTTTACCAAGATCAACACAGTTGCCACTTGCCAGCAGGTTACACCAATGTAAGGGGACAATTGTAATTGGTGTTACAGATCGTCCTGGTTAGCCAATGGTACGGAACAATTTACTACATAGCTTCATTGTCTGGTTTGAAAACCCACCAAAGACTTAAAGAAGCTGGTAAAAATGTCTACATTTAAGATTGCTCTGACTTCCAATAGCAACCCGTGACCTGACCTGGAAAAGAAAAAACAAAAGCAGTCTCATATCAAAATATTATTTGCTTCTAAGAATGTTACTTGTTTTATCAGACATACATATGAAAATGGAATTGCTGCCTTGTTTCAGCACTTTATTTCCTTCTTATTTATGCAAGGCAATTGAATACAAGCATATTAGTTATTAACATTAGCCATAAAGCCAGTGAACCAAATAAAGTATATTACACAAACTTGTTCTGGAGAAGGCTTATTAGTAGTAAAGGGCAGATGAATATGACACCTTGGTGGCTTGCACTTTCAATGAACAAGACTATTTAGTAGCTTTAGATAGGATTATTTCTGACGGTGGACTAAGTTTTTTAAAAAATTAATACTCCACTTTTTTGTGCACAACAACATAATGTACAACATAAACAAACTCAGGGAAATGTTGGCTCTAGAGGGGTTATGCCTGGTGGTGATACACTCATATGAAAGTTTAAAACTGTGGGGGAAACAGCTCCCGGGGTCACTAGAGGAAAATAAATCAGGACCATGGACTTCTTAGCAGCATGAAAAAATGAAAGTGATGTGCAGATATGCAGAACAGAAATAAGTTACACGTTTTATAAAGTTCAAAGACAGAAACAAGATTTATAGGTGATAAATTAAAATCAATATCAAGAATGAGAAATTGTGTGTGGATGTGTGAAAAGGTTGATTAAAACATTGGCTCTGCAGGTCAAAGAATGTAATATTCACTCGTACAATGCATTGTTGTTGCTTTGTGATAAAAGAAAAATGTGCCCAGTTAAGTTAAAGGTTAATGGACTGTTGGTTTTGTTGTGTGAAATCTAAGCGTCCGGTTCCTGGCCCATATTTTTTTATGTCATGCTGCCAGGATCATATGGCCTCTAAACATTAATAATATTTATATTTCTTGGTCAAGCTAGTATCCACAAGATTGTACCAGTTTAAATATATGCAAATATCGCAGCGAGCATTTCCGTCATTCCTCCAGTTTTGAAAGCAAAAGTTTAATTTAATGGCATTGAGCTCTGCAAAACATGAAACTTTTTCTGTTGGCTGGAGTGTAAAAAACTAAAAGTTTAAACTGATTCAGTAAGCCATGTATGAAATCATAGTTTAACTCAAATGATTACAAGAGTGTTAGATGCTGTCCTAAAACATAATAAAGAAACAATACTATCAGATCTTTCCATGTATGCAGGACAACTGTTTGATGTTGATCAAAATAAAAAAATTGGAATGTTTGAGGGATGTACCCTTAGTTCTCATTCAAGAGATGAAAAAAAAAACAAAAAAAGAATGATTTAGCAGTATTTACTAAATAGTTACCAAATTTTTCAGACTATAAGACGCCACTTTTTTCACCAACAAAATGGGGAGGGGGAAGGCCGGTGTCTTCATGGTCCGATGCGCAACCCCCGCTTGGAGGAGATTAAGCCGGGGAGGGTGGCGGGGCGGATCAAGATTAAGAGATCGCCGGCCGGTGCTGGCTCTCAATATTGAACTGTATAATGCCCAAAGCTCTGCTGGCAGAAGCAATGAGAGAGGGATTAGATGAAATGGAATCTATACCTCCTACTGTCCAAGGAAACTGAATCACTGCAGCTCTGACACAGAAACAGCCAGCCGGAGAGGAAGGGAGGCAGAAGACTTGGGCCAGCCTCCTGCCCTCCCTACTTAGATCAGTGAAGAGGTGATGTCAGTGTGCTGGTGTGTGTGTACTGCTGATAGGACATCTACTGGTTGAATTGACTATTGCATTCATTAAATCACATTGCCATTAAACCCAATGATGTGAACTTATTAATATTTTTTCTGGTTTTCTGCTCTAAAAACTGGATGTGTCTATGGTTCTGGTGCATCTTATAGTCGAAAAAATGCGTTAATTGATATATGTATAGTTTTTTTGTTTTGTCCAAATTTTGCTGTAAAACAGAAACACAACATTGAGTGCTCACTGCATATTTCTTCTTCTTTTGACCCTGTACAGTCTTCCAATGTGTACTACAAGTATAACAGTGCAAATGAACAAAGGGACTTCAAGAAAAGTGTTACATGGGGTTGCCAAATTGTCATTGAACACGCCATTACAACAACATAAAACTATAAGAAACTAAACACACAAAACTCAATACAGCCTCCCATGTCAAGAAAAGTTACATGTACTGACCAGGTGGTACAGGTATCCCAGTGTCTGCATTCAAATGTATTGTAAATGACCAGCAACCTTCTGAAATGCAGTCTGATGTAGGGACAGTTTGCGTAACATTTGGTGGCGCCTGCCCCAACTTTTGGATTTCTGTAAAGGGATAATTGTCTGTTTACTACACATACAAAAGATTCGGTCAGGCCTCCTGAAATTGCCCCATTACCCTTTATTTACATTAGCACAAATCTTAAAGCAATTTCCATTGCTTGGTTTGATGAATTCACAAACTAGTTTGTGTGAATCCTTAATTGCCCAAGTTCACACTCTTCATTTCTCTTCCCTCCATGGTACTATTTCAGATGCTGAGTTTCCAGCAGTCCTACCCAAACATTGATCTCACTAAGGTGATTTGTTTGTAATAATCTCACCAGTACTGTTCTTCACAATTTTGGTGATGTGATACAATGGTTCAGGGGCTTTGCAATCAACTCACAAAAATCAGCTGTTCAAGTAAAAAAAAAAAAATCATCTCTGGTGTGGCAGATGAAAATTTGGTGAAATATGCTTTGTATAACAGTCGCTAAAAGTGAAACAAAATTGGCACTTTCAAATAGGATTTCTTTACTAATTTCCCATGAATGTTGATTTATATAATATTCCCTCTTACTGTATCAATTCCATAGGTCATGCAGTTAACGTATCTCTACCACTAAATGAAATGACAAGAAAGAAAAAACAGTGGGGGGGGGGGGGGTCTGTTTGATATCTTATATTATGATATGGAGGTGGAATATCAATAAGTATTGCTTGTCGTCAAGTTTTATAGTGTTATAACTCCAAACATGGGCTGTGCTGACACAGTACACATTTCAGTCAATAAAGTAGGCATACTCATGATGTTTTTTTACAAAAAAACTGTTATGATAAGCCCACACTTTGTACTTTAAAAATTGGTAATGCTTACTTTACAGAAACTCAATTCTTTATCTCCGAAAAACCCCACCATTAGAGATAGAGGTGCTGTTACGCTAGGATGGGCATGGATTGTTCAAACCTCAAACAATGAACTTAATGGCCACCGTGAGACTTACAGGAAAAGAAAATTGGGAAAATGGTAATTAGTGCTTGCAAAGGAATTATTAGGGCTGCTCCAGTAACAAGTAAAACTGACATTTTATACTTTGCACAAAGGAACAAAGCGCCCACCATCCAATGTAATGAAATGGATCTTAAAATTTACAGACAGGTACGTAATTCTGTAGATGATTTTCGGGTTGATTGTGCACCCACAACTCAAACCGTCTCTGGCCAGCTTAACAGTGGCATATCCCTTTATTGACGTATTTACAATGTACATCCCAATGTATATATGTATTTTACTACACCTATATTTTCTGATGTATAACTTCATTTATAAACTTAACCTTCAGGACTATATATATTATCTATGACGGTCTATATATATATTTACATATACATCATAATTTTAGACTATTCTATACTTAAGAAAGACACCAATTGTCAAGATTCAATACATATAGGCTTCAAAGAATCCATTTAGTGAAGTCATCATAATAAAGAAGCTATTAAAATCGGTAATATTCCCAAACAATATTCTGATTGGGACTTATGGCCATGGATTGCGAAAAATACCTCGCAATGCGAAAAATACATAAGCATGTGACCATTTATTTGAGGTAATCACGAGGCGATATAATTGCTGAATAGAATTTATGCAATTGCCAATTATTCACGAATATAGATATTAGTATAATTATTTGCAAAATATGGTGAATTTGAATATTGCTTATGCCGTTCATGACTAATGTGTTCACGTCACACATATGGACTAAAATATCAAATTCATTTTGAAATGGTTGTAGAAAAATTTACACTTTAATATAAAACTATGAAGGAGAATAATACCTTTTAAGGTTGAGATCTAGAGCTTCCATTATCCTGAGTTTCCAGTGAATTCATAGGATTCATGTGGCTCAAATAACTGCAGGATTTGTGCTAAAAACTTTGCACTGCAGTTAAGGTTATTTCCTTTGATATGTACATATAACATGTCATGATTAAACTGTCTTTATTTTTTTGAAATTTATCTTGAGAACATTTGCCCCATACTTCCTTCATATCTTTCCTGAAGAAGCTCGCATGGGCTAAACATGTTGAAAGGAAGTATGGATTCTCACTAAACATGTTGTTGGTAATCTTCTGTGTACTGGGGTGGTGACCAGCCCACCCACATTATTTATATTATGTTTATATTTTCTGTATTTTTGCATTTCGTGCTTATATTTTGTTTGTTGCCTTGTAAATAAACGATTACTTTATTTCAAGTCCAGTGCCTTAAAAACCCACCAGTTTTTCTCTTTATTTTATAATTTTCTAAGGTTTTCTTTTACTGTTTGGGATTCTGCATAAACCTTGCCCATTGTAGTATGTGCATTTTGTTCACAATATGTGAATGTACAGTGGGGCAAAAAAAGTATTAAGTCAGCCACCAATTGTGGAAGTTCTTCCACTTACAAAGATGAGAGATGCCTGTCATTGTCATCATAGGTACACCTGAACTATGAGAGACAAAATAAAAAATACAGAAAATCACATGTCTGATATTTAAAGAATGTATTTGCAAATTATGGTGGAAAATGAGTATTTGGTCAATATCAAAATTTCAAGTCAATAATTTGTTATATCCCCTTTGTTGGTAATGACAGAGGCCAAATGTTTTCTGTAAGTCTTCACAAGGTTTTTAAACACTGTTGCTGGTATTTTGGCCCATTCCTTCATGCAGATCTCCTCTACAGCAGTGATGTTTTAGGGCTATCGCTGGGCAACACAGACTTTCTACTCCAAAAGGTTTTCTATGGGGTTGAGATCTGAAGACTGGCTAGGCCACTCCAGTACCTTGAAATGCTTCTTATGAAGCCACTCCTTTGTTGTCCAGGTGGTGAGTATGGGATCATTGTCATGCTGAAAGCCCCAGCCATGTTTCATCTTCAATGCCCTTGCTGATTGAAGGAGGTATTCACTCAAAATACTTGGTTGAAAATCCTTT
>CM070035.1:105138147-105149890 GCA_036250615.1 Ptychadena robeensis | reverse complement strand
ACCACCTGGTCAGTATCATGTAACTATTTTCTTGACAGTGGGAGGCTGTATTGATTTTGTGTGTTTAGTTTCTATAGTTTTATGTTAGTTTTATGGCTTGTTCAATGTACATTTGGCAACCCCATTGTACACTTTCTTGGAATTCCTTTGTTACATTTGCACTGTATACTTGTAGTAACACATTGGAAGACTGTACAGGGTCAAAAGAAGAAGAAATATGCAGTGAGCACTCAATGGTTGTGTTTCTGTTTTACAGCAAAAATTTGACAAAACAAAAAAAACTATACATATATCAATTAACGCATTTTTCGGACTATAAGATGCACCAGACCATAAGACACATCCAGTTTTTAGAGCAGAAAACCAGAAAAAAAATATTTAATAAGTTCACATCAATTGGGTTAATGCAATGGATTTAATGAATGCAATATTCAATTTAGCCAGTAGATGTCACTATCAGCAGTACACACACACAGCACATGACATCACCTCTTCACTGATCGGAAGGAGGGGGGCAGGAGGCTGCCCAGTCTTCTGCTCTCCCTTTCCTCTCCGGCTGGCTGTTTCTGTGTCAGAGCTGCAGTGATTGCAGTTTCTATGGACAGGAGAGAGGTATAGATGCCAGTTCATCTATCCCTCTCTTCATTGCTTCTGCCAGCAGAGCTTTGGGCAATTATACAGTTCAGATGGGAGAGCCAGACACCGGCCGGCATCTCTTATCTTGACAGCCCCGCCACCTCCCCGGCTTATCTCCTCCAAGGCGGGGGTTGCGCATTCGGACCATAAGACACAGGCACTTCCCCCTCCCCATTTTGTTGGTGAAAAAAGTGCGTCTTATAGTCTGAAAAATTTGGTAACTATTTAGTAAATACTGCTAAATCATCTCTTGAAATGAGAACTAAGGGTACATCCTCAAACATTCACATTTTTTTTATTTTGATTCAACATCAAACAGTTGTCTGCATACATGGAAAGATCTGATAGTATTGTTTCTTATTATGTTTAAGGACAGCATCTAACACTCTGTATCAATGTGAGTTAAACTATAGATTTCATACATGGCTTACTGAATCAGTTAAACTTTTTAGTTTTTTACTCCAGCCAACAGAAAAAGTTCATGTTTTGCAGAGCTCAATGCATTAATGATTAAACTTTTGCTTTCAAACTTGAGGAATGACGGAAATGCTCTCTGCATATGCATATATTTAAACTGGTACAATCTTGTGATACTAGCTTGACCAAGAAAATATAAATATTATTATGTTTAGAGGCAGTATGATCCTGGCAGCATGACATAAAAAAATAATTGGCCAGGAACCGGACAGCTTAGATTTCACAACAACAAACCAACAGTCCATTACACCTTTAACTGGGCACATTTTTCTTTTATCAGCAGCAACAACAAGGCATTGTACGAGTGAAGTATTACATTCTTTGACCTGCAGCCAATGTTTTATCAACCTCTTTCACAGCATCCACACACAATTTATCATTCTTGATATTGATTTTAATTTTATCACCTATAAATCTTGTTCTGTCTTTGAACTTTATAAAACCTTGTAACTTATTTCTGCCTATCTGCACAGCACCTTTCATTTGTTCATGCTGCTAAGTCCAATGGTCTGATTTATTTTCCTCTAGTGACCCCTGGAGCTGTTTCCACAGTTTTAAACTTTCAATATGATGTGTATCACCACAGGCATAACCCCTCTATAAGCCACATTTGCCCTGAGTTGTATGTTTTAAATTTATGTTGTTTGTGCACAAAAAAAGTGAGTATTAATTTTAAAAAAATTAAGTCCACCTGTCAAGATAATAATACTATCTAAGAGCTACTAAAATAGTCTTGTTCATTGAAAGTGCAAGCCACCAAGGTGTCATACTTCATCTGCCTTTACTACTTAATAAGCAACTTCTCCAGAACAAGTTTGTGTATATACTTTATTGGTTCACTGGCTTTATGCTAATGTTAATAATAATAATGCTTGTTAGTCAATTGCCTTGCAATAAATAAAGAAGGAAATAAATGTGCTGAAACAAGGCAGCAATTCCAATTTTCATATGTATGTCTTGACAAGTACATTCTTAGAAGCAAATAATATTTTGATATGAGACTTGCTTTTGTTTTTTCTTTTCCAGGTCAGGTCAAGGGTTGCTATTGGAATTCAGAGCAATCTGAAATGTAAGACATTTTACCAGCTCTTAAGTATTTGGTTTGGGTTTGTCAAAACCAGACAATTAAGCTATTTAGTAAAATTGGTTCCGTAACATTGGCTAACCCATAACGATCTGTAACACCAAATTACATTGTCCCTTACATTGGTGTAACACTGCTGGGCAAGTGGCAACTGTGTGAGTAGTGGTAAAAGTTTAACGTTTTTAACTCATCAAGTAAAATACTTCACAAGAATAGATAGTAAATTGCAATTGGAAGGTGAATGGGAATAATAAAGATAAATTATCATTTTTTTTAAACAATAAGATTTTTAATTAATTATCTTAAGCAATCCATAGACGTGCCAACTCCAGGCTACAGGGGTGCCCACCTTGAGGTTTCGCCTCTTAAAGCCAGCAGGTCGGATCACATGGCGATCCATCCTGCTGGTTCTTTTTGTGGCCGATCCTGTTGTAGGCGGTTAATTGGCTACAATCTGACGGGAATCCCCTGTGATATTGGAGCACACAGGATTCCCGTCAGTTCTGTAGCCAACTCATCATAGCGTGGTGATGTCACCACCCTTGGAGGAGTCTGCTACAAGCTGGCCATGGATCGAGTTGTCTATGGACGGTGTCTGGGGTCAATTGCTACTTACAAAGCAAGTCATGAAATATTAAAAAGGCCCATTTTAGATGTGAATAGTTAAAGTCCAAAACCATTTAAAGGCAAAAAAATCAATGTGGTTTGAAATGTATGATCATTGTTCTTGGTATTGCTTACATAGAAAGGTATCAGCACACAGCACACAATAGATTATGTCTGTGTCAGATATTGACGAGTCAGTTGCTAGTTATGGGTAATTAACAGTGAATAAAGTTTTATATCCCTTCAAACTCCCACAATGTCAGGTTGGTCTAAAATATTTGTATTGTTTGATGCAATAGACTGGAGGTCAGTCTTGCAAGATCACTTATTAACATGAGAAGACTTTTGTTATGTCCAAACCTGCGATCTTATGGATGTTATGTCATCTTAACATGAAAATGTATAGGCAGGTAGTATATTTGTGTTCTAATGTGTGGGAGTCATTATTCATGACATTCTTCCTAGTTCCTATCTACAAACAAACAACCAACAACTTTTTTTGGGGGGGGGCGTGTCTCCCTAACTCCCACCCAATACCAATGTGTTAGGGAACATTTTACTGGAATAGTAAGCAGCTAGCATAAAAACCTTTTTCCATGTTCCCACATGGTAACCCAATTCACTCCACTTCACTCGATGACAAAACAATTATCAGGGGACTTCAATGCAAACGTTCATGTCCCTTTTAGCTTTTCCAATTTCACCTTGGTAGCAAGAACTCAAAGTAAAATAGACATGCTTTAAATTCTTAGAATACCAAGACTTCAAGGTTTTTTTAAATGCCCCAGCTGTCACCTGTATATACTGTTTACTGTGTGATTCTTTTGTAACCCCACTGACTATACAATTATAATTTTTTTTGATCTCTAGGCTCTGCCACACTTCCGCATAGGCATCCCAAGTCTTGCATCATGATCGTCACTGGGGATGCCTATGCCGATTAGTGAATGAGAGTGAATGGCGTGGCCAGCCCACACATCCCTGCCAAGTTGGTAAAACTATCCTGTAATGTCTTATCTTTATTTCATACTGAAGTTTATGTTATTTATGTTCATTAATTAATGGTTAACATTGCTTGATCTACGTTGTGTCCCTTCTGCTCCTTTGTCCTCACTATATAACATCCTTCAATATTTGAAAAAACTTTGTGATACAAAAGGTTAAGTATATGCAAACCATGCTTACAGAAACATATGGATCCTATCTTATATTGCAGTGATTATATATAAACACATCAACGTATGGCAAAGATTCAGTACATACAACCCAGTGATACATTTACATGTGTTCTTCTATTCTACTAATATAACTTATACTACACGTGCAACCATGTCCTAAAAAAAAAAAAAAATAACGATAATAATGATTAAAAAAAATAACGATAATAATGATAAAAAATAAAGACTGTCCTATTCATTTCCAATCTTTATAGGAGTGTGTTACATTACAATTTAATAGATATTTGCTATAATTTTCCCCTGACATTCTGTGAATTCAACTAGTTAGCTTATAAGAGAAAGAATAACAAATGCCACAAAGCAGGAAGCAAACTGAGAGTCTGAAGGTTAATGATTGCTCATGAAAGCTACAGAAATAAATTATCTGCCTAGGGACACTGTCACATGACCCGCACAAAGCTGCAGCAGCCAAAAATGTTTATGTAGAGAAAATAACATTGTCAGCGTCACCGGCCCTTCCCCCCACTGCTAAATTTGAGTCCTCAACCAAACAGCTGCTCCTGACTGAGAACATTAAACTAATTTGTGCTGCAACATTGCAGCTGCTTAATTTTTTGTCTGTACTTTATCACCGATAAGTGTTAAAATAAAGAGTGATATGACAAGATCTCCAAAGAAATATCAATCATTCCCCAAAGCAGTTATTAATATTGTGTCGATAAAATAAAACAGTCTTTACAGAATGTGAAGGAAATGCAAAGCTTCTAAAGCTTGTGGTTCTTTGCTTCCTGAGAAGAGGCTCTTTGTTTCTAACAAACATCTAAAATCATTTACAAAATATGCTACGGAAATACAGCAATAAGAAGAACACAGTATGTGGTTATTTCTACTGTGGATGAAATAATAGCTTATGAAGATTCTAGAAAATGTATTCATGCTACATTAAGAGATTGCCTGGCAATGTGTCTGATATTCTCTACTGTGTATAATGATAGAAGTGCTATATCATAATTACAAGATAAAAGTGTGGGTATCATAGAAAAAGGGGCTATGAGGGGCACCAACAGAACGCTTAGTAGCCTAGCCAATAGAGGTGTCTGCTCTCTATTTTTCACACTGTGTATAATGATAGAAGTGGTATATCATAATCACAAAATAAAATTGTGGGTGTCATGGCAGTGGCATGGCAATGAGGGGCACCCTGAAAAAGAACTGTAGCCAGTAAAGGGGCTTATTCCTTTTTTTGTGCATAAAGATAGGAGTGGTAAATTACAATTAAAGAAATTAAAAGTGTGGAAGCCATGGCAGTGGCATGGCAAAGAAGGACATAGGGGCACCATCGGGAAGCACTGTGGCCCCTAGAGGAGCCCTGTCTCTATATTTTCTATTGTGTATAACAATAAAAGTGGTAAATAAGAATAAAAGTGTGGGCATCTTGGCAGTGGGAAGGCAAAGGGGACTATGAGGGGCACCACCAAAAAGATTTGTAGCCACTAGAGATGTCTGCTCTTTATTTACTCAACTGTGCATAATGAAAGGTGTGGTAAATCATAATTATAAAAATAAAAGTGTTAGTGTTATGGCAGTGGCATGGAAATGGGGGGCACCCACAGAAAGTTCTGGAGGCATCAGAGGAACCTGCTCTGACCTAAATATATAATTTAATGTCACTTTTAGCACATCAGTGTCATGAGTATAATGTTGGCTAAGCAGTGGATAATTTGATTTTGCATTTTTTTTATATCACATGTCATTCACAGCAATAAGAAGAACACAGTATGTGGTTATTTCTTCTGTGGATGAAATAATAGCTTATGAAGATGCTAGAAAATTTATTAGTACTACATTAGAGATGAGATTGCCTGGCAATGTGTCTTATATTCTCTACTGTGTATAATGATAGGAGAGGTAAATTATAATTACAAAAATACAAATGTGGATGTCATGGCAGTGGTATGGTGGCTATAAGGGGCACCAACAGAAAGCCCTGTAGCTACTACCACTAGAGGGGCTTTATCTGTATTTTCTCTACTGTGTGTAAAGAAGGAGTGGTAAATCATAATTGTAAAATTAAAAGTGTGAATGGTATGGCAGTGTCATGGAAATAGGGGGCACCCACAAGTTCTGGAGCCACCAGAGAAGCCTACTCTGAAAAAAATTAAATATTTATTGTCACCTTTAGCAAAACAGTGTCATGAGTATAATGTTGGCTAAGCAGCTGATTTTCTTTTGTACATAATCAGCTCATTGATTTTTAGCGCCATGCTAGCGCCTTTATGTTAATTAGTGATGGCCGAACATCAGCTGCTGCTGTTTGTGAACAGGCGAATCGAACTTCTGCAAATACCCACCGCAAACATGCCAACAGCGAACCTCCATTGAATTTAATGGAGGGCGAACTTCTCAAACCTTCAGGTCATATTTGTAGCCAAAATACCAATAAACAAAAAGTCAAAAGGGTGCAACCACCTGGGGGATGGGGATCAATGGCTAAACTTCTGCCCCCAAATAAGGAGTTTTTTAAATGCTGTTTTCTTCAGGTCTAATGGCCAGAAATCACATCTAGTTTAAAGTTTTTGCCAAAACTTAGCTGGAGTGAGCTGCCAGCCTGACAGTACCTTCTGCAGCGCATCACATTTAGTCAGATGTCTCTGCAATGCATAATACAGCATACCCCACCCTCAGAGAAGGACTTTTGTGGCTCAGTAATGATGAACTACATGTAACAGAATACCTTAGCTATAGCTACAGATCACTGGATGGAGTATAATAGCAAAGTAGCTAAGCCACCCGTCAATCAACAGCAGCGAACTTTTCGCCCAGCACTAATGTTAACGTAATGGGGCTAGCATTAATGCAAGGTGCACAAGATTTCCATAGAAAACTTGTTGTACCTGTCAGACTGGCAATGCATTTGCATTTACAGCAATGAGCATTATTGCAAACGCCCTGCAGCATTAGATGCTCTGCTGTATAGGAGGCACCATTTACAGCATAGCATCTGATCCCGGAAAAATACCAGGGAACTGCCGCTCTGCTGGTTGGAGCTCCGTGTTCCCTGGGTTGAAAGAGGTAAGTAAGCTGTCAGCTTACTCAGTACCTGACAGCTTCCCTGCCTCCTGGTCATGCTCTGCAGATTAGTGTGGATAAGTGGGCACATACACAGGCAGGGACAAGCATCCAGCATATGTGAGCTCGCAGACTCTTAATTTTTATTTGAAAAATAGATTTTTGTTGCCAGTTCAAGTGCTCAGGAGACATTATTCTGACTCTACCTAATTTTATAAAGAATGGCTAAATTCTTTTTTTCTCCTAATTCTATTGTTTATTTGAATATGTTTACAATAATGTACAATATATAAATGTAAAGGGATCTAGGGAATGTAATATTCTGGTTTTGCATTGTTTTCATGCAGTCGGTTTTTACATCCTTACTGTAAAAGTGTTTATGGTTGCTACATCCATTGATCATTTGCTAAGAAAAGGCCTTTTGTGAAATTAATTAGATTGGGTAACTGCTGCCTGCTTTAACCTAATTAAGTTGAATGTGTAAGAAAAAAATCAGTTTTAGATAAAACAAATGTGACCCCCAGAATATGGTGCTTCTAATGATGTCTATTACATCAATAAGGGACCACCCATTTATTTAATTAAAAGACTGGTGTTGTCTGAAGTGAAGTTAGAAGAAAGGAGTATTTCTTTCAACACCTTTAGCAGTATCAAGCACCCCACAGCTTTATTAAAAATATCTGAGTGGGTAGCATGATAGTTCAATGCCTAGCACTTCATGCTATACTAGGGTCCCAGGATGAAATCTCAACCAGGATAGAATCTCAACCAGCATGCTTGAAGGATTTTTTATGTTTTCCCCTTATCTGGCTGGGTGGGTTTAATCTAGTTTCCTCTAAAGGTGTACACTGCCAATATTTATCCCTAGACTAAAGCCTGCCATACACACACCGATTAGCGGCCGATTTTGCCGCTGACCGACGGGCGTGCACGCTTGCGCCGTCGGCGGCAAAATCGGCCGCCAATCGGTGTGTACCCACATGGGTGACCCCTGTCGCTCCACAGCTCGGCCGGCCAGAGAATGGACATGTCCGATGTTCTCTGCCCGATGCCAGCCGATGCCGTTACATTGGATGAATACTGGCGTCTTTATTGAAAGTAACAGCCGGCACACAAAGGGTGCCCGCCGATTCAGTCAGCCCGGGAATGCAGCGTGATGACGTCATCACGCTGCATTACAGAGCTCATCGGCACTCATCTGTCAGCACCCAGTTGGTGGGTGTATGGCAGGCTTAGGTTGATGATATATGACAAGGTTGTGGATTTAAACTCTAAGCTCCTCTAAGGCTGAGGATCTGATATGTTTTGCCAACTTAGTGGAAGGCGTATTTTAAACGCGCCATATTCATTTTGCCTACAAGCAATGTGAAGTAAGCCACGTTTTGAAAATTGCATAGCGAGGGGTCATGCACATAAGGCAGGTTAGCGCCACATTCAAAATCAAAGGGACACATACTAAATATTTGGCTGCATTTTCAACAGAACATGGTGGAACATTGGCATAGAGATATGACTAAATATACTATAAGTACTGTGTAATATGATGCCACTTTGTACATACATAATGTCCACAATGTAATATTTCAATTCCCCTATGATCCCAGGCACATCCACCTGGGTTACCTTAAGTTGTATATTGTATGCTTTTTTATTTACAGTTTATTAAAAAATTACCTGTACTTTATGCAATGGGGATATTTTGGTGCTTCCCTGAAAAAATAAAGCTGCTGGAGGCGCCCGTTAGTGAGTGTACAAGATCTTTATTATATAAACATCAATGCGTTTTGTGGTGCCTCAGACCACTTTTTCAGGATGGTGCAATTTGTGGGTAGTCTGTCCAGTCATGGATTCATAAGCCATAATGTCATAGATTCAGCACTGCAGCACTGGTACTGGCCTTTTGGGTGGAGGAATATAGAGTGAATACCGCATGGTCCAGTCATGCCTACTTTGCTGGAACATTCTACATATCCACAAGATTCCTGCAGTATTGGGGCCAAACCAAATGATTAGGTGCCACACCCCGCTTTCAACGGACTCAGAGAAACCTGCTGGCAACTCTTGCACACAGCAAGTTCTCACCCCCATTCTTTCATAAGTTCAATACCCTACAGCCAATACATCAGAATCCAAAGGAACTGGTCCTTGGAGGCTCAATTTGAAGTCAAAGCTGCAGAACTCTGTGACCGGTTACTGTCAGCTATAGCAAAAACAATCTTTAAAAGGCCTACAAAAAGGCCAAGACCCATGACAGGGATGAGCTAATATTTAGGTCCAAAGCAACAGAATCAGAAAATACCACAAGAGTCATTTTGACATATAGTAACCAACACATTGGATTAAGGACATTACTCCAAAAATACTGGTACCTATTGGGCATGGACACTACTGTTACTAAATTTATTAAACTATCCCTTGACATAACCTTTCATAAATCCATTCAGGGGCACGTCAGAGCCATCACGTATGGTGGTTTGACGGCTCAGATTGCTCGCCATATTGGCCTACATGATAATAACATTAGCAGTTATATTACATTTTCATTGTTAGCACCAATATCTGACTAGGGGATTTTGGACCAGACGTTGCTCCAGATAGAGCAACACTGCATACACAAACTGAATGCTAA
Source organism: Ptychadena robeensis (assembly GCA_036250615.1). Classification (NCBI taxonomy): domain Eukaryota; kingdom Metazoa; phylum Chordata; class Amphibia; order Anura; family Ptychadenidae; genus Ptychadena; species Ptychadena robeensis. The sequence goes on along the minus strand of CM070035.1, from coordinate 105,140,211 downwards.
CACCAAACCAGGACTTAACGATTCCATCAGTTTTAAACCCTTCCTCCAATTTGTAGATAAGTGGTTAATTGAGCATCTATTGGGAAACACAATTTATAATAAACATGATAATACAGAGTTGCATGTATTGCCAAGCTGTGAGATTCAGTGTCTTTACTAGGAAAAAGGCAGAAAGTAGTAACCAATGCTCTTGTATAATGGACCAAAACTCACGTCCTGGGAGTTATACCTCTGTTGCCCTCTTCTTTTTTCTCTTTTGTCCTGTTGTTTTTGATCTCGCGGTAGAACTGTGTATTTAAATTTTTAGATTTTTATGATTGGTTATTATTATTATTTTGTATATGTTACCTCAGTTTATGTATTACTATCATTGTATATTTGTTAGTGCATCTTTTTTCGGGTTTTGGTTTTTTCCTTTTTTTAACTGAGGTTCTTTGGAGGAAGACCGATACACCACCCTATCCGTGACCTTGATGGGTCTTCTCCCCCAGGCAACATCTGGGGGGCACTGTCCCCGGTGTTCTCTGTGTGCTCATTTTGGGAGGGATAATCTGCCAATTATGTAGGACATCCGTGGCAATGGCTGGGGTCCCTAGTGTGGGCTGCCTGTCCTGGCACGCCCTCCCCGTGCGCATAATGTGAGGACCAATTGGGTGGTACAGTGTGCAGTGGAGGGATGGAGCGCGGGGTGTCCTGTCAGCTTCAGCTTGCCGTGGCAATGTCACTTCCGGAACACACACCGGAAGCGGCGGGGGCAGTGGAGTAATGGAGCGCTTTACGCTCCATTCACTCCAGATTGGGCCCAGGCTACGTCACTTCCGGTGGAGACCATACCCTTTGTTCATTGTGGGCGCCTGCGACCGCCTGCCTGTGACCACTGCGAGGGGTGTTTGAGCAGCAGTGTGTATCATCAACTGGCTGGAGGTGAGTAGTCGCCGTGCATCCCTGGTGTTTGGCCGCCCTATGTCTCTCCTGGTTTCTAATGATTCTTGTTTTCCCCTCTAACCCCTGGACTCTGCCCAGCTGGTTGCACATACTGTGACCCCGGGTAATCATGGACTATTTCACCCTGCTAGTGGGAACAGCACTTAGGGGAGGTCTTATGTCCCCCTCCATTACTCTTATGGTCATGATTTGGTCGATGAATTTGCTGGACTTTACTGGCCACAGCTCTACACAGCTTTGATTTGTAAGTATGGAAACTTTGGTTTGCTGATATTTTACAAACTTAAATTCACCTCAAGAGATGCATTATGATGCTGGGAGGGTTATTTCATGTATTTTATTCAAACATAGAAACTAGGTGGTTGTGATATTCTATGTTTGGTGGGTACAGAGTTGGCAGATACTAAGTTGATATTTATGAACCTATATAGTGTATTGAGCTGACTATCTAAATGGGTTAAGAGTTCTAGCATAGAATTTTGGAAAATGTATACACACATTTTACTATGGCCACACTGAGAATCCAGTTATTAACATCACTATGGCTATTTTGTGTTTATGTATATGCTTTTTGGTTATTTGTATCGTTTAGCGTATTAGTATATCAACATATAATTGCATTACTGTCATATTACTCAATTACTTTGTCCTTAGTATAGCACAAATCAAGCCTTCTTAAAACAGAAGGTATTTACACAGCCCAATCCAGCACAAATCCCAAAACTTTAGGTGGAAGCCTTCATTTTGGAACAGTGGGCGGATCAGCCAGATGCACAACCAGAAACCGCTGGTGTACAGGGCAAATATAGCCATTTTGGTACAGAGCCATTTATTCCAAACTGCATACAGCTGTTTCAGGCTTGTTGGCCATCATCAGTGCAGTGCATGGAAACCATGGCTCTATGGTGTGGGGCTTGGAAGCCGAACAAAGAGAAGTACCCATGAAGGTTATGGTGAGAAGGGATGAAAGGAATCAAAAAGCCCTCAACTCGAGCAGTGCATAGCACAAATCATGAATGGCTCTGTACCAAAATGGCTATATTTGCACTGTACACCAGCGGTTTCTGGTTGTGCATCTGGCTGATGGGGCGAAAAGGAATAATTTGCATGGCTCCGCCC
>CM070035.1:105123181-105137457 GCA_036250615.1 Ptychadena robeensis | reverse complement strand
CTGTTTTAAGAAGGCTTGATTTGTGCTATGCACTGCTCGAGTTGAGGGCTTTTGAATTCCTTTCATCCCTTCTCACCATAACCTTCATGGGTACTTCTCTTTGTCCTTAGTATAAATCTTGTTGCTATGCTCCTGCTGCTTTGCTGTCTTCCAACACCTCTGCCCCCCCCCCCCGAGGAGCCTGCGGAAGGGCAAAACGCGTCGGGTGCAACATCTGAAGACACAGCACTTGAACTGTTTACCTCTTTGGTGAATTTCAAACATGTTTTGTCATCTTGACCATTGATTGTATTTTTTGTATTTTTGTATGTTTTAAATGTTTTTGTATATATTTAATATAGTCCTAATGTTAAAGACTTTTTAAGTTGGATTAAGACCGAGTGAGTAACACTACTTGCCAAAGTAAAGCCCCATTTAGATGATTATGACTGGTGACCTGGTAAGCCCTGTAGAGATACTTAGAGATTCTGTATATTTACTTGATATCTGAATAGCTCTCTCTGTTTTTCTTCCCTAATTTTCCCTTCAAAACGTTGGGTGCATTTTATAGTCTGAAAAAAAGGGTACTCAAGATTAAAATGCCAATGATTGCAAAATGTAATGTAATAATATACATCAAAACTAAAAATATCAACCTTGAGTGTGACTTTGAAGAATTTAATAACATATTTTTATGTCAATGCATATAAATCTCTTGGACTATTATTATTATTATCTCATATTTATATAGCGCTGACATATTATGCAGTGCTTTACAGAGTATATATATGTTCATATCACTAACTGTCTGTCAGAGCAGCTCACAATCTAATGTCCCTACCATAGTCATGTATATGTTACTAATACAGTAATATGTCACAGTTTAATTCATGTGTAACTAGCATAGGAAATTATTTTGGGGGGAAGCCAATGAACCTATAAAGTATGTACAAACCTACCAATTAAGTATGTGGAGTATGGGAGGAAACCTAAGCAGACATGTGGTTAACATGTAAACACCTTGCAGATAATGCCCAGACCAAGATTCAAACCTAGGACACTAGGGCTGCAAGGCCAGAGTGTTAACCACCATAAATGCACGCTGTATTAAAATGTGTTACCTACTTTTCCAAAGATATGGAATTACAAAACATAAACAAGCATTTAACAAAATATGTTTTGTTAGACTTATGTTAGTATTGTATGGGTGATTGAAAAAACAATATATACCAACCATAATTCGACTAACAGAAAGGAGAATACATGCCGCTAAAGTCAACTATATTTTTTTTTGTGAAGTCTAAAATACTATTGTCATCTCACATGTTCCTCCTGTTTGTTGTTTATCTCTTCATCCATCTCACCCTGTGCCTATTTTGCTGAAGCAAACACTGACCTAAACTTGTGGTAATTCCTGCCAAATATGCAGACTGTTTTTGCTACATTTTGGAATTTGACTTAGAACATGTGTCAAGCATTTGCTTTTACTCAGCGAGCCAGAATGCCGCAATCCAAGCACATTTTTTTGTTTGGTATGCAAAGAAAGAGTTCCTCTTACAGTTTTAATTAGTTTAAACTGCTTTGAAACTTAGTAAGATATTGTGTGCTGGAAAATATCCTCTCAACAGTGTTATTGCAGACTTTAGAATTATACAGTACACAGGAGTAGTTTGATATTATAAGGTTGAAATTGTATATGTAATTTTAGAATGTTTGATTATGGCGGTAATTGTATAGTGTTTACTGCAAGTTGACATTGTGTTGTACAATTTCTATTGGCAGTTTACAGGTGTCAGGAAGAAGTTATAAAGAAATTTACAGACATGTTGATTTTATAATCATAGCTTTCTTTATTCTTAAAGTACCGTATTTTTTAGACTATAAGACGCACCAGACCATAAGACGCACTCTTAGTTTTTATTGCAGGAAAACCAGAAAAAAAAGATTTAATATATTTTCACATCAATTGTGTTAATGCAATGAATTCAATTAATGCAATATTCAATTCAGCCAGTAGGTGTCACTAGCAGCAGTCTCAGCACAGCGTCATTCTTCACACTGATCGGGAGGAGGGGGGCCAACAGCTGCAGAGTCTTCTCCTCTCAGTCTCTGCTCTCCTCTGCCAATCTTGCTGTTACTGTGTCCGTGGGAGCTGCAGAGTGATTGAAGTTTCCAAAGACAGGAGAGAAGGATAGGTGACAGTTCATCTATGCCTCTCTTCATTGCCTATGCCAGCAGGGCTCTGAGCTTTGCTGGCATAGGCAATTATACAGTACACATGGGAGAGCCGGACAGTGGCCGGCATCTCTCAACTGACAGCTCCACCAGCTCCCCAGTAAATCTCCGTGCCGGCAGAGCTGGCGGAAATCCAAGGCCCAAGGAGCAAGGGGTCACGCATTCGGACCATAAGACGCAGGCACTTTTTGCCCCCAATTAGTCACTGGACATACTATTTAAAGTTAGGAATAGTTATTGAGGGTGCATATACATTTTCATATTAAAATAAAAATTAATACAGAAATTCTAAACTCTGGAAAAAGGACAAAAAACTTTATGTGCCACTATGGCTTCAAATAAAGTCTCGATGAATAGTCTCAGCTTAGTGGGGAAATCATCAAAAAGGGTTTTGATTGAGGCATCCAATTTTAAAGATTTTAACAAGATTTATATGTTCATAACAAGAGTTAATAGGTCAATAAGATAGTTTCTTCCTTTTATGCGTTTCATGTGGTTAGAGGCCAGTTTTTCAGGATAGGCAAGGAGGGATGAGTCTCTCTGATGAGACTGCATGAGATCCCATATTGCATTTGATTAACATTACATGACTTTGCTATGTAACCGAATAATTTCTGTGGCAATGGTAAAGTTTTTACACTCTGATTTTGTATTTTGACTATGTCTTTGGTAAATAAATGTGACAGTGTGATAAGATATATACAAGACCTGCTAATATCCACCAGAGATGTTTTATTAGGTCCTCATATATAAAACCCTAAATTGAAAGCTAGAACCTCTTGTAATTTGGCCTGGAGCACTTTAGAGATGGTAATTATTATTATTATTATTTTTTTGTGATTGTGATTTACTGTGAGTTAACTGCAAAGCTCCTGAAGATGGTATCATCACCAATTTGCTGGACATATAGAAAATTAGTAGTATTTGTAGTTTTGTGGTTTTATTATAAATTCTATTCAACGTCAATTAGAAGTTTTTCAAGTCTGATTTTTGAGTTTTGCAATGTTTCTTTTCTAAGAACTGACAAATTTGCAAATCATTGTTACATTTTTATATTTTATTAAAAATAAATTAAATGTGTAAGTAGTTGTAAAATGTGATTCCTATGTAATGAAATATTAGGAATTTATAGAATTAAAATGTATATTTCAACATATGTTACGTATGTCATCATAGAGATGGGTTGAATTTATGGTGGAAAGTGTTGAAAAGTTTTTAGTATAGCCATGGTATATTCTTAAAGTAAATGCACATATATTTTATATATAAATGTACAAGCGAAATTTTTTTATGTATATAACCACGTTAATGGGTTTTACAAAAGAGATTATTTCTGTGTATAATGTGCAGTCATACATGTACATGAGTACAACTATTTCATCATGGCATTCTTAGGTTAAGCTTACAGCTTTGCATATCTACATGATGGTTGTGTTTTATTGCTATGTCCCACTTCAAGTCTTAAGACATTATAATTAACAATATATAAATATATATCAATATATATAAATATATATAACAAATATATATATAACAAAATATAAACAAGGCACTTCCTGTGTGACAGACATCCTATCAACAGCTATTGGCTTTGTAGTAGCTAATCTACCCAATCTCTAGGATGTTATATAGAAATACAGAAAATGCATGTCATATGTAAATGTCAAATTCCTTGTCCTAGTCCATTGGCTCATTATAAAAAATCAGGTTTTTAGGTTTAGGTTAGTGATAAATATCGAAGAGATGATATAGTGAAGCTACTGCAACAATCTTCCTAGAACATGCTGTAAAGTTCAGGGGAAAGGGATCACCAGCACAGCCATATGATGAACAAAACTATGGTTTATTTTCACCAGAAACACAAATTTAATCTTGCAGTATATATATATCAGCCGTATTGCATACAGTATTCAAGCACATATTTCCATTGCAGTCAGTGATTACAGCTCACCCATGACACTCAGAAAAACAGTCCAGCAAGCCCTTCTAGGCCTGCCAAATGAAATACTGTGCTCCAGAGAGAGCGTTGGACTCCACACACCCAGGCTACACACCTGGCCTCAGCTCCTTAACCTTCTCTCTGACATCAGAGCTTTTTCAACCAGCCTTCCTGTCTTGCTGAAAATCAACACCAAATTCTGGAGTGTACCCCGGGTGGAGTGGGAAGGCCCACACAGTTCCTTCCGTCCCACTCGAGTCCAGGACTCGAAAAACTAAACAAATTGCAACTGTGGTTACCCATATATTTTCCCGGACTCCTAACCCGGAATACAACTGGGACCACAGCCCATAATATGGGGAGATATACTTCCCATCCACCCTTGGGATCCTCTACAATGCATAATGGCAGGAACGTTTGCAGGTTTAAATAAACTTCTGGTGCCATTAAATGGAGGGACTTCTGTATGCCAAACTGCCTGCTTGATCCTTTGCTCATCTGAGAAAATCAACTGCTAATTTAAAAACATCAGGGAAGTTTTAAATAGGTCTTTGATGATTGCTAGGAAACTGTGCAGATTAGGAAGGATGATGGATTTGGGCAGCTCAAATTACTATTGAAATTCCAAATACAGGTTTAATATAGCCTAGTCAACATACTTTTAACTGATCAATAATATAGAATTTTGCCTCTGGGTCCACTACTGACTTGAAAAATATCATAAAGTTGGATAATGTTTATAATGACAGAGGCAGATAATTTGCCAATAGATTTAGGATTGGTCATTCTGTGCTCGTAGAAAGTAACATAGTATAGGACTATACATTATAAAAGTCCTAAATATCAAATGGCGTAATGTATAGAAGGAATTTGTTTATAGTTGTCTATTTATTTATAGCTAATTTCAGTGAATAATAATGGCATTAGTAGTAAGTAAATAACTGAAGAAGCCATGTGAAACTTTTATGGTTGGATGTATCTATAACCAATGTAAATGTCTTCATATGACATGGATACATTATCCTTTCTGAAAAATAATGGATTATGACCATGGTGTGTAAATCCAAAAGTAATTCTCACTACATTTTTAATGTAGCCACTTAGATGTGGTGATCCTGTCCTAAATAAGTACCGTATTTTTCGGACTATAAGATGCACCGGACCATAAGCCGCACCCAGTTTTTAGGGCAGAAAATCCAGAAAAAGAAGATTTAATACGTTTTCACATCAATTGGGATAATGCAATTGGGATAATGCAAAGAATTTAATGGATGCAATATTCAATTCAGCCACAGGTGTCACTAGCAGCAGTACACTGTCAGCTCAACACGTCACACTACACTGATCTGTTCAGTGTTCTGTGTTCAGCCCAGGATTTCTGCATCCCCTGCACCCCGGCCGAGCCATCCATAGCCGAACTGAACACAGCCCACAGCTCTCCTCTGTGTTCTCGTTGGTGGGGATGCAGGGGATGCGGCATTTAGATCTTTCTTCTGAAATGACAGCTGCCGCGGCTCTCTGTCGGGAAGCCAATGTGCGTCTTATGGTCCGAAAAATACGGTAGTTCTTGTTTTTCCTCAGCTAGCCTAAGCATTTTCATACATGTTCTTAACTTTCTAATACTTGGAGTTTGACTACATCTGCTTCCTCTGTTTAGCTTGTGTGGGGTCAGTGTGGAAGGTATTCCTAACTTACTTATGGATTTTATCATGTTCCAGCCAAGGGTTTGTTCACTGGTCTGTGCTAGAAGAGTGCTACTTAGAGAGATTATGAAAAACCCCATGAATAAAATCTTGTATTTCTAGTTCTAGCTTTAAGACTGTAATACTCAAACATATTATGTAAAAAATGTATTTAAACAAATGTAGTTTTAACTATCCTGAATGTGCAAATAAACTTCCATAATGTAATCAAGACAATAAAGACAATGACGTTTTATCATTTTTTCAACCTACAATGTCCTGTTTTTAGTGCACTCTTCAGCAGAACATCTTACCTTCTATTCTTAAAACATAAACTATTTTGGGCAAAACATTTCTCAGTTTGCTTTCCTAAAGGTCCAGGATTAAGTATTCAATTTAGAAATAGATTGTTGGCTTTTTGCATATACAATGTGTATTTGGTTAAAGACTCAATTTAAAATTAGCTTTCACTACATGAACTAGAAATAAATGTAGACCCCAAAGCCAATTTACATCAGTGATTATAGGATATGATTTTAACGCCTTGCAATAAATATTTACTTATCTGTGTGTCTAAAAGGCAGAAAAATAATACACTTCTATTCTCAGACTTCTCTGATGTATTCTATTGCCAAACTTATGTTTCTGATACAAAACAAGTATGGCTAAAAAGAGCAAGAAGTTATATGGGGTTAGTTAGGGGTGACAATGAAAGTAAACCAACATTAAGAGGACTAAGATGACAACAGCTCAGTTGGGGGAGGCCTGACAGCTATATATGTAGGTGTGATCTCAAGAGAAAAGAAATCCACTTTGTACGTATGTATCCTCAACTACAACTCTAGTTGATAAACAAAACAATTTATTTTTATTGCAAACCTTAACTTTTTTCAAAGTAGCTAAGATTTTTCTATATGTCCTGTCCCTGCAACTTCAAACTGCACAAAATTGCCTAACATTTTATTCCAATAAAAATGCTGAGTAAATCTGGGCATACACAGTTAGATTTTCCAATTCTATTGATTCAAAAAACTATTGTATTAAGTTGATTGTTTGAAAATCGATTCCTTTTTTGGATCAAAACTGGATTGGATTAAAAATTTTGATTCAAATTGAACATACAATAAAGCAGTAATTTGAAATGTTTGTAAATTTCAGTCGATATTTCAAGTATCTGACAGGTTTTCTAGGTATTTACATCTATTTTTATCCGAGCGTACTATGGAGCATAGGGCTAAGGAATGGAATCGATCTGTTTGTAATGATTAACATTATGTGGTGGTAAAAACCATCCAAATGTAATATGGTGAAATTAGTTATGATCTCATTTTAATTCGATCAAAGGAAAAATGTAACCGTGTATGCCCAGGTTTATTTTAACAGACAGAAGAAAAGTAAAGCTACTGGAAGATAAGCATTGAAAAAGAAAAATTTTGAAAAGAGGTTCCATTCACCCCATGGAGGTTCCATCCACCCCCTGGAGACGGAACAAAGCAATCTGTTAGTAGCGAAATTCTAAAGGGCAGTGCAAAACTTCTGCCTTATCCTCCAGTATCCCCTTAAACCCCAATATTCAGATTTGCACTCTAAATTAACTGTGGCTGTTGTATGATATCCGTGGTGGCAGAATATTTTACAGACATTTGGCATTAAGGTGACGAATTGGATGGAACACAGGGATGGAGAGTCGGGCTAGGTCTCTCCACAAGCCCAAGAATGCTAAGTTCTGAACCTACAACACCAACATAGAATGCATATAATACAAAAGTCAAGTAGATAATATTTTTAAAAGCAAAGATAAAATATTAACCTCCCTAGCGGTATGGTCAAGTGTTCTTTAGGGTATATTTATTCACAAAGAGCAGTTACCCTGAGCTACACTCAGGTGAGCCTGCACTGTCTTAAGAAGTAGCTTAAAAAGATAAACAAGAATAGGGAGTATCCATCAATGAAGTGGCCTCCCCAAATATAAATGCCAATAGCCACTTTTGCAACGCACTATATATTTCTTCTTCATCGTTTTATAAATACCTTGAGTATTTATTTTAGAAAAACAGTGCGAAATCTGGATACATATAGTTCATAACTTATGGTACCGTATATACTTGTGCATAAGCCGACTTTATCAGCCCAAAAATTTTACTGAAAAAGCTCCACTCTGCTTATATTTGAGTCAGGGTCAGAGTCCACTGACCTGTCCCAGTCGCAGATCGCAGGCATCCAGGCATCGCAGCAGCCTATGTCAAGCTCCTTGTTTTCCAGCTGTCAGTTCAGATGGAAGAGCTGATGTTCGGCTCTCCCATCTGAACTGTCTAACTGCCGGCAGACCCGATCCCCTTACCTAACCACAGCACCCGATGTTCCTGCAGCAGGAACATCGGGAGCTGTGGATAGCTCAGCAGATCCGGTTCGCCGGCATCCCCACCAAGGAATACACTTGGTGCAGGGAATGCCGATAGTGCCAGTTTCCCGGGCGCTATCGAGACGATCGGCACCACCTCCTTGGTGGTTATGCTGGCAGCCCTGATCTGTTGAGCTATCTACAGCACCCGATGTTCCTGCAGCAGGAATATCGAGTGCTGTAGATAGCTCAGTAGATCGGGTCCGCCGGCATCACCACCAAGAAGGGAGTGCCGATCGCCCCGATAGTGCCCGGGAAACCTGCTTTTCTGCTTAGAAAGCTGTATTCGGCGCGATTTAGAAACTAGTTTGGTCCTCTCCCTCCCGGTGTGAGGACCTGGTAACTTCACAGGGGGGGGGGGGGACCAAATTTAAAGGGGAACTGTACTTGGTACAGTGATTACTGTACCCAGTACAATTAAAAGTAAAAAACACAACACACATTTAGATTTGATTAAAATTTTTATTATATACAGGAAACAAACAAAATTATACTTTAAATGCATTTTTTTTTAATGTAAATTTTATGTAAAAATCCATTAAAGTCTATGGTGCGCTTTTGGTACAGAAATCTGTACCTCAGCAGTGCGCTAGGGAGGTTTAATTCATTGCATTATCCCAATTGATGTGAAAACTTATTAAATCATTTTTTTCTGGTTTTTCTGCCCTAAAAACTGGGTGCGTCTTATGTGCCGGTGCGTCTTATAAGGCAAAAAATACGGTATATCCTGAAATATATTTGTTTGCTGGTATTTAGAGCATGATATAAGAGATTGCCAGGCAAGGATTGTATCTATCATGTATTTCATACCATAAGACAAGCTTTTTTTCTTTGAACAAGTTAAATTTGAAACTTTAAGGAAGTGAAATGAAAATGAAATGAAGGCTGTGTATAGTGTTGGTTGCTGTTTATTGTAATTTACTCTGTCATGTCCACCAATTTCAACATCCTCCTTGTAGATGTTATAGTGAAGTTATCCTTTTATTACTTCTCTTCTTCTATATATCGTTTACACATCAACATGACAAAAATACAACATCACATCATGTCTTACATAGTAAAGAAATCCTGCATAGTTAATAAAATGTAACACAAAATATTATGAAAAACAAGTCAGTAGACAGTTTGACAGATTTGTTCTTTCCCTATAATGTCAGGTGAAGCATGCCTATTGGAATAATAAAGCATGCTATCAACATTCACAATTACATCATTTATTAGCTACCTTTTAAAACAAATGGCTTTTAAATCTTTGACATTAAAACAACAATGATAGATTCACACTTTTAATGGTGCATGAATTCAACAGTTATACGCTGTGTACTGAATGTCAGGTAAAAATAGGACTGTTTGTTAATACATGCAGTATGTCTATTATTTTCAAATTTCAAACAAAGTTAAATTGCATTAAATTATACATTGAGTGAAACAGTTTTATAACATTAAGCAAACGTTATTTAAAATGAAAAAGTCACATGAGAGTGAATGTAGTAATGTTCAATAAAACAATGTAAAAATCTTTTAACATTTACTTTAGAACATATCATTATGTAGCCTTCTGCAGCTTAATGTCGGCAGCCATCCCTCGGTACGCAGTCCAAAGCCGCCTCTATTTTTCCCGGTGTGCCGTTCCCGCTTTACACCAGCATGTGTCCCAGAACATCAACCATGCCCAGGGACACTAAATCACCCAGTGTGCCCAGGGACGCTACATTTCCCTGACCGCACACTGGGTTAATGTTGTGGAGGCCGGGAATGAGTCGTAACCCTGGGATAGCACAAGTGCTACCCAAACCCAGGATTGCAGCTATGCTACTGGTTCAAACCGTCATTTCTCCGCCACCTCCTCCTCCACTTCCACCTTCAACAGCAGTCAGCCATCAGTTGCTAGCTGGAAGCAGTGTAGCACTGCTGTAGGGAAGGGCCACCAGGCCGTGCTTATCTGCTTGGGGGATAAACAGCACACCGCCGCAGAGCTGTGGCAGGGTATAAGGGACCAGACCAAGCTGTGGTTCTCGCCATTCAACCTACAGCCTGGTATGGCTGTGGCTGACAGTGGCTGTAACTTGGTGGCGGCTTTGGAGCTCGCTACCTGACCCACAGTCCGTGCCTAGCCCACGTTTTAAACTTAGTTGTTCAGCGGTTTCTCAAAACCTACCATAATTTGAAAGAGTTACTAGCGCACTGCTTGTCTGCCCATTTCAGAAAGTCCTCCACAGCTTTAGCCAGTCTGTCAAGCCTGCAGCAGTGCTTGTGGCTTCTGGCTCACTTAAACTGATCTGTGCGATCTAAGCATGCACTGGAACTCCGCATTCTACATATTTTCCAGGTTTTGTGAGTGCAGTTGTGGAATACCAGCTGCAATATGGTCATCACCATTTAACTGCCACTATTCACAAGCGAGGAGTGGGCTTTACAGATAGTAGATTTCTTTTTTTCAAAAATTTGAAAATTTTGATGATTTTGAGTTAATTGCAAAGCCCCTGAAGATGGCATCATCACCAAGCTTACTGGAGATGAAGAGAAGTGTTGGGGGTATACTACAAACAAAAAAGTATGTCTCTAACACAAAAAGTTTTTGCACATATTAAGTTCAAATCAAGTCAAAATTTTGAACAATGGAATTTCAACTTTAATTTTGAACTTAATTTATGCAAAACGACATATCCTAGAGCCATAATTTTTTTTTTCAAATGTTCCCACAACCCTTCCCTACATCTCCAGCAATTTTTGTGATGATACCATTTTCAGAGGCTTTGTAATCAGCTCAAGTTAGTAAGTCGAAAAATTCAACCATCTCTAGTGGGCATTGATGTTAGACCAATGTAAAATTTTCAAAAACTTTGATGAATCCACCAAGATAGTTAGTGGTAATATCGCTATCATCAGTGTAACCATTCCACTGCTGTGTCTACTGAAATGATTACTGTTCACAATTAAGGAGGATGCTATGGCGCGGGACATTCAAATGTAAATTGGGTTAACTTCCAAGAGCACCTCTGAAAAATCACCCCAGTGTTATTTCCAGATGCAATCTTTGAAGTTAACCTTTTCAGAGGGTGCCAAAGGGCATTGTTCTGGATACATTTATAACTGTATCCAATACAGTTCAAAGTAAAACAAAACACATTTCCAATTGTAATAAAATTTTTATTATAAACAAAACATAAATATGAATACATACTGTTTTGAAATCATTCATACCAAATAAGTATTTGCGAGATTTAATCTATCAAATGATACCTTTTATTCATTTTTTTATGTAATTTTTTACAGAACAACAGAATTGTGTGTTTCACATTATTATATACAGGATGTCTACTAGACCCTTGTACTGACATATTTTGGGAAGTTACAGGCCTACAACATTAAAATATTCCATTTAAGTCTATGGTGCGCTTTTGGTACAGAAATCTGGACCTTGCAAGAGCACTAGGGAGGTTAATGGACTTGAAAATGCATCATACAAGGTATGTGGTTGACACTTCTTTTTGCCTCCTCATACTCCTCATCCAGAGTGTATATATTCCCTTGAGTCAGCTCAAGTGCAGGCACTTTTTTTATAGGGTGCACTCGCATCTAATGTTTTACAGTGTCTTCTCACCTTAAGGCACTGTCATATAATGTTTTAGAGTGTCAGTTTAGCCGCAGGCACTTCCATCTAATGTTTTAGAGTGTCAGCTCAACAGAACGCACTTACATGTAATGTTTTAGAGCGTCAGCTGCATACAACTGCCACAAACTGGTTCCCAGCAGTGACTTGGGAGTCCAAGATGCATCCAGACATGGTCCCTATGCTGTTCCCGGTCCATTTGGGTGGTGTTTCTGTTACTGACCTTTTGCAATAGACCAGGCACCCTTCCCTCTTCCGAGCAGTGGAGGTCTGGTTGTCTTCCATTCACTTACATTATGCTCGTATGACCGGTACCAAGCACCCCAATCACTAGTTGTCCTGCGTTATTTACCGGCAATGGATGCATTTAACACAAGTGAATGCTTCTGTTGCAGGTAAATAAAACTAGTTGCATTGCGTGTGCATTAACATTATGTGCTATACATTACCACATAATGCAATGTTGGGACCAATGTGAAATTTGCAACAGGTTTCCTGTACATGCAAAAGGGCCCTCATGAACTATAGCCCAGGCCCCCAACAGTCTCTGAACTGTGAAATGGCCCACTGTTTATAAAGTTTGAGGTGTTGCTAGCTCTAGCACATGTTTAGTTTTACATAAATTAGGTTAAAAGGAAAAGCTTCATTTCAACTTAAAAAATATTGTCTTAATGTATGCAGAAGCTATATCAATATTTTTACTAATATAATATTAATATAATATTTTTGTAACATTCTCACGACCTATGCTACCCCCCACACACTCTCACCTCTTCCAGAAGCTTAAGATAAAACTATTCAACAAGGACAGGGTTGCATATAATTATTATCTTATTTTATATGATAGGCATAGTTTACTGTCTACAAATGGAACACAGAAGTTAGGGTCTGTTAATTACCTATATAGAGAGTTTAGAGTTCAAGGGGTACCCTTTTTTGGCTAACTGAAGAAATAAAAAAAAATTTCGGGGTGTCTCCGATTCCTTTTAAGGCCCTCATACACGGGTCGGATTCCGACCGGATTCCGGGACGATCGATTCCGGGCGCGTGCACGCGAAATGATCGTGCCGGAATCGCGTGCAGCCCACCTTGTCCGATCGATCACGTCCGATTGATCGGGGGCTCAGAATCGGATCCGACAGAGAACCAACATGTTGGTCTTTCTGATCCAATTCTGCACACATCAGGGGGAGTTGCCATTTGGGAAGTAAGCGATCGGAAACGGAATCGTCCAGGAATCCATGGGACAAGGTGGTATGCAGCGATCGGATACTCTTAATTGGCCGATTGATCGGAGCTCCGATTCTCGCTGAGATCGCCGGAATCGATCGGATAAGTGATCAATTGGCCATGGAATCCGACACGTGTATGGCTAGCTTTACTCTCTATATTCATTGATGGCTAACATGATATAACACTCTAATATGAGTTACCTATATAAAGTCAAGCTTTTTCATGTAATACTACCCTCTTTACAAAGCCTAAGAAGGTAAAAACTAATGCAAATAACATCCTATTTAATGTTGAATATGTAACATTAAATAAAACCAAACATTTCTTGTATTTTAAAATCAGTTCTGATTTATATCTCCTTGACTACAAATATTGGCCATCCAAAAAATTGTTATACAAAAAAAAATTTAAAAAGGCTAATGGTAGTAATTATCTAAGACCTTATTTTTTTCTCTATATTGCTATAAATTATATACTATATTTTTTTATTTTACATAATTTTAGGAAGCAGATTTCATAACTAGGGATTGTGAAAGATTTTGTTTACACAGTACAATAGAGTTACATTTCTGAGAGTAATTAGTTATTCTAATAGTAAGTGGTGTATGGTTAATAACATCCTTAAAAGGCCAATCTATCTGAACCTATTTTTTCAGTTTTTGGCTGAGGTTAGAAAGAGAAATCTGGCTAATGATTTCCTCTTGGTGTCTAACATCAAATACAGATCAAACAACCCTCTGACTCCAATTGAGCAATACACATGATAGCTCAGAGGTTGCACTTGACCTGCTTTGAGTTGTGTTTCATTACTTTGGATGTAGAATATCATATTAAGGTGTAATTGAACTGGTAAGGTAGGTCAGATTGCCTGTCCTTCTCTAACTGAACATTTTCCTTTCAAACTCAGTTGCATGTGATTAAAAGAAAATGCATTATTTAACAAAGATGCTAATTGACCTGAGCCCCTGAAATGTCTGCTTGGCCCAAGTGAGGGTTCTCATATTCATTTTCGTAATTTAGAAAAAACACATGATTAACTAATTTAAATGTAACATGATACATTTGGATTCACATGTAATGATGTTGTTTTAGGCTGGCTACACATGGGCATATTTCATATTAACATTTCTTCTGAAAAAACTCATTAATATCAAAGCTGAATATTTTTGGAAATAGTTTTTAGTTTGTTTTTAG
>CM070035.1:105109422-105123081 GCA_036250615.1 Ptychadena robeensis | reverse complement strand
AAGCCAAACTTGACACATGTGCTGGCCAGGAGTATAGTGAGAGATGTGAAAAACAATCCAAGGATCATCACCAAGGCCATCCTGGTAAATCTGGATTCTGCTGGTGGCAATGTCTCAAGGCAGACAATCCAATAGACACTGCACACTCTGGGTTTCACAGATGCAGACCAAGGAGGACGCTACTTCTCCAGATAAGGCACACAAAAGCGTGCTTGGCCCTTGCAAATGCTCTGGAAAAAGAAGAAAACATCTGGTCTTCTGTGTTATGGTCAGATGAAACAAAAATGTAATTGTTTGGTCACAATGATGTTTCCTTCATTTGGCGTAAAAAAAGGACAAGCCTTCAACTCAAAGAACACCATCCCACTGGTGGTGGGAACCTAATGCTTTGTGGTTTTCAGCCACTGGACCAGGGAACATCATCACAGTAAACGGCACCATGAAAAAAAGAGCAATAAATGAGGATTCAGGAACATCAGGCAGTCTGCAGAGAAACTTGGCCTTGGGCACCAGTGGACATTTCAGCATGACGATAACCCAAAACACATAGCAAAAGTGTCAAAGAAATGGTTAGCAGACAACATTTGGAGTGGCCCAACCAGAGTGCTGACTTGAATCCAACTGACAATCTGTGGAGGGAGCTTAAGATCAGGATGATGGCAACCTGAAAGATTTGGAGCTCATTGCTAAAAATGAAAGGGCAGAAATACCTGTGGAGACATGCGAAAAGTTGGTCTGTTGGTCAATTATAGGAAATGTTTGATTGCTGTAATAGCCAATAAAGGCTTTTCTATTGATTATTGAAAAGGGGATGAATAATTGTGGACATAAAAAATTTATCTCAGATGCAAATAAAAGCTAAAAAAAACTTTTTTTCCACAATAATGCCTCTTGTACATCTTCTTATTATCTTTGGGTGACACCTATGTGATTTCCCGTTAAAAAATAACTTACTGGTTGAACAAAAGTAACTTTAAGTCAAAATTTGCCAAGTATGACTCATTTTGGGCTCAACTGTATATAATTTTCCCTCTCCTTTTTTTTAAGCATGCACTGAATAATTTTTTCTGTGGTCCTATGTATTGTTTACAATGAATTGTTTGCCAATTTATATAAAAAAAATATATATAAGATGCATTAATAAGAGGCTTTCTGAGCAGAATACTCAGCCTGGAGAAAGTCTCTGTGTCTTAGGGCTGTCAGCAGCCCTTCTCCTCCCAAGTGCCCACAGTCATCACTAATATTGTATGTATGTGTCTTGTGTTTTTCTGTGTGTGTTGTAGGTAGGTGCCTCCCTGAGTGTATTTCTGTGTGTGTATTGATAAGCCTTTCTGCGTTTGTATGTATGTACCTGTTTGTGTGCCTTTCTGTGTGCATTGTAAGTATGTGTCTCTTTCTCTGTGTGTTGCATTTATGTGCATGCATGTATGTATTTATGTATGTATGTATGTGTCTCCATCTGGAGTGGTGTGGGATAGAAATAGAGGCTTGAAGTTATGTCTGACAAAGTGTACTGCCGCAAGATACCATCTATGCTGGAAAACCTCAAGTTTCAACATTCCCCGCTTTTTTCAAGCATCTTTTACTGTCCTCCTAACCAACTGTGCTGGAGAACCAGAAGTCTTGGCATTTGCTACGGTCCTCACAGCTTTATGGTTGGTTTGACCTGCAAGTGGTTTGGCTTGTAGGTACATTTTATAGTATAATAGTGTTTTATTCCTGATGTTTTTAACTAATGTGCTTGTCACAAACCAGAAGGTGTGAACCCATTGTGCCACAAGTCCTACCTCCTCTAAAGCATTTAAAACCAAAAAACTCAAAAAGAGGAGCACAAGGAAGGGTGGGGCTTTAACGGCACACTACAAATCTGCAATTATTCCAATTCCAATTAAAATAGGGTCTTTATTATTAGTGACCATACAATAAATATTCTAAAAGAAGAAATTTCTTTACACAATATACATTACAGTTAAAAGCTTTTTCCCCATATACATTCAGATATCTGTTGCCACCCCTTTACCAGAGGAAGCAACAGTCTATAGTTTGTGGGTCCATATTACTCCATTAGATCCAGAACTAAAAAGTCCAGAATCTCTCGACGCATTTCTCCCCTACTCCCCTTTCTCAGGAGAGCATATTACTAGGACTTGAAAAGAAAAAGAAAAAAACATCCATTTTAATGAACAATACTTGGGCTGTGATCCTGCATATGGGCCAGCCATGATCTTCTCACATTCTCTGATCCAATATACATTATATGATCCATGCCCCATAGCTATTTACAATAAGCAGTTCAATTATTAAACTATTACTGAATTTAGCTGGATTTTAAATCTTCGTACTAAGGATCATACACTTACCACCAATTGTGTTGTTATTGCGTATCTGTTTGTACCTCTGGGGGACACTCAATTAGTGTACCTGCTGACATAAATTAGTTTCGCCGATTTCTAGATCCCGCTGTTCCAGGGAGGAGAAACCATATAGCACACCAAATTACCAAAGGGGGTAACACAAAACAGGAAAACAAACAGACATAAACATCCACCATCCTGTCTGTAAGTGGACAAAACCACCACAGGAGAGGTCTACATACAAGAAAGGTTGTGTCTACATCACAAAAAGGGAGGGGGGGGGGCAATGGGAGGCAATGTACATACATTGCACCCAAAAATCACCCCCATCCGCACCGTGTACCTTTAACAACACCTATGATCGAATATGGGCAGGTAAAACTACAAATACCTAGGCATTTATTGACTGTTTTTGTCCACATGGCACATAAATATAATATTTGAAGACCTTTTCATAGGTAGAAGCAAGGGTGGAGGGAAGGGGAGCCTGAACAATGTTCTGCTATTCCCCTCAGGGGTTTTAGTACTTCGGCCAATAGCCTGGAACAGGCTCTATATCGGTATATAGGTCTATATGCCTTTGAATACATATATTTTTATGCCTCAGGATGTAAAATTCCTAAGAAATCTCATAGGTTACCTTTTTACTTTTGCAGATCCAGAGTTCAATCCTCCACCATACACATCACTACCTTGTATGGGCGTCTGTAGGGGCTGAAGATCACCCTCCATATATGACTCTTGACATTTAAAGCCCCCCCCCCCAATCTCCACTTCCAGGAAGGTTTTTATCCCTGGGTGACCGGTGACTTAAATATTGTAAATCTGTCAGCTCATACACTCGCTGAAAAGGAGGGAGAAGTTTTAAATTTAGGATAGAGCTTCTGTCTGACTTGGCATTTTGACTGTTTTGATACAATCAAGGACTTACATCTATTTGCTGGAAACATTCTTCTAACATTTTAACATGAACCCCTGAAACCACAGCCAGACATTACCCAAAATTATAAGACTCTTAAGATACTGGAACAATTATTGATGGAACATGAGGAAGAAGAAGAGGAGGATGAATTAGATTTTGGTATAGACGATCTCACAGAGGAGATGTTGCGGCTGGAAGATCCTGAATTATCTATTGAGAACGAATATCCAGACAACATAACCAGGGCCCACAGACAAGCCTTGGACAGTTTGAAGCAGGACCCTGATTTGATCATTAAACCATCTGATAAAGTCAATTATTTGACCAAATTGCCACCTAGTGAGGGAGAATAGACACATGGGGCAGCTGGTCTAGGGGGACCAGGGAACACCAGAGAAAGGTATCAGAGGCACAGGTGTCGTCAGCATGCTGGGCCGTAACCAAGAGCAACAGTGCAAGACCGAAGGAGGAGGCAGAGACATAGTCAGACAGGCAATGAAACAGGGCAAGCGGCACAGGTCAGACAGTCTTGGTTGGCAACAGGAGAGTCAAGGCAGACGGGAGTTAAACAGCTAGCAGAGTCACATAACACAGGCAGGAATTAGTGACACAGGAATATCAATGGGAATCAGGAGCCTTAGCAGGACAAAGGGACCTTGACACTGAGGAAACTGTAGAAAGGGCTGAGTCACTTATATACGTGCAGGACACATGACCAATACCCTAAATCCCAGGACGTGACATGTGCTGGTCCTTCCGGAAATGCTGCAGAAAACCAACAGCAAGCATGTTGTGGTCAGGGCTGAGAGGGAACTGTGGAGTGTATCCCAGCACAACACTAAATAATTGCTAAACATGGCACCCAGGACCACGGCAGTAAGCAGGGGTGCAGTGGCACACAGCAGTCACTGTTACAATACCCCCCCCCCCCCTTACACTCCTCCTTCTGAGGCCACAACAAGATAGAAACTGTTTCAGCAGGGTTTCAGTAGGGACACAAAGAAGGCAAGCTTGGACCATTCCATTTGAAACCTCTGCCCATGTAACTCAAAGTAGATCAGACACATGGTGTCATGAACCAGCAGATGTAAACCCACTGTGCCACAAGTCCTACCTCCTCCAAGGGCTTTGTCTTAGTGAACCAATTAGTTTTTCACAATACCCCTGAAGGTAGGGACAAACTTTCCAGAAGGGAACACTAGGTCGCTACCTCTTGAGGGAGGATAGGCACACAGGGCAGCTGTTCCAGGGGGATCAGCGGGCACCAGAGAAAGGTATTTTAACCAGGGTCAGCAGTGCAGGCCTGAAGGATGAGGCAGAGATGTATTCAGGCAATGTATCCGGGCAGGTTGCACAGGTACAGGTCAGGCAGTCCGGCTTGGCAACAGGAGAGTCAAGGCAGGCATATGAGTGTTAAAGAAGTAGAAGAGTCTCACAACATAGGCATGAATCTGCAATATCAATGGGAATCAGGAGCCTTAGCAGCACACAGGGACCTTGACACTGAGGCAACTGTAGAAACCTGCAGTCACATGCAGGATGACCACGAGAGGGAACTGTGGAGCCACTGTTACAGTGTTCACATACTATTTAAAGACACATTATTGTTAACATACTATTTTGTATATTTTATTAAATAGTATTTAATTCCATTCAGAATATTAATTTTGCTTGTTTTCTCCTCAATTCTAGCTGCTTATGATCTGGTACATCCTATAGAGCAGAAAATATGGTAATACAATTCTATTCTTCATTTATTTACCCCATGATCTTATTAATTGTTAAATTTACATAGAAAATATAAGGCATCTTAATATATGAATGTTCACATATATGTCATAATAATAATAACAATAATAATAATAATAATAATAATAACAATAACAATAATTTAACTGAATTATTACTATTATTATAGGTTGGTGTGTATAGTAAATACTGCAACTAACTAATGCTACTTGATGTAGAACAGTAATTTTGAACGAACACATTTCATACAACAAATAAAATCATGACAGCCAAGTTTGAATGGAAAAAGCTATGAGAGCTGTCAGTCAGAATCACTACATTTCACATTTTGTAATAAATGTTAACTGGAGTGCTTGTGATTTACTACGGGAAGTAATTTTTATGCCAACCATAATATGTTCTGGAATATGTTGTTCTGTTCATGCTTGTAGACATTTTTTTGGTTTTCTAAAAAACCATGCAATCACTATACCAACCAGATTTTATTAAGCACAAGACAATATAAATATGTCATGTCACAATATAAATTATATATATATATGGGGGATCACACTCAAATGGGCACTCTCAAAGCATCAATTCACGCGATTGTTATCGTTTTAGGGCTCCTGCCCACGTTTATTGTCCAAAACAAACTTGCCCTCACAGGGGTTAATTTCCAAATGAATAAACAAAAAGTCACTAGAAAATACCAAGCCTCCTGGCTTTGCACCATTCAGAAAAAGGGATTGTCCTGGGTTCAGGTTACCTTGCAGCAGGGGGCCTCACACTCCTTGTGAGTCCTCTGTACCAGCTGCTTCAATACCACAGGCCTAAGCCCCACACTCCTTGTGTGCCCCGTCTCCAACTTCCATGAGGAGCCCTGACACACTGGTCTCTGCTCCTTTTCTGGAGACACACCTAGCTCCACTCACCTGCAAACAGGTGTTGACCCTTAAGTGGACCCTGGGGCAATAGGGAGGCCCACCCAATTCCATCCTCCCTATCCCAGAGTCCGGGAGCCCTTTAAGAAAACTCAAAACAAAAGCACTCAGCACACTATAGTTGCTGGGCAATAATCATTTCTGGACTCCTTCCAGAAATCACCCAACAGTCTAATTTCACAGGGACAGATGACCAATCTGTCACAATATATATATATATATATATATATATATATATATATATATATATATATATATATTTATTTATTTATTTATTTATTTATTTATTTATTACTTGCGGTAGGAGGTAATAAGGAACAAAAGCCATATTGAAAGTTGTAACTGAATGCTTTAGCACAACTTGGGAAAATAAAGAAGTTCATAAAGCTTGTCTAAACCAAAAACAGAATAATTGATATGCTTCAGAATACCTGTATTAGCATTTTTTTTTCATTTTACAAGTAATACACCTCCTGGTTAGAAGGAAGGCTTTTCCCATTCACTGTTATTGGGGGAAGCTATGGTGGCCAAGCAGGCTAAAATTTAAATGTGTCTGCCTTTGTAGTTAGATGACGATTAAAGATATTACCAATCTATCGACTAAGGATAATAAGGAAGGAAGTTGGTGGTTTAAATAAAAAATATGATGTTTGCCAGGCAGTATCTAGCTTTTTAGGAACATTCCAAGCACATTCCAAATACAAGCTAAGAAAGATAATGAGAAGACGTAAGTTGTGACTTTAGTGATCAAAAGAGGGGACTATAATCTCCTGAATAATGTGAAGAATAAGTAGGGGTAACATTAACATATAAATAAAGAATGTATGAATAAGCCAACCAGAAACAGTAGTCATCCTAAAGGACACAACAAGATATTAAGGGCACGCAGATTTCATCCAATCACAAATAGATTAAAAATCTGAAAGAATAAGCAAATTATTATGGATAGAAATGTAGAAAGAGATAGAAGAATATTTTCTGTGAAGATACTTTGATTAGCATGACACCATGGATAATTTAAGGTCAAGAAATAATAAATAATGTTCCTTGAGATCATAATGCCATAATCATGTCAATCAGATTTAGATTGTCAGTATGAAGTCCACTTGGTCTTATAGAGTAAGAAGAAATTAAGTTGTTAAAAATCTTGGCCTATGTTCTGTTAATAAGGAAGGAAATAAGTCTTAAGTTATTAGGCTCTAGATGATGTTTAACCAGTTTGGGTATCTTCAAAATGTAAGCAAAGGAGGAGGAACTATCATAAGTTTTTTAATGAAATCTGACTTGATAAGGCACAACAGTGGACTTTTAAAGTAACATTTACTGTGTGCATTTTCAATGACAGAAGATGTTAATTACAAGTTAGACTTGTCTAATTGTAATAATTTTATTATTTTACAACGAGGTACATGTGTTGTAGTTGCTCTTTGTTGTGTTTACATTGTTACAACTTTAGCACTGCATGGGGTTAGGGGGATTTAAAATAATTGCACTACAATACTATTTGCATGTTACTAAGCAGGGCAGTAATGTGTGGTAAAATGCCACGCATGCATTTAAATGTTTCTCTTAATCATCTGTACCTAGCAGATAATAACACAGAGATGTTGTATATGTGACCACTGTGTGCTAAAATGCATTAGTCTGTGTGGCAGTAATACATGTGCTATTGTATTGCAAATATGTCATTCTAGTTAAAAGACTTGTGTTAGGATTACAAGGAGGTATTAATCTGATTGAAGCTTTGCTTAGTATATCACTCTTTGTGTAATAGCTATCATGGGCAATCCCAATGATTGAGAAATAATGTGTATTTTCAACAATTATATGGGCTTTTGATTACCACCATAAAACTAGGAAAAAACTAGAAAAAAAATGTACACAAGATTTAGACATTAAACTCTTAAGGGCAACATTACACACTCTGCTTTTAGGTTTACTTGTCTTACCTAATGTATCATTTAACAGGGAATTTATGGATGGATAAATTACCAATTTTCTACCCTAATTAAGTGTATGCTTCTATGTAATTTCTAACAACGTGTTATAACATAGTAATAACCTGTTAAGGCACAATATGTGCAACTCCCATTTCTTTTTGGTTATAGGTTAAAACATGTTTTGAGAAGAATATTTTGTTTCTGGTTCTGTTAACATGGATGTGGTTTTTCAGGTCAAACTGTATAAGCCTAGCCTTGAAAAGATAGCCTTTCGTTGTAAAAGACAAAAGATATTTGGTTGTTTACTGGAACAAGACCCATTAGACCACTTAGAATGAAAAACAGTGACCATGAAAAAATAGATTTCATTTTAATATTGTAATATATATATATGTATTCAAATAGGGTTGTTAGTATTCATAATATACTTTTAGAAAAACTTATCTTTGAATTTTGAATGTGCAACATTTTCAATTATATTTTAATATTTGTATTAATCACAAAAATATTAAAACAGTACTTTGTGGTTCCAGTAATATAAAGCTTAGCAAATTTCTTTGTTTAGAATGATTTGTTAATTGGGTTTTCATTTTCCAGAACTGTGCAGTAAAGATAACACATTTCCTAAAACAGAATTAAACTAAAAAAGTAAGCAAATGGTACAAGGTGTACATTTTTCCTCTAGCAATTTCTATATTTCCTTTGTAAATGGCAATATGTATGTACATTGTACACACTTGAATTCTCAGGAGTGCACATCAATGGAAGCCAAAAATGAACGAAGAAACTTGGAAAAATTGCCTTAAGGCATATTGTCGGGCCAGACAGAGAAGGCACTGATAGCTGGATCAGGCAGTGCCCGGAAGACAGTTCAATGCCAATATGTGCACACTCACACATTATGGTGACACACAACCCATCACACAGCAGTTTAGTTCTGCTTTTTAATTCAAACTTTTTGAGTTATACAAAACAGCAGATTATAATATAGAGAGTGATTTCATGTGGAAAATGTATTATTAATGGAAAGAAAGAGAACCATTCTTATTCTCTTCTCTGCTTCTCCTAAGAGTCTTTTATCTACTAAATTAGATTGGAAATTCTAAAATTTGGATGAGAGCTCCTCAATTTCCTTACCTTGGACTGCTAGACATGTCACTTAAAAGTCCAACTCACCTTTGTTACTTCTCAACTCTCTATAGACATCAAGTGAGTCGCAACAAACCTTTAAGTTCTAGACTTTCAAGTTCATGGTTCAATTACAATTATTAGGAGTTTTTTCCTTACATTAAAACTTGCTTGCTTTTAGTTTAAATGCCCACATCAAACAAGAAATCTTAATCACGTTTATAAAATCCATTATACAGAAGATAATCAATTTTAACACCCATAACAACATAACATTCAGCTTTCAATGATTGCACAACCTGTCAGGCTAAAAATAATGTGGACATAAAGTGGACTTTACTATTTTGTTTCAAGCTAAGGGTCGGTCTTGAAAAAGAGGGTTGATAGGTAATATTTATCTAATGTGTACATCTCCTGGCCTCCATTTCAGAATTTAGTACCAAATATTTCCTAGACCAAATTCTTACAATTAAGACCTGGTAACTTCATTTTCTAGCGCTCTAAATTTTGTAGCTGCATGTCCTATATGAGTCCCATTATAACTATATTGTTAATTGTGTTATAAAACTCTATGACAGTATCCTAACCCCTAACCAATGAGCAGAAAATAGAATCACTTGTATGCAAAAGTCTAAACGGATTTGTAAATAAATATGCTGGTATAGTAGCTTCATTATTGTGCAGTTAAAATTATGCAGCAAGTGAAGCCACACATGAATACCAATACAGTATATGACCTTAATGGAACATTCTCCTAGAACTCTCACTTTTTTATCTGCATCATCACATTTTTGCAAGAGAATATTAAAGAGAAATGCGCTCTAAATTAGGTAACAAGCATATGTGTCATTTTTTTGAATGAAATGAAAAGATTACAAGGTAAAAACTACATGGGTGTCCTAATTTGATGCTAAAGGATGATTTAACCATTTAGGGAAAATAACATGGATTGTAGTGACCTTTCAACAGATGCCAAATAACTTAACTTCAGTCATATACAATATTTCCACCAGCCCAGTTTCATTATGTTACCTTTCTGCCAGTTTGTCTAACAGTGCAATACTTTTCATTAAATAAAAACATTAGTTACACAATTAGCGTAGAATCAAGGTTAGTATATAAAGTACTATAACCCTTCATTTAGGCTGGATTGCATTTAGCGAAGTTGATGTGCAGTAACCTCCCTAGCACTCTTGTGAGGTACCAAAAGCGCCGCATAGACTTTAATGGAATTTTTTTTATGTTCTAGGCCTGTAACTTCCTAAAATATGTCCGTACAAGTGTCTAGTAGACATCCTGAATATAATAATGTTTGAAACAAACAATTATGTAAAAAAAAAAATTTATAAAAGGTATCATTTGAATGATAACATCTCTTAAATACTGATTTTTTATAATAAATTGCAAAACAGTATGTATTTATATTTGTTTTTTGTTTATAATAAAAATGTATTAATTTGGAAATGTGTTTTGTGGTTTTTTTTTACTTTTAATTTTATTGGATACAGTTATCACTGTATCCAGTACAATTTCCTTTGGCAGAGGGTTAACTGCAAAGAGGTACATCAGGGGCACCAGAGCCTTTATTTTTACTTTGAACCACACTGAAAACAGTTTTCTACATAGAAAACAGTTTTCGCGCAATTTACTTTCCAATTTTCTGGCCACCTCCCCCATGCGACATCATCATGTCATTCCACGGGGGGGGGGGGGGGACGCTGGGTGCCACTCTCCTGCAGCCTGCTATTACATCGGAGCCACCAGTAAAGTGCAAAATGGTAAGTATGCACTTGGGGCTCCGAATTTCGCCGGACGGCCCCATCTCGTCCAATGCAATGCTGACAGGACAACGCTGGACGAGATGGTGCCGTCGGGAATGGCAGGGGGGTTAAAACCACATGCCTTGTAATAACATGTGTTCTATTTTTGTTTTTTTATCATGTATTTGATTGTCCTCAGTAAACAACTAAATATTTGAATTACATTTAACATAAGCTGTGATGTGTTGTAGTGTCAATCAATAGTCAATAGTCAATAGTGTTTCTATCCAGGATCTTTTCTCCCACTGCAACAAGGTTATTAGTGTAAAAGGCACTCACTGCAATCAATAGGTTTTAGATTGTGATTGCATTAAGTCTTATAGGCATGGCAGCCCAACAGATGTGTTGTTAATGGGCTCTTACAGTCTTATTCACTTCTGTGGAAGTCAATTCTGATACTTGTATCAGCTCTTAATATATACAGTGCAACCAGAAAGTATTCACAGTTCATCACTTTTTATACATTTTGATGACTATTGCCCTTCTCCCCTGATTGCTCTGTTTAGATGGCAGGCCAGCTCTAGGAAGATTCCTTGTGATTTTGAACTTCTTCCACTTATGGATGATAGAGGCCACTGTGCTTATTGACTACATGTGCTTGAACAATATTTCTTTTAAAAAAGAAAACCCACAACTATTCCCTACAATTCTGGTGCTGATACTATGTTTAGGGCTTTGCAGTTAGCTCACAATGTCAGCTACTCAAAATTGTGCAAAAATTTTGTAACCATGTTTATAGGCCACTAAAAATCAAAGTGCACGATGAAGACATAGTGAGACACACACTGTGCAGATTTTCAGGTGGCCTTCAGATAAGCACAAGAACAGTGAGTACAGAGATCTGCATCATCCAGGCTTTACACCACAACGTTTTAGGATTCTCATCTGTTCCAACAAAACTGAGCAAGAGTTCACAATGCAAGGTCCATAAACACATTGATGAGCTAGCCTTCTGTGGAAAAACTTGGTTGGCCTCTAAAGAACCCTAACTTCAACATGATAGAACACATTTGGGGTGATAAAGAAAGTACAAATATCTGATAATATTTAACAATAAAACATTTTTAATTTCAAAGTACTGCTCTGGATGCATGCAATTTGACATCAAGTTCTGTACTGTCTTTGAGAAAAAGAATAAAGGATGGTTAATGAAGATTGCATTTGCAAACTTATATCTATTTACATGTACATGATTAAAGCTGACACACTAGTTAACAATATGGTAACAAAATTTGCAATAAATAGTGATGGTTGGAATGTAGTAAATTCAATTTGTCTTAAATTTAGATTTTCCCATTCGAAAGTAGTTTGCTAATTTTTCAATAAAAATTTTTAACCATCCATAGCAATAATTCTAAAATAAATTAAGTAGGCCTAATACCAAATTGCTTCTCCTTTACATCTCCATTTTTCTCCATCCCCTACTAATGTCCAGCTAAACCAGAAGATTTAGAGATGATCTGCAAAGAGGAGTGGACCAACATTCCTCCTAAAATGTGCGCAAACTTGGTCATCAATTACAAGAAACGTTTGGCCTCTGTGCTTGCAAACAAGGGTTTTTCCACCAAGTATTAAGTCTTTTTTTGTTAGAGGGTTCAAAAACTTATTTCAGTCAATGAAATGCAAATCAGTTGCTATCTTTTATTTAAAGTTATTTTTTCGATTTTCCTTTTGATGTGCTATCTGCCACTGTTACAATAAACCTACCATTGAAATGATACTGTTCTGAGACTTTTCATTTCTTTGTCATTGGACAAACTTACAAAATCAGTGAGGGGTCAAATAATTATTTCCTCCACTGTATATAAAGAGATGGTCTTTAGTTAACTGCAAATATATCGCAACCTAAATTGCTGGGAATGTAAAGAAAGGTTGAGTGAACTTTTCAAAAATGTATTGTTCTAGCACATGTAGTTTTTGCATCAATTAAGTTAAAAGTTAAGTAAAAATTACTAACTTAAATCTGAACTTATTGTATGCAAAAACTGCATGGGCTAAAGCAAATGTACTATTTTTGTAATGTTACCACTAACCATCTCTACATCTCGAGCAATTACGGTGGTGATAATTGACAATGAATATGAGAAATGAACCATACCTATTGAGATGGTGAAAATGGGATATGTCTGCACAGATAATGGAGGAATAAGCCAAACTAAAAATATTCTCCTTTTAATAGCAATTATGCCTTATAAATTGTAATACTCTCATTTAAAGTTCAAGTTGTTTATGTTTGTCTTCATTTCATCACTTTTGCTGTCTACATATGGTACTGTACATTATAGGACATATGTTTTCACCAGCTGATAATTTGCGAGTGTTAACTATTAAAATAACCCAAGAGGGATTTAAATTAATATAACCTAAATGGGAGTATGAAAAAGAACACTGGCTCCTAGAGCAGTACTGAAATCACTTTTGCACATTGCTACCTGTATATAGAGACTCAATTAGCAAGGCAAAGAACACTGTGTACTATAAAAAAATATATAATCTGACTGTGACGAATAATCGTTGTAATCGCCATATGTATCTTAACCTAAGCCACAATTACATTTCCACCAGACCCTTTACAGTTAATTCCAAAAAAACAATTCTCTAAGAAACCATGGAATGTCCACCATGCCTGGTTGTGCCCACTTGTGTAAACATTTAGGGGGTCGTAAATGCTCAGAGATCCGTACTTCTGAACATTGAGATAACCCACTTTTTTGCCCCCAATAAACCATGTAGTATCTGGTATTCTGAAGAAGAGGGAGGGGTTGAATGAGTGAGTTCATACAGGGAACAGCACAAATCTGACCATTTATTCACCTCTTGGAT
>CM070035.1:105082819-105093685 GCA_036250615.1 Ptychadena robeensis | reverse complement strand
GTGACACACAGACAGACTAGCCCCTGATCATTCTGTGACACACAGTGACAGACAGACTAGATCCTGATCACTCTGTGACACACAGACAGACTAGCCCCTGATCAATCTGTGACTAACAGACAGACGCATCTCACTTGCCTCGGGAACACAGAGGGCGTGGCAGCAAGGACTCCAGTGCTGAGCCTATCAGCTTCCTCCTACCTGACACGCCCCCCAGCTGATGCTTGCTTGCAGTCAGAAAGCTAGGGAGGAGGGGGGCGCAAGCTCTGTCAATCTGTCCCATCTGTAGGTCCCGGATGCGATTTAGAGGGACAAAACAGGTACGCAGAGCGAGTTTCTAGACCTGTATGCGTACCAGCGGACCAGTTATGTGCACCCCTGCATATCAAGTATATATAGTGTTTGTATACTGCAGATTTTAGCATCAATCCTTTAGGAAGATGTATGAATGAGCAATGAATTTCCCACTGCTGCTGCTCTTGTGTTTGCAGCACTTTATTCATTTTCATGTCACTAAAACAAACATCATGAAATACTGTTACCAGCAACAATGATCAAGTGTCTAAAGGCCCCCATACACGGGTCCGTTTCCCATTGGATTCCGGGACGATCGATTCCGGGCGCGTGCACGCGAAACGAACGTCCCGGAATCGCGTGAAGCCCACCTTGTCCGTCCGATCACGTCCGATCGTTCGGGGGCCCAGAATCGGATCGGACAGAGAACCAACATGTTGGTCTTTCTGATCCGATTCTGCACACATCAGGGGGAGTTGCCATTTGTGGAGTAAGCGATCGGACTCAGAATCGTCCAGGAATCCGTGGGACAAGGTGGTATGTAGCGATCGGACACACTTAATTGGCCGATCGATCGGACCTCCGATTCCCGCTGAGATCGCCGGAATCGATCGGATAGGTGATGGATCGGCCATGGAATCCGACTGTGTATGTATTTATTTAGTGTATGTGCAGGTTCTTTATAAACAAAAATCTTAAAAATATACAAAATAAATAACATGTAAACAACACTGAAAATCCTTGACATTCAGTTTATGTTTTATGCCTGAAAACTCCTAATAACTTCTAAACATTATAGATTTAGCCTTAAAGGCATGGACCCAACTATACATTTATATTTATATCACAATGTACATCAAAGACTAGGATTTTAATTTTAATATGATGTCTAAAGGATATAGTGAATAGTGTTAAGCGTGAATATTCAAATCGCTAATTATTATTGCGAGTATCACCACTTCAAGAATTTGTGAATGCCTCATATACTGCTATATCTTAGTAATCTTGAATGTTTGAGATTCTGGGGAAAGTACAATGCATTGCAATATTCACATGTACAAGTGCGGATTTTTGTAATGAATTACTTTCATGAGTGCTGTCTCATGTGGTGATTACACTGCAGCTGCTATTTCACATTCTGCCACTAGATGTTGTCATCATATTGCGTTTGCAATATTTACATGTACAAGTGCTGATTTTTAAAATTTTAAAATTTACTTAGAATATTTGGAGAATAATTCGCTAAATATCGCAAATTGTTTTATTGTTATCATATTGCGTTTGCAATATTTACATGTACAAGTGATTTTCACAATTTTCAAATTTACTTAGAATATTCGCTTAATATCGCAAACTGTTTTATTGCCTATGCTGCTTATCACTAATAGTGAACAGTCTTGCTGGGTCCTGACATCCCCATATCCCATCTTTGGGTGACCCAAACTCAAACTTTATCAGGTCAGTAAAATAAAAAAATTTCTTACACAGTATAAGTAATTTAGAGCTTTGTAGGGGTACGCAAAAGTTAGTTTGCGAGGGCATCAATGTGTCTATACATACCTGGTGTCAACATCACAGTGGGCATCAGCATTCATATTGACGCAACATGTCACTGATGTGTGTGTGCACCAGATTCAAAAATAGTGGAGACTAGGCCTAAACCAACATCCTCCACCTTGCATGCCAAACCATAATTTATTTGATATTGCTATATAGATAGTCTAGCTCACCCAAAAATAAAATTATGTCAAGTCAAGAACTAGTGGGAAGGACATGACAAAGTTTCTAGGCTTGTGAGTGAGCACTAACAATGCTGATAGCTAGGCCTTGCATTTAGTTATAAAAAATAACAAAAATGCTTAACTTAAGAAAAACATTTAAACTCTTTTGCTTTTGCAATAATTAACATGACATAGCATCTTAACTATTTTACATGATGGCAGAGTAGGAGTAAATAGGAGAAAACGTTAGGTTTTGTCTAGACACTCAAGACTTAACATAAACAAAGAGTTTTTCAACAATTCATCTGTCTGATAATGGTAAGCATTATACTCTGATGCACTTTACATGTATAACTTAGGCTTTGGAATTGAAAATAAAGTTATAACTAGATGTAACACTACAGAAAAAAAATCTTTAAAAAAAGGAAGTATAGCTGTAAAAATGTCCACTGGCATTCATCTAGCGACCCAAATATGTTGATAAATTAATTACATTAATTACACACTAAATTGCACACTCCTTTTTTTGATTAAATATGTAAAAATCTGAATCTTCTATTTACAGCATAATTTTGTTCTTTTAGGTATTTGTTCACCATTAAATGTAGATATGAGAATAAAAAATTGTGTTACGATGAATTGGATTGTATCTATTAAAGAAAGTCTGCTTAGAACAGTTTATGCCAGTGATGGCCAACCTATGGCACAGGTGCCAGAGGTGGCACTCAGAGCCCTTTCTGTGGGCACGTGTATAGAAGTTGTGTGTGTCATTCAGGTCATATTACTATGCCGGCACTTTGAGATAAATAAGTGGGGTCTTGGGTTTCAGTTTGGGCACTCGGACTCTAAAAGGTTCCCCAACACTGGTTTATACCAATGTAAGAATGTGCATACTAAAGCACAATTTAATGAATGATTTAAATTTGAGGTTTAAAACAAAAAAACATGGGTCTGCAGGTTGCATCATAAATCACTACAAAGGCTAGAACCAAAAATTGTGTAATAATTTTGTACAATTGTACAGACTGTAAAAACTAGTGACGTGCAGCGTAGGCAATATCCATATTCACAAAATATTGCACATTTTTCAGCTAATATTTGCAGTAAATTTGAGGATTCATCCTCTCCATTATCTCTGGCACTTGTACATGCACATATTGCAAATGCAATTCATGGTACTTTCCACAGAATACTTTCATTGTGCATATTGTAAACTCAATGTATGGTAGTTACGCGTACTGATGAAAAAAACTTGAATATTTGCGATAGAATTTGCCAATTCTTGAAATGCTGATATCCGCAATAAAAAATCACGATTAGAAAATTCACATACGCTAGTTGGTTGCATTTTTTTTTAAATAAAGTTTTCATGTGAGCATTTTATGGTTAAACTTGTAGAATCAAAAAGTACTTATACAGGGTGTATGTGACAACAACTAAAAGTAACGCAACTCAAATAATAATAATTTAACAAAAGAACAATTTATTCAGACTTTTTATTTTATAAGTAAAAGAAGCAAAAAAAACTAATTCTAAAGAACTTTTTTAATCTTATGTAAAATGTAATTTTTGGGTTTGACTCTACACAGTAAAGGTGTTGTACACATTGAAAGCAATGTATTGGTTTATGTGTAGATAGACATACTTGGTTGATCAATTGTCAAGACTAAAAAGATATGAACAATTTACTTTTTTTTTAAAGTGACCCCCATTACATACATAGCAAATCACTGATAGATGAAACCATGTCATGTAAATGAATTACATATTTCATTTAAACTGTTTATATATAACTTAATAATTCACATACTCGCTGATCTGATTTCCAGTAAAAAAAAAAATATATATATTGCACAACAGTGAAATCTTGATACATATATGATTTACTAAACTAATTTCATCTCTAGAAACAAATTGTCCATGTGGAAAACTTTATTTCATTGCAAGTCTCAATTAAATATGGTAATAGCATTAACAGTGTATAAAAAAGCCCTACTGGTTCTTACACTACCTGAAGTTATTTGCCTCTGATTATTCTAAAGCTAACCAAATCTGTAACTTCTAACCAGTCATAACCCCCACAATCCCTCATTAACTTATGTTGTGTGTGTCATTTCACCCTCAGCAGCACTCCTGAAAATATAATCAAGTTAAAATAGTTTTAGTATACCATAATGAATGCATAAGAAAAATAAACATTGTGTGCATATTTTTTAGGAAGTGTCTACAAATTACCAGAAATTAGATACTGTACTTTAAAGGGGACCTGTCAATACAGAAATATGAGCACCACATTTTTTAAACGTTTCTTAAAGCTGGTCTTCATCCTTTGTTCAGTAATTACTATGTTTCTGATTCAATAGAAACATGTAGCTAAAAAATTATAATGTACTTTCTGCACATTTGATATATCCATTCCTCAAGTATTTAGACTCAGACTGACCAAAGTGGCCATTTCTATTTAACCTTATAATTCACACTAGAAAGCTATATTTGTCTAAAAGTGGAAAAAAATGTTTTTTAATAAACATGTTTTATACATAACTTTTTTATTTCAAGTTTTACAAACCTGCTAAATACACCAAAATCAATATCATTGTAGATCTACAGATACATTGGACACTTGCCATTTACCAGGATGGGTGCCAAGTCAAATGCGCTAAAACACTGTGTTTATAAGGTTCAGTCCAAACTGTTCTTGCACACTGTTCCTATTTCTTAGTGTCTTATTAAAACAATATTGCAAAGTGTATCAATAGGATAGCATCTTTAATATTTGGTACTACTTTGTTCTATGTTCTAAAAGATCAGTGAAGCGGATAGCAATATTTTTATTTACATACATAATATTCCTCCATACCATTGTAGTTACTTACCAATATCGCAATTTCAAAAAAAGACAAATGGAAAACAGCGGTTTCCAAGACATTTTACGGTAACAGTATTAACATTTAATTTGTTTTATTAAACACATCACCTTGTGAACATTTCCAGATTCAGTACAGTACAGTACAACATGCATATTTCATTATTCAGACAGTGAGGTTAAAAAATATTGCACGATCCTGACGCATTTCACAGGTATCTGATTCTTCAGGGGCTTTCTGTGCATGATAATAATCACCATACAATTTAAGTTGTTGAACAATAGTGTTGAGCTCGAATATTCGAATGTCGAATATTTTTCGCGAATATCGGCAATTCGAGAATTCGCCAATATCTCGAATATCTCAGCGGATATTCGCAATTCCAAATATTCGCCATGTATTGCGAAAATAATATTCGCATTGCGAAAATAAACATAGCATGTGACCATTCATTCTAAAGATTTTTGTGATGCGAATATTATTTTCGCAATTGCGAATATAAGTTTCGCAATCCATGGTATTGCCGCGAATATTCGAATTTCCGAATATAGAATAGAATATAAGAAGAATTATTCGCGAAATATCACAAATTCGAATATTGCCTATGCTGCTCATCACTATTGAACAACAATAACATTCATAATATAACAAAAAAGTGTGGAAAAAAGCCAATATTTGTATTCTTCAGGCTCATTCAGCCTTACTAAGCTGTTGCTCTCTAATTATTATTTATCCCACACTTCTTAATATGTAATGACATTTCCACAAGGCTTTGGTGAATGCTGTATGTTTAGTTAAACTAAATAATACCAGTGATGGGCGAACAATTCCCCTGGCGGAATTGTTCGCCCATCACTGAAAAAGCAAACATATCTAATGTTCAATTTGTCTCCCATAGGTTAACATTGGGGCAAAGTTCGACCCTTTCCCACAGTCAGATGGAAGAGAATAGCCAATTGGCTATTTTCCCCACCTGGATAGCACCCCTTCTTTAGCAAAACAATCCCTGCAGCCGTATTAAAAATCTTTAATTAATTTATATGTATTTCAACTGAAAAATTGCTATTAAAAAAATCCACATACACATGTATATGTAATAATTAAAGAAATTATTACACATATAGAAGCAATAAGGGGTTGTAATAACCCCTTACTCCTTCCAAAACCATGAACCTCAGCACAGCAATAAGCGCTAAACACACAAACTTTTATCTGTAATAATTACATTAATTATCACAGATAACAGCAAAACCTGACATTAAATAAGTCACCTGCACACACTCAATTTCCCAAAACCAACTAGAATGTTTTATATTTAATCATTTCAACAATTTTAAATACAAAACAGCAAACCTGACAGTTCTACAGCAACACCAAACCAATACACTACCAACATAACAGAAGACCACCACAGCTATTAAAGGATGACCCCTAACCCAATCCAAAACTAAACACTAGTAAAAAAAAAATACAACTCACAACATGAAATAAAGATTGAAGTAAATAAATACAGAACCCAAGAAATAGTGAAATTAAAATCTTCACGATAACCTAAAATAAACTAGGGATGGTCAAAAAATTCGTAGTGCGAATTTTTAAGTAGAAATGTAAATTATTTTCGCCGAAAATTCGCATAGTCGAATTTTGATGGGGTCAATCAGCCTGATATTTCGACTGAAATCGAAATTTCAACTTAAAAAAGAACTTTGCTTTTGATTTGCTGTGCCGCTATTTCGAGTGCGAATATCGCCATTTTATTAAAAATTTTCGCATGTGGGAGTGATTGGAAAATTCGCATTGGCGAAAATTCGCATGGTGCTAGCTAACTTTGTCAGCTTATTGCAAAGCCCCTGAAAATGGTATCCTCACAAAAATTGCTGGTGTTGTACAGAAGGGTTGGGGGGACATTGCTGGAGATGTAGAGAAGGGTTGGGGGGACATTGCTGGAGTTGTAGAGAAGGGTTGGGGAAACATTTGAAAACAATAAGTTTTGCTCTAACATGACAAGTTTGTGTATAAATTGGGTTTAAATCTCAGCTCTGATTGTAAAGCTCTGCTACTATGTACACTGATTCTTCTATTATAGCTCAAGCTCATACAGCAAATCTAAATTTTCCACCTTATGTGAATTTTTGACCTTATGTGAATTTTAGGCTTTATGCAAATTTTTGAGTGTTAAATGCGAATATTCGGCGTTATGCAAATTTTCAACTTTAGAAATTTTGACTTGAAAAAAGTCGAAATTTCGCAGTCGAATCGAAATTCAATTGGGAAACTCGAAATTTAAGTAGAATCGAATTTTATTCATTTCGACCATCTCTAAAATAAACCTTTCCAAAACATCAACCCCTATCCTACGTTACTCAATAATTCATACCAATAAAAAGAAAGCCTCATTAAATTCAACAAACAATGTTATATGTAATAATTAAATTCATTATGACATATAATATATGGTAAAACACAAGTTAAACGCAAACTCTAGAATTTTTTTTTACATACATGGACATTACACTACATATAACATAAAACATACAACACAAGCCAACCCAACAATGAATAAAAATGAAACATATATATACATTTCCATACTGGTTACATGTAATATTAAAGTGGACCTACCACCAGAAATCTATGATTTTATGAATGGCACTAAAAGTGCCAATAATAGGGAGGAATGCAGTAAAAAAAACTCAAAAACATCTCCCCTCACTTCCTGGTTCGTGGAGCAAACACATGAAACACATGGGGGTGCAATATTGCGGGTGGCCACTGGGGGGCATTCAGTGATCTTCTATGGGAATTTTCAAAGCAGATCACTGAGAATTTAAAGCTT
This sequence comes from Ptychadena robeensis, assembly GCA_036250615.1. NCBI lineage: Eukaryota > Metazoa > Chordata > Amphibia > Anura > Ptychadenidae > Ptychadena > Ptychadena robeensis. The sequence continues at coordinate 105,085,967 of CM070035.1, read as the reverse complement.
CCTGTGATGTCCTGCCCGATTTCTGCCTACAATGAACCAGGAAGTGAGGAGAGCTGCCGGATTATATTCTTAAATTGCTCATTACAGGTAAGTTTTTGGGTTTTTTCACTGCATTCCTCCCTATTATTGGCACTTCTAGCGCCATTCATGAAAACATAGATTCCTGGTGGTAGGTCCGCTTTAACATGAATTATTACATGTAGTTGATATACACATGACATATACCGTATTTTTCGGACTATAAGACGCACCGGACCATAAGACGCACCCAGTTTTTAGGGCAGAAAATCCAGAAAAAAAAGATTTAATACGTTTTCACATCAATTGGGATAATGCAATGAATTTAATGGATGCAATATTCAATTCAGCCACAGGTGTCACTAGCAGCAGTACACTCTCAGCACAACACGTCACACTACACTGATCTGTTCAGTATTCTGTGCATTTCTGCATCCCCTGCACCCCGGCCGAGCCACCCATAGCCGAACTGAACACAGCACACAGCTCTCCTCTGTGTTCTCCTTGGTGGGGATGCAGGGGATGCGGCATTTAGATAGAAGAGCCGAACATCACAAATGACAGCTGCCGCAGTTCTCCTCCTCAGCTCTCCTCCTCAGCTCTCCTCCCGGTGCAACCACCGGCCGCCGGTGGTCGCACATTCAGACCATAAGACGCAGGCACTTTTCCCCCCCAATTTTGGGGGTGAAAAAGTGCGTCTTATGGTCCGAAAAATACGGTATGTGTTGCAGAAGTATTGTTAAGTTATCAATACTACTGCAATACATATAAAAAATTAACAGTAAGAGTAAATAAATGTAAATTTACTTACAGTTAATATTCTAACTCCAGTGTTGTAGTCCAATCCTGATAAAAATCCAATAAAGCGATTCTTGATAAAAAAAAACACCAATAATAAAAAAATAACCCCTCTTCCCTCCAATAATAAGTGTAAAAAAAGGCATTAAAAATGTAATCCATATCCAATCTTCTCCACGATGTTGAAAAAGTCTGGAGAGGTCCTTCTTTAGAATGACACTGGTCCTGCACAGTGAGTATGGGGAAAAGGTCCTATACGGGGAGGCTTTGTTGAGTCATGCACATGCACATTAAGCGTTGGAAAAATGTTTCCATACTTACTGAGCAGGAGACAGTATCCTTCAAATAAACGTTGATTTTGTATTGCTATCTTCATTTATTAAGCCTATATCACATCTTTGTGTTCTTGCATCCTCATAGGAGTCTCAGTCTTTTAGATGGACCTACACTAGCTAGCTAGGTAAAATATGCCAATGTTCAAATACTAAAATCAATAGTCCAACTCAAATAAATGGCTTTTCCTTTTTAAATACATGATTTGACCAGTACAGGTGGTCCTTTGTTCATATATATTATGGATGGAGACATTCATACTCATATGTGTCCAAAGCAAATGTTAATCACATACCTATTGACATTTTGTCACCAATAAGGACTATTTTTCTGTTTATATTTTATACAAACCAAATACCCCAGTTTTGTAGTGTGTATCAAGTTCACCAGTATCAAGCAGAGAAGCTCTACCCACAAAAGTTAAAACTCCATGGTGCATTGAAAATCTGCAGTACTTTCTGGTATGCAACCTATGTAGACAGAAACTTTATGCATATGCTAATTTCTCCATTACATGAGATGATTTTTGTTTAAAGCATATGTACAGGTATCACCCAATATCGTTTAGCAATCTGCCCTATGTCACATTACTATAAGGGATAGTCAAAAAATTTGCAGTGCGAATTTTTAGGTAGAAATTTCTACTTTTTTGCCAAAAATTCGCATAGTCAAATTTTGATGGGGTCATTTCGACTTTTCGCCAAAAAAGTCGATAATCAGCCTGATATTTCGACTTAAATCGAAATTTCATTGTTAAAAATAACTTTGTTTTTGATTTGCCATGCCGCTATTTCACATGAGAATATCGCCATTTTTAAATGTTATTTAAAATTTTCGCGTGCGGAAGTGATTTGTAAATTCGCATTGGAAAATTTTTTGGAAAAATTTGTATTTGAAAAATTTCGCTTGGTGCTAGCTAACTTATTACAAAGCCCCTGAAAGTGGTATCCTCACAAAAATTGCTGGAGTTGTAGAGAAGGGTTGTGGAAACATTTGAAAACAATACGTTTTGCTCTAACATGTCAAGTTTGTGTATAAATTGAGTTCAAATTGAGCCCAAAAAATTTTAGTTTTGATATTTTAACTTGACTTTGAACTTTATGTAAAAACTCTTTGTGTTAGGGCAACACTTTCTTTTTTGTAGTATACTCCAAACTCTTCTCTATATCTCCAGCAAGTTTGGTAAAGATATCTTACTCAGGGGCTTTACAATCAACTTACAAATTTGAACTCGTCAAATTTTCAAAAACAAATCCACCATCTCTACTCATCACTAGTGTTGAGCTCGAATATTCTAATTTCGAATATATTCGGCAAATATCGGCTATTCGAGAATTCGCAAATTTCGCGAATATGGCGGTGGATATTCGCAATTTCGAATATTCGCATTAGGATGGTTATGGGCATGGATTGCGAATATATATTCGCAATGCGAAAATAAGCATATAATAGCACATGTGACCATTCTTTTTTAAGGCAATTACGAGGCCATTATAATTGCGGATCTACCACACGCGGTTGCGAATATTCGCGAATACAGAATTGAATATTAGTAGAATTATTCGTGAAATATCACAAATTCGAATATTGCCTATGCCGCTCATAACTACTCATCACCTAGGGCAGGGGTCCTTTCAAATTCCCCTATGTCCTTGCAGCACCCTTCCCCCCCTGCAGCAGAGCCAGTGAAGTGTACTGTTTTGCCCTTCTGCTTCACTGGCTCATCAACCTGGCCCCCAACAATTACTTGTTAGTGCTGTCCGATTGCCATTCCTTTTAACAGTGAGTGACAACATTGCTATTCCTTCTGACAGTGAGTGACAACATTTTCATTCCTTCTAACAGTGAGTGACGACATTGCCATCCTTCTAACAAAGAGTGACAACATTGCAATTCCTTCTTACAGTGAGTGACACCATTGCCATTCCTTCTCACAGTGAGTGACACCATTGCCATACCTTCTGACAGTGAGTGACAACATTGCCATTCCTTCTAACAG
>CM070035.1:105055743-105076981 GCA_036250615.1 Ptychadena robeensis | reverse complement strand
CTCTGCATTCACCCACGGGAGGGTGAATTTAACAGGGGGAGGGGAACCTATCCCTTCCCTCTACAATATATATTATTAATATAATAATTTTCCAGACTGACTGACCTTCATTTCTTGCTTAATTCTTGCCATAATATGAATTTTAACAGTTGTCCAATAGGGCTGTCGGCTGTGTAGTAACCTGACTTCTGCACAACACAACTGCTGGTCCCCCACCCCATTTAAAAAGCATGAAAATCCACAAAATAACCCTAATAAGGCACCCCTTTGAAGTGAAAACCATTTCAGGTGACTACCTGAACTTACTACTACATAACTCCACATGTGTTCATTCATAGTTTTGATGCCTTCAGTGAGAACCTACCAATGTAAATGGTCATGAAATAAAGAAAACACATTGAATGAGAAGGTGTGTCCAAACTTTTGGCCTATACTGTATATATATATATATATATATATACACATTTTTACAATAAAAACAAGCTTCCTTTGATATCTTGGCTGTGTGCTAATGTCACTGTACATTGCTGCAGTCATCATTTCCTAACTAGTCTCCCAGTTCCTGCCACTAAACACCCCCCCCCCCAACACACACAGCAGGATGCCACCACCATGCTTCACTGTAGGGATAATATTGTTCAATAGAGTTCAATCTTTGTCTCTTCAGGTCTGAGAATTGTTTTTATGGACTGAGAGCACTGCAGGTGGGCTGCCATGTGCCTTTTTCTGAGGAGTGTCTTCCATATGGTTACTCTACCATAAAGGCCTGATTGGTGGATTGCTGCAGAGAGGTGCAGCAAAGAGGAATGGGTGAAACTGGCCAAGGATAGGTGTCCCAAGCTTGTGGAATCATATTCAAATGCTGTACTTGTTGCCAAAGGTGCATAAATACTGCCGTGAAAACTGATCAAGGACCACTTTTCTGAATTTTTTCTAAGATTTAGGGCTTGTTTCCACTATACGTCGGGACCCCCTCCGCTAAGCATATTACTTTGGCGTATTTTCTTTTTGCAGTGAAGACACAGCATCCGCCGATCAGGTAAGTAAATGTGCTCTGTCTGGAAAACCAGCCAAGCAATACGCTTAGCGGAGGGGTCCCGACGTATAGTGGAACATAGCCTTAGAAAGCCTAAGATTTAGTAATGGCTGGGGCCTTTTTTGAAACACAGCTATTGTTAAAGTTAAAAGAAATGATGCTACAGCTGGTCACACACAAATAGAGCTTTTGCAATTTGTCATTATTGCACTTCAACTGAATTTTGTTGATGACCTAATTTTGGGGACCTGTTCTTTTAAAATGTCAATATAACACAAATTCACAAATGTTTCTCAATTGCTAACCTAATCAACATACTGTATTTTTCAGACCATAAGGCGCATTTTCCTCTCCAAAAATGCATCTTATGGTTCAAAGGTGTGGTAAAAGGATTTTTAAGGGGGTCTCATGCATCGTCCAGTCAGCCTCTTAATTAGCCGGCCGGGACTATGTGATGCTGCTCAGTGCCCTGAAAGGCAGGCAAGAAGCCCATCATGACAGGAGAGACACACATAGAGCAGTACATACTTACATTTTCCCGGAATCAGCCATTTAAGGGTATTTGCATCCAAATCAGGTGAACGGTGTAGGAATTACAACAGTTTGCATATGTGCCTCCCACTTGTTAAGAGACCAAAAGCAATGGGACAATTGGCTTATCAGCTGTTCCATGGCCAGGTATGTGATATTCCCTCATTTTCCTAATTACAATGTGCAGGTAAAAGGCCCTAGAGTGCGTTTGGAATATGTGAGATCCAAAGAGCTGTCACTTTTAGTGAGGCAAGCCATCGTTAGGCTGAAAAAACAAAACAAACCCACCAGAGAACATTCTTAAAAAGAAGGAACACACCAGTGAGCTCAGCAACAGCAAAAGACACAGAAGAACATGAAAAACAATTGTGGGGGATGAACAAAGAATTCTTTCCCTGGTGAAGAAAAAAACACCCTTCACAACAGTTGGCCAGATCAAGAACATCCAGGAGGTAGGTTTATGTGTGTCACAAGACAAGACTTCATGAATACAGAGAGTTTATCATAAGATGTAAATCATTTTTGAGCCTCAAAACAGGAAGGCCAGATTAGTTTGCCAAACGACATCTAAAAGAGCCTTCACAGTATTAGAACAACATCCTATGTCCTATAGACAGATGAGACCAAGATCAATTTGTACCAGAGTAATGGGAAAAGAAGAGTATGAGAAAAGAAAGAAAAGAAGAAAAGGAATCGCTCATGATCCTAAGCATACCACCTCATCAGTGAAGAATGGTGGTGATAAGGTCATGGCGTGGGCATGCATGGCAGCCAGTGGAATTGGTTCTCTTGTATTTGATGATGTGACTGCTGACAAAAGCAGCAGGGTGAATTCTGAAGTGTTTTAGGCAATATAATCTGCTCATATTTAGCTTCAGAACTCATTGGACGGCGCTTCACAGTGCAGATGAACAATAACCCAAAGCATACTGCAAAAGAGGCCAAAGAGTTTTTGAAGGGAAATAAGTAAAAAGTTGATTATAATTCTGCCCCATTAATTTTGGTCCCTTACCAAGTAGGAGGCATATTTGCACACTGTTGTTATTCCTACACTGTTTTGTATGTAAATACCTTCAAATTAAAGCTGACAGACTGCAGTTAAAGCATGTTGAGTTTGTTTCATTCCAAATCCATCGTGGCAGTGTATAGAGCCAAAAAGTTTAGAATTGTGTCAATGTCCCAATATTTATGGACTTGACTACATATATATATATATATATATATATATCCTCAGGCAGACCTTCAGTTACCGATACCTCCCTAGACTCTGGCTTCCAATGTTAAGTTCCATGACTACCATGAAAGGGGTTACTTCCCCAATGTAGAGCTGAATTTGACTGACTAGACCCCAATTTCACACTTTGTTGATAGACAATTTACGGGGAACTATATACCCCCAGGTGGCGCCTGGTGGGGCGGCTGACGCGGCTCTGGTCGAATTGGATCTGTTGGTCGGGGCTCGCTCCCCTGGCTGGTGGCGGTGCCCTCGATTTGGGACCCGGAGGGCGGCGCCCAACCTGATCCTGTCTGGTGGCAGGGGCAGGTCCTTGCCTGGATTCTCCTGATAGGGATATCCGGTGATGCTTCTTGAATTCCTGATGAAGCCTGTAACAGGCGAAACGCGTCGAAACCCTTGAAGCTCACCAATCGATTATTACATTGATGTGTAAGATTGTAATGCATTCTTGTTTATATTTACGCACAGGATGATGCATCCTAAATGTAATAAAGACGGTTTTACTTAAAACACAATATCTGCCTCATAGACTGTGCCTTGAAAGCCCAAGCTGTCGGTTCTCCCATTCTGTATATATATATATATATCTATATATATATAGATATATATAGATATATATATATCGGTTTCACTTGAATTTCAAACTCTCTGTATGTAGATATATATATAACTATATATATAGCTAACTTTAAATTTGGATGTGCTAGGAGAATTCTGGCTGGGTATTCAGGATCAGCGTACCCGATTCCATTAAAGCCACATCTTTTTCACCCAGTAGCAAATGCATTTTTGCATAGCATAATGTAGAAAGCGTTGCTGAGCCTGAGCACCTATAACTGCCTGAGAGAGGTGAGCATAAGTCACTGGCTTCTTACAAGATGTTTTAATTTAGTCAAGAAATTCCAATGTGTATCAACTGAGCAATTATTTTAATTTACAGTATTTGAAGGTGATGTTACTAAGGTTTATAGATAAAGATTTTAATAAGTGTTACTCTATCTGACGCTATCTTTCTGACAAATTAGTGGTATAATTTGCTTCTAAGTTCAAACTCACTGCAATTTAAAATCAATTTAAGATACTCATTAAAGTTGTAAACATACGGTCTGAACAAATTAAAAAGTTTTGATTACCAATTTTCAAATGACACCTCATATACTGTAGCTATCTTCTTACTGACACATGTTGTCTGTTGTTCATTTTCCTTTACTTAACAAATAGAAACATCAACTTTCACATAAAGTTGTACAAACTTTGACATTAAGGGTCACAAGAAGTATCGGGGGACATAATAAAATGTTACCACAGGAAATTGTCACAATAGGAAACTATTTTCTGAAATAATTTCTAGATTTTTAGAACATAATAGTACTGTGCATACAGTATTATTTTTTTGTTCAATCTTTTGTTCAAAAAATATTCTTATTATAATAAGGTTTTAAGTATGACTTAAATAATGAATCCTAAGAGTGCAGTAAGAGCACTATAAAATACGTGGAGGGAGCGAAACTCCTATGGAATAAGAATATGTGTTTAAAGGGCAATGAATCAACATGATGTGGAGATTCTTTCTTTCTTGAAAGCCCAAGATCACATAGGGTAGGTTGTGCATTATGCAAATTAGCCTGTCTAAGGGTTTGTGTCCATTGCTTGTGTCCAGATGCAGAGAGGACACTTCCCATTCTAATGAATGGGACAGTGTCCATTCTGCGTTTTCTGAGCGGTGCACCCACAGTTCTGTTTTGAAGCTGCGTGCTGCCACATCTTCATAGCAGCACCACGTGGTGCTGATGGAGACACCTCCATTGAAGACACATTTTTTCCATGTCTTTAATCTGCTGAATTAATAGGCGTGCGTCTTGATTTCCTGCACTGGATGTACATTCTGACTATGAGCTAATTTCAATGCCTCTGAACATGGTATCATCACCACAATTGCTGGTGTGAGCGATAAGCAGAAGAGCGGAGGGGTATGTGACTCCCTGGCTGAGTTCACAGCATATTAAAGAGATACAGTGAGCCACGGTTGCACAATACATTGCCTATTTATTCAACCTACAAGTCTTATTTATGCACAACTCCAGAGCAGGTAATGCAGGAGAATGAGAGCAAAACAAAACAGTTGATGCAAAATGTTCCCCAGTCCATGCTCCCAAGTCTGCCACAGCTCTGAAAGTTCTATCTCTACCTTTTACCTTTTTTACTGCTTGCATTTTATTAGTCTTCACTTAAATAAGTATACAAGTAAAAAGTATATAATAGAAAGGTAAAATACTTTCCAATGAAAATGATTAAGAGCTCTATGTGTTCTGGCCAATATAATCTATCAATATGAGGCCTCAAAAACTAAAAATTCTAGCACTTCCATCTGCCTCTTTGCTTAGCAAATGGTAAGGTAAATCTATACCCTAGTGCATGTTTTTTGTCTGTTTGTCTGTAAAAACTTTCTTTTTCGTACATTGTTTTTTATAACATTACTAGATTTTTAAAGTCACAGTCCTTCTTTGAAACACCTGTTTCAAAACATATTCACTTATAATTTCCAGTATATATAATTTGTATGATTTATATATTGTTTTGGAGTTACTATTTTATATGCTGTTTTATTGTATATATTAGAAAACTCAACACATTCATGATTTTTTTTATTTTGTTTTTCAGACATAATGGGGTTATGTTTTCTATGAACTTTACTGGCCCTTGTTTTTTATTAGGATGCTTTAATACTAGTAATACTCTTTGTCTTTGGATTTTACCATAATCAGACTCTTTGCTACCTTGATCAGCATACTTTGAATAGAATGGAAGCTAGCCAGAATTGTTGGGGGTAGAAGTTGTGAAAGGAAGGTAGTTTGAAAAAAGGTGCTATAGGATAAATATTTCTGGAGTTGTGGAGTTTGAGTAGGAAAGGAAATAGGACAACAGAATAAGATAGATTGAAAAGAGATGTTAGGGTGATAAAATTAAGAATATATAAAGCCTGTTAAGGAGATAAATAGGCCACAGTGAATACTTCACATGTTTTGATGCTTTCTATTAATTATTGTTGTATTACATCGTATGAAAATCTTGTATTCAATATTTAAAACTGCATGTGCTTATATTGCCATTCTAAGAAAACCTTTGTAAACAATAACGTATTTTACTGTGAGTTTGAGTTATGAAGTATGTGAGTAGCAAGGAATAGTGCTGAGCTCGAATATTCGAATTTATCAGCTATTAAAAAATTCGCAAATTTTGCAAATATTGCATCGGATATTCACAATTCCGAATATTCGCATTGGGATGCTTGTGGGCATGGATTGCGGTAATTACGAGGCGATTATAATATTGCACAATTGCGAATATTCGCGGATTTAGAATAGAATATTAGTAGAAAATTTCGCAAAATATCGCAAATTCGAATATTGCCTTTGCCGCTTATCACTACCAAGGAAATTAAATGTTTCATTACTCTTTCAATCGTATATGTTAACTATGTGTATTTGTTTGAAAAAAACAAAAAAAGAGAAAGTCCATCATTGTCTAGTTCACTGGAAATTAGAAATACACTTAGAGATCAAGTGTGTGCTTAGTCTATTTACAATGTAAGCTTATCACAATGATACTTAACTCCTGGGTGGTTACCCCTACTTAACTCGGGGGAAGTTTGCTTACCCCCCAAACTTACCCCAAGTTACAATCAGGAATACTCACCTATCCCCGGTAAGCCCACGGTGCACCCGCCGATCTCTTCTGGGTCTGTCTTTTTGGCAATGCGTCTGGCCCTATTGGCTTTTTTCAGCACATGACACCGGGGAAGTGTAGGGGGAGGAGAAATTATAAATTGAACTTTTCCACATTTTGTTACATTACAGCCACAAACATGAATAAATTTTATTGGAATTCCACGTGAAAGACCAATACAAAGTGGTGTACACGTGAGAAGTGGATCGAAAATCATACATGATTCCAAAATTTTTTTACAACTAAATAACTGCAAAGTGGGGTGTGCGTAATTATTCAGCCCTCTGAGTCAATAACTTGTAGAAGCACCTTTTGCTGCAATTACAGCTGCCAGTCTTTTAGGGTATGTCTCTACCAGCTTTGCACATCTAGAGACTGAAATCCTTGCCCATTCTTCTTTGCAAAAGATAAGATAAGATGGAGAGCGTTTATGTACAGCAGTTTTCAGATCTTGCCACAGATTCTCGATTGGATTTAGATCTGGACTTTGATTAGGCCATTCGAACACATGGATATGTTTTGTTTTAAACCATTCCATTGTTGCCCTGGCTTTATGTTTAGGGTCGTTGTCCTGCTGGAAGGTGAACCTCCGCCCCAGTCTCAAGTCTTTTGCAGACTCCAAGAGGTTTTCTTCCAAGATTGCCCTGCATTTGGCTCCATCCATCTTCCCATCAACTCTGACCAGCTTCCCTGTCCCTGCTGAAGAGAAGCACCCCCAGAGCATGATGCTGCCACCACCATATTTGACAGTGGGGATGGTGTGTTCAGAGTGATGTGCAGTGTAAGTTTTCCGCCAACACATAGCGTTTTGCATTTTGGCCAACAAGTTCAATTTTGGTCTCATCTGACCAGAGCACCTTCTTCCACATGTTTGCTGCCCCCCCCCCCCACATGGCTTGTGGCAAACTGCAAACGGGACTTCTTATGCTTTTCTGTTAACAATGGCTTTCTTCTTGCCACTCTTCCATAAAGGCCAACTTTGTGTAGTGCACGACTAGACAACCTCTGAGGTCATCACAGAGCAGCTGTATTTGTACTGACATTAGATTACACACAGGTGCACTCTATTTAGTCATAAGCACTCATCAGGCAATGTCTATGGGCAACTGACTGCACTCAGACCAGAGGGGGCTGAATATTTACGCACACCCCACTTTGCAGTTATTTATTTGTAAAAAATAGGGGGTTTAAGGGGGCCGAATACTTTTGCAAGCCACTGTACACTCACTCACACACATCCCAAACATACCTGACAAACATTAATATTTTTTTCCTTCTATGAATGAAACAATGGAACAATGAAACAATAAAAAAATATTTTTAAAACATTGAAAATGCCAGAGTACATTATAAACATTTAGCCTCTTACTGTTGTATAGAACATCCACCATGATAGGATACCACCCATGCAATTCCTTTTGGGAAATTTCTGTGATGGCCTAATATCCCATTTAATGATTGTTTGGCTTCTCCAATTGCCATAACTTTGCAAAGTGATTTTCATTTGTTTTTTAAGCTGTAAAAACGCCTTTCTACACATCCATTTGAGCAGTAAAAATTACTGTATAAACATCTATGCAATGGCGTATCTCCAGAAGAGGGGGTCCAAAGAGCATTAGAAGACATAGTTAATAAGAATAAGAAGAAGCACATTGCACAGAAGTTGTCAAAACTCTAACTTTTAAACGGCCTTCAGGTTAGCTTCAGTGCATAGATAGCTTAATAGAATGAGATATCCAAGGTTGAGCATCCAAGCCTTACACCTTCGTACCTTCAAGTACTTTACTCAATTTCAGATAGGGCTTGTCCCCACATGAGAAATCACCACATGATTAAAATCGCATTGCGATGATCGCGGGTATTATATGTATTATGTATTAATGGGGCTTATCCACGATTGGCCGGGGACACGGTGCGGCCCGTGATCTGAAACGCGGGTCAACAAGTCGCAATGGCTCACTGCAGATTGCGGCCATAGAGGTGAATTGGCACAGTTTAAAATCACGTTCATTTTAACTGGAACTTGCAGGCAGGAGATCACTGGGTGCGGCAAGTCGCCCAAGTGGGGACATGGCCATACAGTAGTGTTAAGCACACTGCCAGTGACTGTGGAGTAGTACAGACATTTAGCCATAGCAGTTTCAGTTTAAAGTTTATATAAAAATCTATATTTGAAAAAATCTTCACCTTTTTTGTAGCCAAACTAGAAAAGAAAGAGAAAACCATGTATTAGGCCAATCACATTTTTCTGCATTGCACAGTGCTTAGAATGTAAAAAAAGAGCTTGCAGATTAGATCAGATAACATAGAGGTGACCTCTTCGGTGTATCGTAGTTCTTTTACTTTTTCTAGCTAAGCAATACATCTTAAATAAAACTGTAACTGGAAAGTAAACAGTGGTGACTGCTAACAGTTTTTACATAGGGGGAAACTAAATTCCAATTGTTTTGGTGGTAGGGCAATTCTCTAATTTTAATCGGATTGCCTACCCTCACAGAGTATTTAAAGTGCATTTGATTATTTTGCTATGGATTACAGCACTGCGCATTCCAGTTACTTTTTTAGCTGCTTTGCTGAAAAAGCCCATATAAGATTGATTTTCAAAGCACTAAGAAGCACTCCCATAAATATAATTTTATAGCATCTATTTATGGGTCCATTTTTACAAACAGATTTTTGATACAAGAAAAATATATTGACTAGAAATTACTGTGCAAGCTATCTCTGTCAGAGATTAGACTATGAAATATCCTTCAAATGTTTTAAAACGTGAACAACAAGGCTTTTGTTAAAAACAACATATAGTATTTAAAAAACCCAATATGCCCTTAAGCTGACACATCCCATAATTCACATTAAATTCTGTTCAATTGTATCTAAATTTTAGTTTTAAAATGAGTACATTGGAAACTACTTTATTTTGTCTCTAAGTAAATTTAAATGTATTTCAGCTACTCCTTGAAAAACAAATTTGTTTGTCATTTGTTAGCAGACTGAAGTAACATAACACCTCATTAGGGACAATTCTAGGTCACACAAGAGCAGCGGAAAAAAAACCTCCCATGATACCGCAGCAGTTTGTGTTATTTTACAGTTATTGTTCGTTTTACAAATAGATGTACCATAAAATATCAGTGCAGGCAAACTCAATCCTCTGTTGTCAGGAGACAGAAAATATATTGTCTTACGCATCAAAGACAATGGCAGTTTTCGGAAGAATTGGTCACAATGTTTTTGTCTGTTAATGCCTAATTTTTCATTATATTTGTACATAAAGCTAAAATGCTGGTAATTAAAGAGATTAGTAAATTGTATATACATACATTTTAAATTCCATATATGGGTGCCGTATACAATCTTCCCTCAGGCAACCTTCACTCTGCTGTTATAAAACTCAGTTGCAAAAATATGTTTGGCAGAAAATTTATAAAGAGTGATATTCAGATGACATAAAAATGACTTATTAACTAATTAAAAATTCTAAGTACTTTACTGAAGTGAGGCCTTGTCACACTTTTGATCTTCTTTATTTTGGGGAAAAATAAAACAGGTATTGAGACAAAGCAGAAATATTAATCAAGAACCAAAATTAATAAACTTAATTATTATAAAACCTCCACCATAAAAACTTTACCTAAGCAGCTCATTAAGAAAATCTAAAAGTTTTATTAAACTGTTAATGTTGCTATCAAACTAGTTTAATCAAAATCACTCTGCCCTTTTTATTCCTTATTTTATCAATTTAAATTATATTATATTACATTGATATTGGTATCATTTAGGTGCTTGACAGTCAGTCAAGATTTCTATATAGCTTGATTTGCTTAGCCACTTATCCAATAGGAATCTATCCTGGAAGGGGTATACAGAGACTTGGAGCATAATGCAAAGCCCATCATACAGCAACTTGTGTTGTTACAAGTCTGTAGCAGCCTCTATAGTACACTAATGGGTCATTTGGGGTAAAATGGCATGAGGTTGTATACTCTGACAATTTAGCTGCAATGGATTTAGGTAACAGTCAGGTAAATATGTAATCACATTTCCCCATTCAAAACAATAATATGGCACCCTTGTGGCTACTGAGGCCAGTGTAGGGCCACATGAGACTAGCAGACGGAATCTCTCATATGGGTACAGGGAATAGCGGGTAAGCACTTCTCCACCATTTGTCAGCTCAGAGCTATATAATGCATATCTTGTCACTAAAAGCCATAATGTAACCTATTTTGAAGCATAAATACCAAGATAAAACAATAGACACCATTTTTACCATCTTCGATTTGCCAGGAAACTCATACCATAAATTTTTTAATTGTTCTTCTCACTCAACTACAATTAGGCTTATTTACTATGGAATATAAATATGTTCAAACAATACATTGTGTAAAGATTTGCTTAATTTATCCATTCACCTGAAAAGCTGATTTCGGTTTACGCTGTTCATATGCACAGAGTTGAATAGTAAGAGAATATGCACATATTTTAAATACTATATAATATATCCAACTCTTCTGATAAATCAGTCCAATTAGGTGAAGGCACAGAAATGATTTTTAGACTAGTCGCTAGGACTGGCTGTGTACTCCCTGCAGTTACAGTAATCATTTCCCCAATACTAATTTATGAAATCCTGATCCATGCTGAGTTTTAACATTGTTCAACATTGTGGATTGATCAAGACTGTATTATCTAGGAAGTGTAGGTAATCTATAACATATTCTAGTTGCCCCCTCATAATTATCGATATGATGTACATAAATCTTTCAAGGTGCTGCTTTTGTACAATTTACAAATCTAAAGATTTATTAGGACACGACAAATCTTCATATTTGTATTTATACTTTTAAAGATATAATCTTGCTTTTTTAAAAGTCTTGATATATAAAGTTCTATTTTGGACACTAGCTCCTTTTCTGTACATTACTCCTGTTTTCATTCTATATGACCATCCGCTTTTTTTCAAAGTTAGACTCTAGACAAAATTTAGACTCTGCCTTATTTTTCTTTTAAAAAATTACACCAGTTCCATCTTCCATTTAGCTTCACCAGCCTATAGATCAGTGTTATAGATACTTAACGTCAAGTAAAAAAGTTTGAATGCTGAACACTTAATAACGTCTTAAAAATAGGCTCCAAAATCTTTTTTCAAAAAATTCCCCTATAATTCAATTTTTTCCAACATCAGAAAAGTAATAAAAAAAAGGATGAAATAAGAAAAGCTGGGCATACACGTCTCGATTATCCAGGAATCGTTTTTTAATCCGATCGCCCATCCGATTCCGCAATCGATTTTAATTTGCGAAAACGATCGCAACATACCATGCATTAAATTTCTGGACGATTCTATCCTGAAAGTCTCAATATGTCTTGCACGCACACATTTATGGGTTTGGAGTAGTGTTAGCTGAAGAACTGGCCAGGGACCAAGAGCACAAAAACAAAGGTAATTTCCACATGAATCATAGATGGATCACTTAAAACGATCGCATGAGACAACTAACAGCACTCGATTCCTTTGCTTTTTATTAAAATTATCCATCAGAACGGATCCGTGCACGATCGTTTTTCTGTTTGGTTTTTGGCAAAATCGATTGCTTGGACACTTTTGGCATGCATCAATTTTTATCCAATCCGATTGCGCGATCGATTTTGTTAAACGATCACACTAAAATTTTACAGAAAATCGTGACGTGTATGCCCAGCTTAAGAAATACATTCTACCAAATGAAAAATGTAAATGCTGAATAATAACATTATCCCTAGTAAACAAGAAAAAAAAGATATGATTTTGGGGGGTTTTGCTCTCTATGCATCCATCTGGGAGATTCTGTATAAAAAAAACAGTAATTGGAAAAACTCATCAACATCATATACTGCACTGCAAGCACAAGAGTAGCATTTGGAGAGTGTTTTAATATGTTTTTTTTGTTCTGGAAAACATTTTAGTAGATGTTGGTTTTTCTAGATTTACCTTAAGCTTTGTCAAATGTAAAAAACAAACCCCTAAACCTACACTGAAGTGTGTCATTTAGAGTTTCTGAAGGCAGGGTGACTATTGTACCCACCATCTGTCTGTTTATATATAAACAAGAAACAGATCTGGTATGCTTTCAACTAAAATGTATCAAGCAATAGAGTAAAGTTTCAGGAAAGAACTTGAATATGCTGAGCTCAACACAGAACTAACACCATCTGCCACATTTAGTGTCAAAACATAGTAATATGAAGAGAGAAATATATGTTCAAGCTTTGCCTTCTCATACACAAAAATATTAAGTAAAAAAAAAGATCCTCCACATATCTAAGGGCTTGATTTCTATGAAATATAGCGATATAATCAAATAAAAATCACCAGTCCAATCACCTTTGCCCAGAATTGCAACTACCATAAAGCTAGCAATCCGCAGGCGATTTTGTGGCTGATTGGCACTGGTGTGCGCGTTTGCAGCAAACGATCAGCTGCGGATTACAGCTGCCCATATGGAGCAACCGATCCATGTGTGTCAAATCGGCCATAGAGCGGACATGTCCATTTTTCTCTGGCAAATCTGGCCAGGTCCATATCCAAAGGAAGTTGGCACACAAAGGGTGCGGCCAGCTGAGCAATTGCGGCATCATTATGCTGCAGTTGGGGGGGGGGGGGAAACACGTATGGGGGGCTTAAGTCATACTCAAAGAAAATGGTACAATTTGCTGTTTTACTGATTTTTTGTATGTGATAGATCATATGAAGTGATGAGAGGCATAGGCAACATTCGGATTCGCGGCATGCCAGCGAATATTTGGAAAGACATTCGGAAGATATTCGGCAAAAATTTGCATTCTGCAATATCTGGAAATTGCGAATATTGCCAGTTTGTGTTGCCAATATTGCGTGCGCAATATATGTTTAACATGGATGTACACCATTTGCGTGTAAGACGGGCATGCGCACGTAGTGTGCGCGTGCCTAGTAGTTGCCTTGCGGTTCCAGCGTTTTCACCTGATACCTGAAACCTGACTGAGCTGAACAAGTGCTGCTGTGCTGAAAACTTGGAAAACTCCAAAAATGGTTGGCAGGAACTTTAACTCTGAGGAGAGGGAGATGGTCATGACTGTAAGTACATCAACTAACCTAACTTTGTTAAGTATGCCTTCCCATTCGTTCACATGCATTGAGGGGCATGTTGAAAAAGAAAAATAGAATATTCTACATTGCGAATTTTTACGCGAATTTTCAAACTGCCGATTTTCGCAATAGTCTGTATATTCGCATGACCCCAATTTTGGATTTCAAAATTCTTGATGGTCGCAGGGAGTGTTGCTAGACTCTTGTTGCAGCCTTCCCATTCTTCCACTTGCATTGAGAGGCATGTGTAATGGAAAAAAATACTGAATATCCGGATTTGCGAATATTCGGCAATATATTCACCATCTTCGCAAATTTCCGAATATTCGCAATTTACATTCGGAATCCGAATATTCATGCTCATCACTAATCATATGTCACAGATCAGCATTAAACCATTAAGTAGTCCCTATATTAACATATTTATCCATATTTCATACATCTTCTGCCTAGGATTCACCAATTTTGCCATGGAGTACAATTAGACAAATGTGTTCCTTGAGTGAAATTTAACATCCTAAGTATTTGTTCTCCAAATATTTCAATCAATGTAAAATTCTATATTTTCATATATACAGTCAGGTCCATAAATATTGGGACAATTCTAACATTTTTGGCTCTATACACCACCACAATGGATTTGTAATGAAACGCACACAATATGCTTTAACTGCAGACTTTCCGCTTAAAATTGAGGGTATTTACATCCAATTTAGGTGAACAGTGTAGGATTTATAACAGTTTGCATAAGTGCCTCACACTTGTTAAGGGGCCAAAAGTAAAGGGAAAAAAATAATCATAAATCAAACTTCCCCTTTTTAATACTTGAAAATATTTTGCAGTCAATTACAGCCTGAAGTCTGGAACGCATAGACATCACCAGACGCTGGGATTCATCCTTGGGGATGCTCTGCCAGGCCTCTACTGCAACTGTTTTCAAGTCCTTGTTCTTGGGGCATTTTCTCTGCAGTTTTGTCTTCAGCAAGTGTAATGCATGCTCAATCAGAATTAGGTCAGGCGATTGACTTGGCCATTGCATAAAATTCAACTACTTTCCATTAAAAAACTCTTTGGTTGCTTTTGCAGTATGGTTTGGGTCATTGTCCATCTGCACTGTAAAGTGCTGTCCAATAAGTTCTGAAGCATTTGGCTAAATATGAGCAGATAATACTATCCTCAAACACATCAGAATTTATCCTGCTGCTTTTGTTAGCAGTCACATCATCAATAAATACAAGAAGACCAGTTCAATAAGCAGTCATACATGCCTATGCCATTAAAATACCACAACCATGCTTCACTGATGAGATGGTATGCTTAGGATTATGAGCATTTCTTTTTCTTCTCCATACTCTTCTCTTCCCATCAATCTTGTACAAGTTGATCTTGGTCTCATCTGTCAATAGAATGTTGTTCCAGAACTGTGAAGGCTTTTTTAGATGTAGCTTGGCAAACTTGAATCTGTTCACCAATGGTTTATATCTTGTGGTAAATTCTCTGTATTCACTCTGGTGAAGTCTTCTCTTGATTGTTGACTTTGACACACATACACCTATCTCCTAGAGAGTGTTCCTGATCTGGCCAACTGTTGTGAAGGGTGTTTTCTTCACCAGGGAAAGAATTTGTGGTCATCCACCACAGCTGTTGGCGCATTCCTTCTTTTTAAAAATGTTCCAAACAGTTGTTTTGACCATGCCTAATAATTTTTCTTTTCTTTTGTAGTTTTTTTCAGCCTAATGATAGTTTGCATCACTGATAGTTGCAGCTCTTTGGATCTCATCTTTAAAGTTGACAGCAACAGATTCCAAATGCAAATAGCACACTTGAAATGAACTCTGAAACTTTTATCTGCACATTGTAATTGGGAAAATAGGGAAACATCACACATCTGGCCATGAAACAGCTGAGAAGCCAATTGTCCCATTAATTTTGGTCCCTTAACAAGTGGGAGGCAAATATGCAAACTGTTGTAATTCCTTCCCTGGTCACCTGATTTGGATGTAGATACCCTCAAAATAAATTTTGTACAGGAAAGAACGTTTATGAGAATGAGGAGCGGGTGCATAATACACCAACACTCTCCATCTCTAACGTCAGGTTTAGGGACTTAGGGGACTTTAAAGGCACGATTGTCAACAGAGTAATGAATCTAACATACATAATTTATTATAAAAGTATAAATGCTAAAGTATGTTTACAGTACACATAATACATCGGTTAGTCAGTAACATTTGTAATAGTTACATTAGTCAGTAACATTTGTAATAGTTACATTCATGATAGTTACATCAGGTCAGTAAAAACACATTGTTCAAAAATTATTGTCCTCGCACTCATAGTATAAATGTATAGATTATTGTGCAGAGTAGGGAAACATATCTCGACGCGTTTCGCCATCTGGCTTCTTCAGGAGATTTTGGGTTTTCCCGTGGCTGACACTGTTAAACATGTAACATCATGAGTATTGCTAAAGTAATTACAGATCTATTAGTTTCCAGATATATGTGTACATTTACTTACATTAATATGAGTAAAGTTGGGATATGAGATAAAGTTGGGAGCGGGGATGAACACTCGGCCCACTCCATGGGAATTGCAAACTTTACTCACATTAATGTAAGTAAATGTACACATATATCTGGAAACTAATAGATCTGTAATTACTTTAGCAATACTCATGATGTTACATGTTTAACAGTGTCAGCCACGGGAAAATGTCAATGTTACTGACTAATGTAACTATTACAAATGTTACTGACTAACCGATGTATTATGTGTACTGTAAACATACTTTAGCATTTATACTTTTATAATAAATTATGTATATTAGATTCATTACTCTGTTGACAATCGTGCCTTTAAAGTCCCCCTAAGTCCCTAAACCTGACGTTAGAGATGGAGAGTGTTGGTGTATTATGCACCCGCTCCTCATTCTCATGAACGTTCTTTCCTGTACAAAATTTAATACTGGGATGTGGCACTAACACGTAGGGATTAGGTAGCTAGATCTCTCAAAACCCTCAAATTAAAGCTGACAGTCTGCAGTTAAAGCAAATTGTGTTTGTTTCATTCCAAATCTATTGTGGTGGTGTATAGAGCCAAATATTTTAGAATTTATGGACCTGACTGTACATGTAATAGTAATGATCAATTACAAGGTATAAAGGAAATTATATCCTGCAACGTATCTTGGCAGTAATAAAGAAAAAGCTAAGGATTCAATCTACAAAAGAACTAGTCATTCTAGTCACTGGCTACCCAAACATGAAAGTAAAATTCAAAAACTTTTCATTGCATTAAAAAGCTGACAATGCATTGCCTACCCACATTTTTGACACAGACACAGACCCTTAAACACTACATTTCTTGCTTAAAAAGATCCTTGAACAGTGAGAGATCATGCATCTGTCACAATATGTTATTGAATGCAAGGAGCTTTAAACACTGACTGTTCATATTAGCTGTAGTTTTAGCAATAAAATATCATTTACTCCTTATCCTGTAGTTTCAGTAGCTGGTGGCTTTATGATAGCATCATTACCAACTGAAAATTTTACCCCCTAAATCTCATGTGATTGGACACTCATCTAAAAGAATTATTAACTGTAAACCTGTTCATGTAATTCAATTCTCCCGGTGATAACTTGGCATTGAATCATATAAAAATTGTCCTGAGGAAGTGGTGTTAACAACATGAAACGCGTTGACATTACCTGTACTGCAAATTTTACACTAATAAAGAGAACAACTTATCCTTTAAGAAAAATTGGCGCCTTGACATAAGTCCTTTATTTTTATGGTATACCTTAATTACTCTTGTATCTACTAAAGATAATTCAACTGCAGGATTAGGGTTGTATCTTTCTTAGGAATGGTAGCAGGTAGGTTTGAGTGTTTCAAAAGTCCAAGGGGTAAAAAAAACAATCCTAATTTGTACAAAATGAGAGCTCCTCGTGAGGGAAAGAGGGTTCCACTAGCAGAAGCACATGGTTCAAACCTCCATGACATCCAGAGAAGTACAAGAAACAAAACATTTTCTTCCATGTTTTATGATCTCTGACACTCAGTGCAATTTCCGACATTTTGATGAGCAGCATAGACAAAATTCATATTATCAAAATATCACCTAATATTCATAAATTCTGGAATTCTCAAAAGTCATTATTACCATCATTGCGAAGAATATTTTTGCAACATTACTGATGTAAAAATCTTGAATATTCGCTATTACAAAGATATATCACTATATACGACATCTAAAAAAAAAAAAATTGTGATTAGAATATTCACAATCAACGCTATTCAGACATACATGAAATTTGATTTAGTATAGATCATCAAAACTTTTTTTGCTAACCTTGTCTGTCTGTCAGATGTCATCAGCCACTTCCACCAGCCTATTCCCTTTTTGGATTAACAGATCTCAGAGACAATTGGAACTCCCACTATTTTAACCTCCCTAGCGCACTGCTAAGGTCCAGATTTCTGTACCAGAAGCGCACCATAGACTTCAATGGTAAATTTTTCTTTATGTTGTAGGCATGTAACTTCCCAAAATATGTCCGTACAAGGGTCTAATAGACATCCTGAATATAATAATGTTTGAAACACACAATTATGTAAAATGAAAAAACATTTTTTAATAAAATAAAATAATACATTTTAATAAAATAATGAAAAAAACACAAAAATCAGGGCACAGAGCTATGCTGCTATGTACTAAACATCGCCCACATAAAGTCTCTGGTGCCCCAGGTGTGCCCATTTGCAGTTAACCCTCTCTAACCTGGTGTGATGAAATAAACGATGTTTAGTACATAGATGCACATTGAAAGCAGTATTCTTCATAGAAAACTGCTTTCGTGCAATTTACTGTTCAAATTTCCCGCCGCCTTCCCGATGTGACGTCATCACGTCACTCAGGGGGGGGGGAGAAGAGACAGAGCTGGCTGGCAGCATGTCACATCGGGGACACCAGGACAGCGCAAAACTGTAAGTATGCGCTCCCGGAGCCCCGATGTGTACTGCACGGCACCATCTCATCCAGTGCTATAGTAGCAGTAGCAGCGCTGGAAGAGATGGTGCTATCCCGACTGCTAGGGCAGTTAAGGTACATTCATTAGACATCTAAATCTTATTTAAATAATTTATTAAACTTATCATAAAAACATAAAACCAAAAAGGAAAAAATGTAATCCAAAAACATAAAAAGTGAAAAATGACAGGTGCTATACCTTATAATGGATTGTTACAAATTCTTATATTGGGCAACTGAACAAAAAAATGCCCAAATGTATCTATCACTTACCCTCTTGTCAGCATTCGGCACTTTACAATTATGGCATTTTGTCCCTGTTTTCATATACATAATTTTTATTCATTGCTAAATGAAAGGCCCTCATCGATGTCCTAAGTTTGGGGAATAAACATATTTATAAGCACATGCACTTTGGGGACAATCTTTACCTCCCTCTGGTGGAGAATAAGATTATTCATAAGCACATGCACTTTTGGGGTATTTATTATGTTAAATGGGCTGTGAATCTATTCAAGATAGGGTGTGGGTATATATAAAGGGAGATTAATTTGTTCAATTGCCCAAAATAAGGATTTGTAATAGTCCATTATAGGGTATAACACCTGTCATTTTTCACTTGTAGCATTATTAATGTTTTTGAATCTTCCTTTCTGTTTTGTTTTTTCATAATAACTTTAATGAAATCATTTCATGAGAAATCAGATGTTTAAAGAATAGACCATTAAATAAAAGCTATGCATTCTCTTGATAAAGGAGTATAAATTAAAAACGTGGAATCCTCTTTCCTTTCCATGGAGCTCTCATCTTCTGCTCAGGGTAGGAATAGGGAGCGTAACTAAAGCTGTATATTGGTGAATAAAAGAATGATTACTTACAATAAAAAATTTGCATTTTCTACTTCTATCCTCGGTACTCAAGGATGTATAGAGTAAAAGAGCACAGCACAGCACAGTCTCCTTCCATGCTACTGCATACAGACAGAGACTTTAAAAATAACTCATCCTGAAGAAGTGGTTGGTTTAGACCATGAATCTCATTGATGTAGAAAGTTATTTTAATCATCCAATAAAGCAACATTGATTATTATGGGTGCTTTGCGCGATGCCTCCTTTTTAGGAAAAACCTTTGATTCTTCTCTCTCAGGCTTTTAATGGATATTTTTTTTTAGTTTTTACTGGACACCTTTAAAACCCCTATTGTTTTTTTTTTAAACATGTTTTGTTAAATCTTCATGAAATAGGAGGGTGGGGCCTGTCATTGACTAATTAATTTGTAGATTCAAAACCCTCTAGTAAATCCTATATTTTACTATCAAATTTAGAATGCCAAATTATGCTTGTTCAGGAGTAATGGAATAAGGTACAAATACTTCTGTCCAAATGGTGTATGTTTAAAGACAAATAAAGCCTTTAAATGTGATATGTTTAGGTTAGAAAATATGTTTAGATTTGCCAAAATAGCCAAATGTCTGGGGCCTGCAGATTTTGTATGTTTGTGTAAAATATTCACATTCTTTATGTTGTTGTATGGGAGAATGTCATGTGCTTATGTGTATAATATGACATGTTTACAAATAAAAAACAATGGTGTAAAAATTTTAAAACACTTCAGGGTCCATTCATATTGTTGCAGGGCCTTTTCTTCAAGCCAAACAAAAAAGCCAATATATATATATACAGTATATATATATATACAGTATTATCTCAATTTGTTCTAACACTTATAACACTTTGGAAACAAACTGTAGAATGCAAATTTAAATTATAAAGAACACACTGTATTCAACTAGATTTAAGTACACAAATTATATTGTCAAAAGAGGGCAGTAGTGACCATAAGGTTGTTACCTACATGGTCACATGACTAGTCTTAAATAAAGCATTGTTTTTTGGGAAAACAGCTTAGAATATTCAGTACTTGTGTTTGTTTCACACTGCTGCATTGTGTTTCTCAACCTTGTAAACATAAGAAGTACAGAATCTGCCAAGGTTGATTATTTTACATTGTTATGTATAAAAAAGAAAAGAATTTTCAGTAATATGTACAATTTTAATGTGTAAAAAATTCTCATCTTCAGAAAAAAAACACAGATGCATAACTTTATTGTTGTCTCCTAAAAATGGCAGTGAATTCCTTTAGATTTTGTTTTACCAAAACCATGTAATGTGAGGTTCAATCACAGAGGACCCTATACTACATAGTTGGTGGTTGATCTAAAGGATATCTGACAGAGAGATCTAAAGGTGTTTAAGACATGGGTCAGATTGTGTGTATTTTGCATTAGGGAAGACATATGTACTCAGTTGAAAGGATAAACCATTTCCTCTAGGATGAAGAAAACAAATGCAACCCTAAAGACACCTAAAAAAGGTATAGGCATCATGTTGCAGGCTCTGCCAATATATAAACTGTATATATACAATATATAAAAATATATAGACAGCATTAGATGGGGGACAATCTGCCATTGTGGATTGTGGAGTGCTTCTCTTTCATTGTTTTGAGGAATGGAAAATAGTTATAAAGGAACCTACCTCTTTTTCAGGTTTTCCGGGGGGG
>CM070035.1:104999270-105022532 GCA_036250615.1 Ptychadena robeensis | reverse complement strand
TCTTTTAGATGACATTGATGTGTATACATCTTTGAGGTTGGATCTACATGTATGTGTTGTGGTTCCACAGAAAATGTTGGTGTCACACCCCGTATCAGCTCCAGTACCAATCACTCACTCCAAACCTAACGCACTCTGCCATTGGCGGTATCAGAATATGCATTGTCATAATCATAATGCATAGATGTGTAACTTGCCTAAGAGAAGAAAAAAGTGCTATTTAAATGTTTATTCACATCACTCCTCTGAGGTAATGCATGCAGACATTTGCAACAGCAGAGATGTTTCTGTCCATTTTAGTGCATAGGTAGTCCCTTAAAATAAATGGCCACTTTAATGCAATTGGAATAGAACAGGAATAGAGCCTGATTATGGCCGTGACATCTCCTTTCTCAAGCAGAAGCAAGTCATTTGAAGGGAGGAGCAGCACAGTATCATTAAAATTTTTCTGTACATATTACACACTGTAAAGGTCCTCTTTACATTTCACATATAGCACATAGGCATTTCTGTTCTGTGCTGCAGCATCTTCTTACAAGATTTGGAATAATCATGATATTGGAAGCCAAAAGAAAGGCAATTTTATTGGAATTTCAGTCAGTTGGATGTACTTTAAATTAAGGTAGTCATACACAGGCCGATTTGTCACCGATCAATTTCCAATTTTTTTTCGATCCGATCTTTCCAGGCG
This sequence comes from Ptychadena robeensis, assembly GCA_036250615.1. Lineage (NCBI taxonomy): Eukaryota > Metazoa > Chordata > Amphibia > Anura > Ptychadenidae > Ptychadena > Ptychadena robeensis. Next base: position 105,021,841 of record CM070035.1, on the reverse strand, counting down.
ATCAGGAATCGACAATTGATCGGGAATCGATGCAAGACCACCTTGTGGTCGATTTGGACATGAGCCGATCTCCAAAATGGCCGATTCCACAAAATCCATCGATCGGAAAGGCTGCTGCATAGGGCTATGGGTACACCAACATACTCTGATTTCAAAACGATCGACCAAAAAAACTCAACATGTTGGTTCAATGTCCGATCCGATTTTTAGTCAATTCCAATTTTGTTTGGTCGATTGTTCAGGGTGGGCAGAACCCGATTGATTGCTGATCGATCGCCGATTAATCTCGTAGTGATCGATCGGTCAAAAATCGAGTGGAAAATCGACCTGTGTATGGCTACCTTAACACTATAGCTATTTCCCACTTAAGCAATTAATCGCCAGGCGATTTTCACAAGCAATTAAAAAAAAACGCCACCATTATAAACCCCCCCCCCCCCCCCCCCCCCCCCCCCATAGAGAATGAATGAATATGGTTTTTGATTTGACTGCACGCGCGACCACAAATCACCTTCATTCATGTCTATGGGGGCAAATAGAGAAAAATTATTGCGACCGCCGCCATCAGAACGTGGGAAGCCACAATTTGATCTCGTCCCCAATCACAATTGCGCGTGATCCTATCAATGGGGACAAGCCCATTGAAAGTAGTGTAGGCAATTGGCAGGTTGAACAGTGGGAACATAGCCTTAAGGTGGTCATAGACGATTTGTGGACGATTTCACTGCAGATTACCCGCCGCGATCAATCTGCCGTGGAATCGACCGCAAACCAAATGTGTCCACCTTAAATTCGGCCAGGAATCGATCTAATAAATTATGGACATGTCATCATCGATCATTTTTAGATCGATCTCATTACTTTATACCAGGCCTCATCCAAAGTAAATGTCGCCACACAAAGTGTGCGCTGTCGATTCTTGGCACGACCGGACACATGTGATGATGTCATCACGCATGGTCAATCTGCCAAAAAATCTAAGAAAAAACTTGACGTTGGTAGTGGGCTTAACAGATTTATTAAAGAGCAGAGAACATATCAGTCTGCAGATATCGTTTTTACAGATATAAGCTTAATCGTTTCCTGCTATAGTCTTTATTATGTAGAAGAAACAAATAATTGAAGGCATTGTGCTACCGCAGAGCAAAACAAATGATGTCATAAGGTGACATTGGCACACCTATGCTTTCCCAGAACTGATATACCATTAATAGCAACAGACCTTAAAGTAGAGCCCCGGCCAAATGGTTTTTATCATTCAATTTCCTGAGAAAAGATGACATTGTCACTGGTGCCATGTGTGATCCCTCAGTTCCCATGTGGTGAGCCATGGGCTGGACGCTGTCTGTCTGTGTGTGTGTAAGCTATTGGTGCTGGACTTTGTAACTTACCTATGAAGACAATCAGCTGCAAAGGACAGGTAGATGTTAAATGTAGATGGATCGTTTTTCCAGGATGTATACATTTGTTTACCAGTATCTGGTGAGACGTCACACCTTTGTGTTTTATTGTAGAGTTCTGTCTGCAAATCTCAGGACTGGATAGAGAAAAACCCAGGATAACATCTAAGCATGCGAAGGCTTATCGCACATTAATGAAGTTTCATGCTCTTGAGACATCTGGAGAACATAGAACAGCAAAGGTGTGCGTGATAGGGTTATGTAAATATGGTGGTGGCTAGGTTTAGGTCTGTTTCCATCATTGATGGAATATTTGATGGACCAATTCTAAAGCCCAGCATGTACGTCTCAATGCCGTGCCAATCGAGCATGCATGATAATGTCATCACACACAGCTGGTCTTGCTGAGAATTGGCCGCACACCCTTTGTGTTTCGGCATTTACTTTGGATGGGCATGCTGGTCCCCATCCAAATTAAGGAGATCGATCTAAAAATTATGAACATGTCTGTAATTTGATAAATTTCTGGGCTGATTTATGGCAGAATTTAAGGTTTGCACGCTCAATTTCATGGCGACCACCCAGCAATTGGCGGGAACACACTCGGTGGTAGAAAAATTTGGCAGGAATTCCTGCCCGTGTATAGCTACCTTAAAAAAAACAGTTCTTCGGCCATGGACACCTAGGGAAAGGGGCACCCGGACCTTAGTCCCCGGGGGACCTGGGCCCCCTGGGGAAAAGGTCATCCGAGGGGAGTGTGGCTTCGGCTGCCTTCCCACCTGACGTATGGCATATATGTATGATTGCTATTCTTTGCATTTTACCTGAAGCCAGGAAAGCAGATAAGTACAATTGCTGCTGGAAAGTTTCTAAACTCTTAAATGAAGGGACTGCATGTGTGTGACATTTCTTGAAAAATGTCTGGTTTTGTACCAGCATACTAGTAGTATATTCCTAAGGCTAATTATGTGTGTAAACTGTCATGGAGCAGACACACCCAGAGTTATGTTGGTAACTAAGAGCAGCTGAGAACTAGAAGTGTCTGGATTTAAAGGTATATACATAAAAACCTATGTGGGTGGTTTTCATGGCTTAATCAATATGTGCCACAGCCAAAAATCTAGATATATATAAATGAACCCTAAGGGGGCAGAACACAGCTAACACAATAAACTACTAAGGTTTTGAAGGCACAGAAAGTCAATGAATGTTAAGGTTAAAAAGTATTTTTTAAGATATATAAGACGAATGAGAATATTTTCAAATATATCAATTTTGCATATCGCATACAATAACAAATAACTATGACTTTATCCATACATTGGAGAACCATATCACAACATCACAGTGCCTTTATTAAACTATTGAAACAAATGAATAAGTTTAAAGGTATGTTTACACCGCAGTCAGCATACAGTATATGCCAATGTGTATGTTTTGTGTGCTTAGCAGTGAGTTGTCTACATGTTGTGCTGTTCAGTTTCCCCAATTCATGTTCCATGACATCTTACATAAGAGGAGATTGCTTCACCAGATAGGAAACACAGCCCCAAGAACATGTTATAAAGGAAAACTGCTTCAGAATTGCACTTGACTCTGTTGGCAGTATAAATATATTGTGTAACGGTTCCTTTTCTCAGTATGTGTGTGTGTAATTGCGAACATTTCCCAAAGTGAAGCCCAAACCCCACTTTGTATATATGTGTATGAATAACACAGACACATTAAAACGATAATACATAAATCACATACACACACAAGAATCATGCAGACACACACAGAGATACACACATTAAATGCACTCTAATTTCTAGTTCCCAGAATGGGAAATCTAACTCATCCTTCCTGCTTGTCCCTTCTGGCAGTGGTAGGAGAGGGAGGGGGCACTGTGTGCATTCAGCAGATAGAACTGACAGCACAGAGAGCCAACAGGCAGGATAAAGCAAGCCATACATGGGTAAGTTCCTGTGCAATCAACCCCAGATCAATCACATCAGGGATCAATTGAACGGAAATCAATGTGCAGCTCATGGGCATTTCGATTCCCATTCAATTGGGGCCTCCGGGTAGCCGTTCTCCTCAGCTTCCAGCATGTGAATCTGAACACTAGAAGCTGGTCAGAGCAATCAATCTAGCCTGCTTCTCCCCCGTACAGCAGCCAGATTTATTATGAAGAGTGCTGACTCCGCCCCTTTATACTGACAGCCGACAGCTTTGCCGGAGAAAGAAGCCAGAGCCAAAGCTGTTCCTATACTTTGCGTGAAGATTCTTCTTCATGCAAAGTAATGGAGATTGAACGAGGCTTTCCAACATGTTGGAACCCCGTTCAATCGAGTTGAACGGGCACAGACACAGGTAGGATTGTAAGCAGACACAGGTAGGATTGTAAGCAGATTAGAGTACAACCAATCACCGTGACGGTGCACGTTGATTGATTGTACTCAAATCTTTTTACAAATCTACCCGTGTGTGCTTAGCTTAATGCCTGCCATACACCCACAGACGGGTGCAGACAGACGAGCTCCGATGAGCTCTGGAATGCAAACATGATGACTTCATCACGTTGCATTCTGGTGCATTCTGGGGCTGCTTTAATCGGCCGGGCACCCTTTGTGTGCCGGCCATTAGCTTCAATGAAGACGCCGGTCTTCATTGAAGTTAATGGCATTGGCCGGCATCGGCCAGAGAACATCGGACATATCCGTTCTCTGGTCGGCCCAGCTGTGGAGCGACAGGGATCTGTCGCCCCATGTGGGCACACACCAATTGGCGGCCGATTTTGCCACCGACCGACAGTGGCAAACGGTAAATGATAGAATATCGGACATGTTGGTAAATTTTGCTCCATTATGCAAATATCTGATGGTTTTTCTATGTACTTCAAAGGATTTGTTTATTGATTATAAGAACATATGTTTCACTTGACATTTGTTAATGGAAATGATTAGTGGGGAGCAGATGAAAAGAGAATACGTGCTCCTGGAGGGTGAGGGGCGACATGTAACATAAGCTGTGAGGGAACCCAGCTTCAAGCAGGCAGTTTTAAAAGAGGCAAAAATTTACCTAATTAATGTGAATTCCCTATGGGAAACAAGTGTACCTGTGGATGGCACCCCTCCTGTGCTGCCAAAGATGGTTGAAAATACTGACATGGGTTCTGATAGCATGTTAGCCAATTTAATACAGAGAAAGGCACTAAAACCAGGATTTACCTTTTTTTTCACAGCTTGGCTATTGCATTAAGCACATAAGACAGTGTTTGTTAGGTGACGTGTACTGTAATATCAGATATGGAAGACAGGGAGATCTTTTTTTAGGTAACATCCAGTTACCAAAACTGGATTCACATTAGTATTATTTCTACTTTTGGGACAATCTGTATTTGTTGAAATTGAATTTATTATTATCTTGTGTTTATATAGTGCTGACATATTATGCAGCGCTTTACAGAGCATATATATAGTAATATCACTAACTGTCTCTTAGAGGAGCTCACAATCTAATGTCCCTACCATAGTCAGGTATATGTAACTAACAATAAACTCATATTCTGATATAAATAATGAAGGTAAAAAAAGGATTTATGTACAGGCCAAATACCCTATTTTGCCCCCTTCTTTTCCAGGAGAATAATAATCCCCCCCCCCCTTGTATCCAAGTGACTGGCAGGACATCACACAGGGGAAACTTTAGGCTTGTCTCTACTACATTGAAATATCGGTGTTTGCCTAATGTTGAACGTGGGGATTTGGAGGCTTAAACCGGGAACACACGGCTGGTATATTGATGATGTCATCATACTGCTGCCCGACATGGAAGTAGCTGGAGATGCAGCAGTGCTGTGTCATCCAGCTCTGACTATGATTTGCATAGGGACCCGTGGTCTCCATGCAAAGCAAAGGACATCGACCGTTATTTATGTTCATGTCCGATATCCCTATTTCCGAGCGAGATTGATTGATCCCACTCGAAAACAGGGATGGGCACATTAGATATGGGCCAGATAGAGGGCCATGACCGCGCTTGGCACTTGAAGCTCCCATCGATCATGTGTGTGTTTCCTGCTTTCAGAGACATGGCTCATTGTTCCATTTACTTCCAAACTTCCATTTACAGGAAACCCACAGACCGCTCCACCTACCTCAGACATGTCAGCTTCCACCCAGGGCACATAAAGGAATCTATTGTATACAGCCAGTCCATACGATATCATCGGATCTGCTCAGAGACCACTGACAGAAACACCCACCTGGAAATCCTTATGAGGGACTTTATAAAACAGGGATATGACCCAGAAACAAAAAAGTCACAAATCAGGAAAGCAGTGAACATCCCCAGAACCAACCTTCTACAATATAAACAGAGGGGAGAGAGAATCGGGTCCCACTAGTGGTCACATTCAATCCATGTCTAGAAGTCTTAAGGAGAATTATAAAGGAGCTACATGCACTTTTTCAAAAAAGACAGAAGACTTAAGCCCCCCATACAAGCTTAGATTTTTTGGCCAACTGATCAGCGGGAGCACAATCGGTGATCCATCGGCCAAGAAAGCAGGGAAATTTTTCCAAAACCACCTCTACTTGTGTACAGACAACCACCCAATCTAAACGTAGCCATACACAGGTCGATTTGTCAGCGATCTATTGCCGATTGATTGACGATCCAAACTTTCCAGGCGATCAGTAATCGGCGATTGATTGGATTGGGAATCGATGCAACACCACCTTGTGAATCCGATTTGTGGTCGATTTGGACAAGAGCCGATCTTCAAAATGGCCGATTCCACAAAATCCATGGATTGGAAAGGCTGCTGCATAGGGCTGTGGGTCAATCAATGTACTCTAATTGCCAAATGATCGACCAAAAAAACTAACATGTCGGTTCATTGTCCGATCCGATTTGTAGTAGATTCCGATTTTTTGGGGTCGATGGAGCAGGATGAGCAAAACCCGATTGATTGCCGATCGATTGCCGATTGAACTTTTAAAGGCGCGCAGTGATCGATCGGTCAAAAATCGAGTGGAAAATTAACCTGTTTATGGCTTCCTTTAGACAACTAATCGTAAGAAGTGCCCTAAACAGCCCAGAGCACAATGGAACATCTCCCTGTATGCAGAGCAGGTGTGAGACCTGTACTCATATACACAGCACTGACCGTGTACCAGTACCAGAATACAGAGTACAGGGAACATTTTCCTGTAGAACCTCAAATGTAGTGTAAAAATGCCCTACAAGACTCTATGTTGGGGAGACGGGCCAAACCCTGCGCCAGCGAATGAACCTGCACAGATTGAACAGCAATGAACAGCACAGGACACAGCATAAAAGACCTCCAAATTATGGTACTGAGGGGGAATTAAAAAATCACAGAAGGAGATGGGAATGTAAATTTATACAGAAATTTAGAACTCTGGAGTATGGCCTGAACAGGGACAACAACTGGCAATAAAACCCTTTCTTTTATTCCCAAAACTAAAAGAACACTTCACAACTAGTATGTCTGGACTCATTATCTTTCAACTTTGATAATTAACTATGCATTAGCATCTAGGTTTCTTAAAAAAACAGCTGCATTAGTAGTATTTCATGGCATCTTTAGTCAACTGACATTTTAATTGTTATGGAGGTGAATATTTTGCCTCTACCCCTTATCTTTATTACCACCAATAACTCTTTCTAACTCTGATCACTATCTGCACTAACTAATGCTAGCCATACACATGCCGATAAGCGGCCGATTTTTTATCTGACCGACGGGCGTGCGCGCTCGCGCCGTCGGTCAGGTTAAAAATCGGCCGCTAATCGGCATGTGCCCACATGGGGCGACAGATCCCTGTCGCCCCACTTCTCGGCCGGCCAGAGAACGGACATGTCCGATCTTCTCTGGCCGATGGGAGCCGATGAAAGCCGATGCCATAAGCTGCAATGAAGCGGCGTCTTCATCGCAGCTTATGGCCGGCACACAAAGGGTGCCCAGCCGATTGAAGGGGCCCCATAATGCAACGGGAGGCTAACGTGATGACGTCATCACGTTAGCCTCCCGGAAAGATATCGGGACTAGTCTGCCTACACACATCGGCGTGTGTATGGCAGGCTTAAGGCCTGCCATACATGTACCGATAATATTTACGAACGATAAAAACTGATAGATGAATCCCGATGTTGCAATCGTTTATCGATCATAATTTTAGCTAAAATGGTACCACATAGGGAAACAGATTTTGGATCAATTTTTCCAGTTTTAATCGGAAATGTCATAGAAAATATTTGGGAATTCTATTGAACGATTTGCTTTCTAATGGGAACTGATGTAGGGGGGTATGGAAAGGAGCTGATAGGATAGTGTATAAATAGGTAGTGGCAATGCATATCACTAGTTAAAGGTTAGAAATCACCCCAAAATGCATCATGTCCAGAGGTAGTTAATAACAACAGCATTTAAAAAACTAACAAAATGTAAACCATTACTAAATTATTATAATACAATGATAACAGCAATTCCCCAAAAAACACAAAAAATAAACTGTGGTTGTTATTTGATTAATCCATCCAGTCACCAGCTGCAACATGCCGGCACCGAAAGTTTCAATATGCTAATAAGCATCATCTGCACAAAGTCGGGAAACCACAAAACACTTGTCCGATGTTCCTAGACCAATAAAAAAAAATTCTACTTGTCCGATCAGTTTTCGATTGAAAATGTCACCAATTTTGATCAAAATGTATCTGTCGTACCATGTGGACCTGCACAGATTTCATGCCGATTTCAACTTTTTGTGTATAAATGGGAGCTTCTAAAACCAGAATTGTATTAGCCTGAAGAAGGGATCTGCGATATCCCGAAAGCTTGCTTGTCTAATGACTTCAGTTAGCCAATAAACGGTATCACATAAACTCCAAACTCTTTATAACCTGAAAAATAGATGCCCACAACAAATGATTTGCTGTGATTTGCCCATAGTGGTAAATGGGGCACATGAAAAGCTGTGTTACAATTAGAGATGGCCGAATTGCCCGCAAGGTGGACAGTTCTGCGGCGAACATAAATGTTCGCCCCCCTTCTCGCTGGCGAGCAGTACGGGTGTTCGACCTGCCCCGTTCGCCGGCGAGAAGAAGATCTCTCTTCTTCTTCCAGCAGGTTCAGAACCTGCGAGATCGTTTCGGAGGAAGAATCTTTTCACTAGAAGACCGGGCATGAAGCCGGTCTCCTAGTGAAAAGGCGGCCCGAGAACAGGAAGTAACATCACTGACGTCACATCCGGTTCTTTCGATTCAAATTCCCTGCCTAAATCTGTCCGCAAACGGGCGGACGGCGGACTTCTTTAAAAGTCTGATCCGCCCGTTCGCGGACACACCTGGCCGATGTTCGGCCATCACTAGTTACAATATTGTGGTGCTTAACGCATGATAAACATGGACAACACGTCCCGGTGTCCCCCGTTGGGCATCATGTAGATGTATCCATGACACAAAAAGGAGTCAAACCCTAAATCTTGAGGGCAGAGGGGCTCAAGGAGGCAGTTCATTCTTCTTTAGTAAGCCTAGATCTATATAATTAGGACAAACTGTTTCTATATTTGGCTAGATGTTTAGACCAGGATGTGTAGAGGGCTGTCTGCTTCCTATGCCAGTCTTTCTGCTGTACGCTATGATTAGTGTTAGCTATACCAAGAAAGATAAAACAGTAATACAAGGTTCTCCAAGGGTATATTTTTTTGTCATTGCATCTTTTTCTTGACTTGACAACATCTTGATGTTATAATACTCTAAATGATGGTAACAATGGGATCTTATATGTACTTATGATTAGGTACTGTAAAAATGGCAGAAGAAGATCCACTATATCGTGTTATTGCGGTACTATATAGAGTGCTCACAAATATCTCAATCACAGAGCAGTGGCTTAAGTTCATGATGAAACCCACTTTAACTAGGAAGTATGGTGAGCTGTTTTAAAACTCAAAGTAAGGTTTTAATGCAAATAAGTAGCTCTGATATCCCTATCTGCATATGTTGTAAGAAACATGTGAGTATGACACCATTGCAACTCTTGAAAGAATGGGCAGATGATTCCTTGTCCTGCTTGTTCTTGGAGAAATATCTACCCAGGTGCAGAATGCTTAAGGCTATTTTGCATGTAAACAAGGACATTCTAAATATGTCATGCAAATCAACATACTAATTATGTAATCACAGTATTCATTTATATTTTATCTGTCTCATTTGTAGATGCTTATCTCTCTTCTTTCTAACATATAGAGATATTTATTTGCTGGGATTAAAGACAGTGTTTCAAAGTTCACCTCTGTTTCTCTATACTATTATTACCGCTTCTATTATTATTATTCCTCTTTGGCCAGTCTGTTCCTGAAATTGAATATTTGAGAACTGCTCTAAACAAAATAAATAAAGAAGCCAAGAATGACTAGCTATAAAACATTGGCTGAAGCAAACCTAATATTAGTGCAAAAATAGCATTAATCAGTAGGGGAAATTGAATTTTAGCCTATTGGTTCTAGAGAGCAGGGGCCTTCTCTCTTTTTCCATTTGCCAGCAGGATGAGTATGCTGAGAGATGTAAGCTACTTATGAGAAAGTCTTCATTCATCTGGAAATTACATTGCAACTAAGACATATATTTTTTTTTCAATCAAAGCAGGTCTATTCTCTTCAACTATGTAGCCTTTTGAAATATTCCTTCCTAGATGAAACTGTTAAAGGGTATTACAGAATGATTTACCTAGAAGACAGGATATGAAATACATGCCATCAAAAAAAGCAATTATATAAATAATTTTAAACTCATTAAATATACACCTCATGCATTAAATATCAGCTTGCTGAATTATGTATAACTCCATTTATATTTTACAATTTCTGGTCGCTGTATATAATTGTGCTTATCTGACACAAAATAATAAATATAGGATGGTGCACAAATCTAGGCTTTCAATAAGAGAAAGGTAAAACATTATGCTTAAACAGGCATAACTTAAATGCAAAATGTATAAATTGATAAGACAAGGCTATTTCTCAACTACTTTGTTTTGTACATGATGTAGATTTTTTTCAGAATTAAAATTTTGCTTAGTCTTTGTTAATCAATGACCAAAAAGTTGACACATTAAGGCCCCCACACACGTTCCGAGTGGGGGCTGAGAGAGCCGGACAGATCAGCTCTGAAATGCAGCGTGATGACGTCACCCTTTGTGTGCCGGCCATTAGCTTCAATGAAGATGCCGGTCTTCATTGAAGTTAACGGCATCGGCCAGCATCGGCCAGAGAATATCGGACATGTCTTTTCTCTGGCCGGCCGAGCTGTGGGGCGACAGGGATCTGTCGCCCCATGTGGGCACCCCTGATCAGTGGCCAATTTTGCCGCCGACCGACGGCCGCTAACGTGCACACCCATCGGTCGCCGGCAAAGTCAGCTGCCGATCGGTGCATGTATGGCAGGCTTTAGGCTATTTTTACCTTGTTTTTCCAGCCAGTACCACCTAAGTACCACCTGCAACATCATGTAAATGCATGTTGATCATTCAAAATAATTAGATAGGAAATCACAACAGAGCTGTCACCTTAGCTGTTTAACTGTTACTACCATTGATAACCATATCAGTCAACAGCCTGGCTCCACTCACACAGTACTTTGTCTGTAGTAGCATAGGTAAATGATGGGAAAACCTTGCCAAGTCAAGTTTTTTAACTCCAGGACTGTTGAGAGGGGTGCAGGAGAATTCCTTCATTCAACCTAGATCCAAGGATATCTACTGTTCTGCCCTGTCTGATACCACACAGCCCTTACTACCTGAATGCCCTAGGGTTCATCATTTGGAATGAACAGGGCCACAGAGTAGTACTTGAAAGTGGTTTCGAACAACATCTTGTGTGTCGTTGCTCATGGTCACACAATAAACATATTTAGATTAAGATTTCTAAGATGTGATAAGTCCAGTTTATCATTCATTGTTTAAGTAGTAGTATTTCCGCTTAATCAATGCACCTAGGCATCCATGTTTATTATTGTGCATCCATGCATAAAAGAAATTAACAATATTGGAAATTCACAGCTCTTTTAGTTTTGTCGTATTGTATATTTGTCAGTGTTGCACAGCAAGTATTGCTTAAAGATGAAAGCACAGTAAACACCAACATATACAAAAGAAACATAAGTGTGATTATTTAGCCACACAATGTATTAAACTTTTATGCATGTTATCATTTTTCAGCCAAATGAAGTTTCAGTCAAGGTATCAAAGAAAATGACTGTAGGGAAGAAAATGTGACAATTATTTACATAGAACTGAGACAGGAGACATCTGCAGTTGTGAAATAGAAACACCCCAGCACATGGTATTTATCTTTCCAGTCATAAAGTGTGAAATTCAAAAACAATCTTTCTAATAAGTACACTTTATCATAGAAGGCATCATTCTGTACTTATTCTTATTCTTCTCTTTTTTAAAAGGAAAAAATATTTTCGACTGCAGGAACATTTTGTACCACCAGTATCTATGGCTTGAAAAGACATCAGTATACACACATCCTACCTTATTCTAACTATAAAGCCAGACTTCTACTTCTACTGCTCTATCTAGGTGCAATCTTCTTTATGCTGCAGTGTTCTCCTTATAGACACTATTTTGTTCACATTGCTGCCATAAGAGAGTGCAGTGTCTATGGACCATTTAGGCTATGTTTCCACCTAGGCGAACAGCCACAGGGGCGACGCGATTTTAATGCGCATGTCGTTCGCGGCTGATCACCTCCATTTAGTTGAATTGTGCCCACTTCAACTAAGGACCAGGTCACCGTGTTTCTAAATGCTGGCCGCCGATCGCCCCTGATCGTGGCCATAGACCTTAATGGGCATGGTTAGAAATCGTGTGTCATTTAGATTGCACCCATTCTTCGGGTGCGATCAGGCGGGGTTGGGTCAAGATGTCCTGCCCCACCCCCCACTTCCGTGATTCTAATGTGGGAACATAGCCTTAGAGATATCCACCCTTTCAGTGTGTCTAGTCCCTTTTTATGGCCATGACTGATAGATATGAAAATTAAATTTAGTAACCCATTGTCATGATCAGCTGCTAAAGGGTTTTCAAACTATCTCTGCACATTTGCCCTTTAGTTTCTACAGTAGATATATTTAGTAAGACCTTTTTATGTCTAATTTGGGTGTTTAGCAGGCATCTAACCCCTTCAAGTGCTTCTCAATTGGCAAGGCTGACTTAATTTCCTTTATAAACAGGCTTTAGCCCTTAGTGGGTCTGGCGGGGAATACATGGTGGTAACATAGGGTCTTCTTACAACTGATAAAGCATGACTGGCCCTATAAATTCAACAGTTTTTTAACCTTGCCTAAACTAGTGCAGAGGGCCACTCTAATAGCCCCCCTCTCCAAAAAAAATAAATAGTTTGTATATCATTTTCGCCCTATGCACAGTTGAATCCGCAATTCATTGCCTTGATTTAATTGCTTATGGTATTTTTGTTTTTCAGTAATTTGGATTGATGTAAATTTGATATGCAATCTCCCTATTCACCAGTCTTTAAAATAAACTGTAAATGTTAACGTTAACCCAAAATAAGTATGTTTTAGTGTGTAGACTGATAAGAAGCCTGCTTAAGTGAATGACAAGAGGATCTTTGTGAACAGCTAATAAATTATTTACTCATTTGGAACTGTGAAATTGTTTGTGAAGCAATGGCAGCATGTGACCTTCTACTAAAGAACATATTATGTGCCATCATTAGCTAAACAGCAAAGCATGTAAGTCAACAAATGATTGATTGGCTGGAGGATTTCAGCCTTTCTGCTGATAAGGAAATAGATTTATTTTAATAAGCAGAATAACGTGTCAAGTTTTAATGTGCTTTAATTATCTCAGGTTGTTTTTTTTGTTTTTGTAATCTCTGTCTTAAATTAACTTTTTATAATTTGAACCAGAGGATAATGAGTCCTATATATATATATATATATATATATATATATACTTATTTAATAGAAAATACTTCCTTAGAAAGGCCATATAACAAAATAATTAGTACAGCAATTACAACCAAATTGAAAAACTAAAGCTAGAAGCAATCATTTGTACATTAATGTTGGTACACATACATACCAACATGTATATGAGGTTCTGTTTAATTACTGTACTAGCTTGGCAGCTAGTAGTGTATAATCAGAATGCCCAATTAGGAGGAGCTTTTGGGTGTGCCAGCTGTCTTTCTCTTAGGATGACAACCCCAATTGGGAAATATTTTGGGCAGTTCTTTTAGAGAATCACCATTTTATTTTCTTGGAGGGGACAGTCATGCATTGTACACGAGGACTGGCATTGGGCTCCTACATTCTGGGAGCTTTGGAAAAATAAGGATAATGTTGTCTGCTGGGGGAGTTATTCTTCACTTTTTAAATTCCCTTTGGTTACATATTAGACTACCCTGTTTTCTAATGCAAATTGCTTTAATACAGTATACCAAAGTATTTTTACAATATATCATGTGAACCTTTCAGAAATGTTTACATGTTAAACAAACTACTGAGTTTTAAGAGTGCAAGTACTCCACGATATTCCATAGTTCAAAGCAGGCAAGGTTACAACACCACTTAAATATTAATTTCTTAATATTGTTAGCAGAACAGGAAATAATTGTACACAACACAGTATTCTTCTAGATATATTAAAAGAGGCATTTTATTTACTAAATAACAAAATCTGTGCAGGAAAAATACATTTAATACAAAATACTGAAGAAAAGGGTATAATATGTATAAATGTGTTGTGCTGGTACTGGTAAAAAGAAATTGCAGACAGTTTAGTCATTAAAGGATGATATCCATAATTACATCCTTCCTGCTCTGCTGGACATCAGGTAGCCTGTATCAGTAATTCATCAGGAATATTGCTTTTCAATGGGTTTATCATTTTTACTGGTGTAGTAGATTTTAAAATAATATTAATAGTAGGTTCTTCACTAGAATATCTCCACTTTCCCCAAATAAAGTAACCTCCCTATCAGTATTCCTAAGTGGGTAGATCTTCATTACCTACAGTTGTAACCCACAGCCAATCTAGGGGTTGCTTACCTTTTCCAGCCACGTCTGTGCAATCCCTCTGTGTCGGCATCTTGCAGGCTCTTCAGTGGACCCAACTCCATGATGTCAGTGATAACGCTGGGGGGATCCCCTTTCCCTCTGTCTGTATTATATTATATGATTATATTAATTGTTGATGCCAGAAATGTGTAGAGGGGGATTACAGAAAGAATGGGACTGCCAGGGAGGTTAATGAAAGAGGAAAAGTTAAGTGGATTTTCAATTTCTCAATGTAATTTCAATTCAGCTTCCTGGCATTCTTCACTTTTCAACCCTGGATTGTGTCCCTAAAATGTGTCTGGCTCAAACTCTTTGACTTAATTATAAATGCTGGTCAATAACTTTCAATAAAAAGCGATAGATGTTCTTTCCATCCAGGTTCATATGTTAAAAAGTTTTTTGCAGCCTTGGCCAGCCACCATAATAATGAAACAGTGTTTTAGGTAAGCTTGCTATAATTGGTTAAGGCAAATGATCTCCAGGAATGATTTAAAGCGCACTTATACTTTAAAAGGATCAGAAACCTCATATTTGAATCCCAACTGATTATTATGTTTGTACCATCCCAGCAACCTCTGTAAAAATGCCAATATGATGGATTACATTCTGCTGTGCTTTGGATAATCTGGTCCCTGGAGATGGGTGGTTTTTTTAGCTCAGAGAAGAGTAGGTCTCCCATTTCCAAATGGCACCCTTTAGTGTTGCCCAGGAACATACCGCCCTCAGCAAAATAAGATACAAACTTAGGCCATTTAACATGATTCAGTTTCAGTAAATAGTGCTAGCTTATCTGGAAAGACTAGACTTGGTGGTGAAGCCGCTTATACTGAATTTTGAGTCAGTTAGTAGATTTAGCTTTCTTTAATGCCTTTTTCTTGATGTCTTAAGTTGGGAATACATGCGAAGATATTTTTATAAGACCAAAAAGATAGATTTTTTTTGCTCGATTGGACCTTTATCAAATATTTTTAATTATTTTGATCAAGGTAAAGCCGGCCATAGACGTACCGATCTAGGGCCGACTTTTAGCAGACTCCTCACAGCGTGGTGACGTCACCACACTGTGAGGAGTCGGCTACAGAGAGGACAGGAATACCGTGTGCTCCACTAACACACGTGATTCCTGTCAGACTGTAGCCAATTAACTCGGAGGGGGAGGAGACTATTGTTATTGACTATTGACTATTATATATATATTGTTATTGTTTGTAAATGTAATAAAAAAAACAAATAATTTACCATAGTATAGTATGTCCCCAATGAGGAGTAGATACTTGAATTATTTGCTGCTTTTCAGTGATGGAGTTCTTTCCTAATCTAAGGGGAAAGTTAAGCTAGGCCTACATGGGTATCCATGCTATCAGCCAGCAATCGATCACAGCTTGGTGACGTCAACCATACTGTGCTCAACCGCAGGTCAATCAAAAGGGAAATAATGTGTACCACTTTGCATGCCGATTCCCATTCGATGGGGATGCTGGTAATTATATACACAATACATTTGCTAAAATCCTTGTATTGTCTACAGTTGCCTTTGAGAAGCTTTTCTGTGGACAAGGTTGGACATTGACAGTAGATTGAGCCAAAAAAACATAATTCTGCTAAAGGATATTTTTAATACTTGCAAAGGCATGCTAATAGCCTGGTGTAGCCATGTGTCCGTATGACTGGATAGTACCAATGATAGTAACAATAGCTCATTACAAAACAATTGTGCCAATGTAATGCGCCTGGGCACACAATGCAGGTTAAAGGCTTTATTGAGTAATCCAGAAAACCACAAGAGATCAGTCAGAGTACAGTACCAATGGATAAGGCACCAGGCATTATCAGGGACAATCCAAAGTCTTGGCAATGAGGGTTCACGTAAGATCCAAAATAAGGCTGGGCTACTGTTGGCAACAAAGCTTCTTTCAGACAGACAGGTAAAGCAACACAGTAACACATCCAAGCACACTGCAACAGAGAGGCTATATTGGGTGATGGTGTGCAAGACCTCATGAAATAGGTAGATTCACATTATGCCACCAGGAACTATTAGAATTGGTAAACAGTTGGCTGGTTAATCTGGGGCAGCAAGGAATTCTTGCTGAATATGTCCCCCTTGACAGTACTGTGCTAAACACATCCATATGGTCTTTGAGGATGCAGTTTGACCAAAAACTAGTTCGGCTAGAATGGTCCCTCTGCCAGAGCAGGGAGACTGATTTGGCCTGCTGCACATGTTCCACTGACACTGAGAAAGAACCCTGGGGTTACTGGTGCGGAATCACCAGTAAATAGTTCACAGCCAATGCATAGTACAACAGTGACCAGAGTAGACAACATCGTAGCATGTCTATAAAACTACAAGATATTCATTTTTAGAAGGCAATATTAGCTAAATATATATTGCCCTATAATTTTTTATTATTAATATTATTTTACCTAACTTTAGGCTTCCAGCAGAAGAGAGACATATAAGCCCTACTAGCCCTACCAATACAAGGATTTTTTTGTTACATGGAAAAATAGATTATACCTCTAGATTCCTTGAAATGGTATCTAGAGGTAAAATCTAAGACATGTATAGGGGATTGGTGCATTCCCCGGATCAATCTACGGACTATAAAGACTGAAGTAACATGTTTTATCTATGACCGCTTATGTAATAATTTATTTATCTTGTGTGTAAATTAAAAAATGTGACCTCATTCCTTCGACTGGAATTCTATGTATTAGACTATTTTCACCTTTAAAGTTTGGCCACCCCTCCTTGGGTTTTTGTTCCTCCCAAAATCACTTATAATTGTGTTTGATTATTCTAGTTTCTCAGGTACACACTGTGCTCATGAAACCGGCTTTCCAGTGCTTATATTTCATTCCATACATTAAATAGTTCCATCTATATCAATGGTTATATGAAATGGTGACTTGAACTAGTAGTTGAACTACACTATCCACATTGATCATATAAAACCCCCAGAAGAAAACATCAACCTGTTTTGGTGACAAAAATAAAACATAAATGAGTCCTGTGAAATTCTGGAGTTTCTTTTCCCTACAAATATAAACATAAGTATCTCAGAACCAGTAATGGAAAAACTTTTTTTCCTGAGCTAATAGGGTATTACTGTGCAATAGGTAGCATACTCTTATTCAAAACTGCTGTAAAACATGAGCAATGGAAGATTGTGTGTACAACGGTGTCCTTGGTATGAAATGACAGGTTAGGGAATGGCTCTATGCACTTGCCTCCATGACAATTACTCCCCATCAATTCCTATGGGGGTTATGAGTGGGCTTACTCATGTTCATAAAAAAGCATGATCCTGCTGCCTACTTCCCAAATCCATTTCTATTGCTGGTGTATTTCAGACGAGTACAGAGAACAGATAGGGGGTTTCATAAATATGTTTTAATAACATAGTGTAAATGTCAAGATGTAAAGAATGTTTAGGCCCATAAGAGGTATTAAGACAAGAATGCATTCTGCACAGTCTCCAGCAACAGATGAGCAGAAATGAAAATGCGTTTCTAATTGGTTGGTTTCACCTTCAATTATGCAAACGATAAACAAGAATGCTGAATTGATAATAAAGGCAATAACTTGTATTTCCATCTGCCTGTGCAAATCTGATATTGACTGCTATGGATAGATATTCATAAAATATCGAAACTGATATTTGGAAAATAAAAGCAGTATTAACAGGACACTAGCAGAACATTTACAGAACTTGTAGTTAGCAAATGCATGTATCTGGTATGCTTCTTGGCCATGTGTGTCTGTTGAAGTTGGCTGGTCTTGCTTGTGATGCAAACATCCATTACACTTCAATAACAATACATTTATTCTTTTAGGGGAAACATTTTTATTTGTGTGTGTTGTCGCTAATTTCTGTACTTGTGACAGTGGTTTGCAGCCAACTCTATATATTTGCTGTTCCCAGCTTGATAACTAAAGCTGCCCATACATGTCTTGATGGGTGCTTGATTCATGGGCACCCGTCGATTGGATGGGAATCAAGTTGCACCGATCCTTTGGAATCCAAAGGAATGCAGATTGAGCAGGATTTATGGACATGACCCATACCTGCTTCATCGACCTGTCTTCGAGCGGGATCGATTGATTGATCGATCCGATGGGCAGTAGATTGATTGATCTAGGCGCGTATGGGCACCTTTACACATTCCTGGCCATCTATTGACCTTGAAGACTGCAATCAGCAGTGGTGATACCTAACAATTTCTAGCCATTAGTAACACTGCTGAAACTGGCTTGTAGGCTGGATGCAAACATATAAAATAGGCAGCATTTCCTAGTAAGTAATGCTAGGCATACACATGCCGATAAGCGGCCGATTTTCAATCTGACCGACGGGTGTGCACGCTCGCGCCGTCGGTCAGGTTAAAAATCGGCCGCTAATCGGCATGTGCCCACATGGGACTGCTCGGCCGGCCAGAGAACGGACATGTCCGATCTTCTCTGGCCGATGCAAGCCGAGGCAAGCCGATTCCATAAGCTGCAATGGAGACGGCGTCTTCATTGCAGCTTATGGCCGGCACACAAAGGGTGCCCAGCCGACTGAAGGGGCCCCAGAATGCAATGGGGTGCTAACGTGATGACGTCATCACGTTAACATCTCGGCACACATCAGAGTAGTTCGGTCTGACCTACTCGGTATGTGTATGCCCAGCATAAGTAAGTAAGCTTTCTACAATATACCTGTTATTCAGATTCTCGTTGTAGCCTATTTCTAAGGTATAGCAGAGGGGGAGAGGGATGCAGGGAATAGTGTATCTGGGACCTAGATCCCAACTAACACCTTATCCCCAACGTCCGTCTCACAAAATTTGACAAAAGGGACTTGAGGACTTTAAAGGTCGAGGGTCTAAAAGAGTAGAGGACAGTATAGCATACGTGCATCACAGTCTATCACTATGAAGTATGTATTCCATCCACTTCAAAGCATAAGCAGTGTCCTCATATGGCAATACAATGGAGTACAGTGTAGA
Source organism: Ptychadena robeensis (assembly GCA_036250615.1). NCBI lineage: Eukaryota > Metazoa > Chordata > Amphibia > Anura > Ptychadenidae > Ptychadena > Ptychadena robeensis. Next base: position 105,002,345 of record CM070035.1, on the reverse strand, counting down.
AAAAGCAAAAATAATAATAAATCATATCTATTTAATGTCCATTAAAAACATAACGATTCCATGCGGTTTGGTCAAGTTGTCACCCACGGCCCTCACGGCGGGCAAGCAGAGAAGAGATGGAACACAGATGTTGGATCCCAGAATAGAAACGGTGATGTATATACATCACCGTTTCTATTCTGGGATCCAACATCTGTGTTGTCCACCAAGTCCCTGGTGCCCAGGGAAAAATTTTGTGAGACGGACATTGGGGATAAGGTGTTAGTTGGGATCTAGGTCCCAGATACACTATTCCCTGCATCCCTCTCCCCCTCTGCTATATTTCTATTTGGGATGTTGGTCGAATCACTGTATTTCTAGTCGTATACTCTGGGATCGCAGTTTGTGTTGCATTCTATTTCTAAGGTAGTCAACCAATAGTGAACCACAGCTTCATTCATCTCTAGTGGGGGTAATATTTTTGTGGAATCGTGTCCAAGAGACATCTTCCTTAATTTTTGGTGTAACCTCTACAGGAATGAGTTTAAAGGCATGGGCAATTCTTGACTCATTTTCCATACCCAAGTAACAACAATTTAGGTAGGAGTTAGGGTCTAGGGTTTTATATATCGCTAAATCTTGCTGTAGGTATGTCTTCTTTTGAGTGTTTTGACATTAAACATCCTATTTATAAATGTAATACAGATTTGTAGTGGAAACATATGGAATATATGTAAACTCAAAACCTGTATCACCATCACTAATTACCAGGAATCAGATTACACTGTTCTGAGCAGTGCTTATAATAAGGAAGTCCTTGTATATGGACATTTTCCTGCTTTAGCTCTGGCTCTAATGTTTTACTTTTAAGTTCAATGATTTCTATTCCAGGAAAGCACTTAAATTGCATTGTCAATAGCATACCGTCTGTACTTTTTTTATTTGAAAAAAATGATGTCATACCAAGCTGGGTACATTTCTCAGATAAACTAAATTGAAGGTTTACCTAAAAATGTACAGATGTTTATGGGATTGTGAACATTAAATTGGTTTTATGATAGTAATGCCCTGAAGAGATTACAAAATGAAATAATCCAACCGTTAAATAATCAGCCTTTAACACTCATCCATTGTTTAGTAGACATAATAAGATTTTCATCCACCATCTCGGAGGTCTTTATAATGGCAAGCATGAAAATTATGAGGGCCAAGTTGCTCTGATTATGACAAGTATAAATTGTAATGGGAATGATTGTGTTACATGTGGCATGCTGCTGTCAGATTTTTTGTAACTGAAAAGCATTTCTAGATTTGTATTATTAGAAATCATAACTGTTCCGAAGCACATTGTATTCCTCTTAGCGAGTGCTTTCAGACAATGCACAATAGATGGATAGAAAGTTTAAAGATGAATTATTTGAAAATGGATTCTTAATATTGTGCTTGCAGGAGAGAAAATGTGTTTGTAATGTTAAAGTCAGCAGAAGGAACAGTTCAGTTCACTAATATCAATGCTGCGTGGATCTGTGTGCCATATGGCATAGCATCAACAGATGCACTGTATTATGGACTTACAGAATTAAAGGGCAATAATACTAAGTGGTATTTAAATACAGCATGGTCACTTGTTTTAGCATGATTAATTATTGCATTTTTCTGCAGAACTTACATAATGTATTCCTTTCTAAATTGATTAACTAATGCTCTTGGATGAATTATTTTTAAAATAATCACTATTGCAAATGTGACGTATAATGAATTTTCCATGTGCACCTGATCTTTAAAGCATCAATAGAAATTTTTTGTCAAATGATTTCATCTTGTTTTTTTCCCCTCTAAACAGGTGGGGGCAGAATATTTGTTCTGGTATCAGTGACAATCTTTTTTTTTTAGGACTAGTGGACTTGAGACTGGCCTGGGGATATGATCATGTAAATCCTGGTGCATGCACATTGAACTTTATAATAGCTGCCATTTATACATATGTTGTCTTACTCAGCTTTGTCCACTGCTGACTCCCCTACCTTCGTAACATGTTGGAAAATGACGATGTGTAGTCTTAGTATGTACTTATACAGTTAAAGTCAAATGTTTATTTAATGCAGGGCAAGTGTTCTTAATTATAATTTCAGTTTTTATTGATTAAATGCACGGCAAAAAAAGATGCTCTCCTACATACAGGTGTAAACAGTGGCTTCCCTGCTGACACACACAACAGAGACCAACACTCCACTGTTTGGGTGGTTCAAGAATGGACAATGTGTGAATTTGCAGCAGTCATTGATATCCAAGGTAATTTATGTGCATAGGGAGACAAATTCTTGCATACTTTTGTGATCACGGCAGTGCGTTTTCTAAAGAACATGGTGTTGGTGAACAGGAAAGTATTGTAGTTTAGTGCACTTGCATGATCAGGAGGTAGTCCCCTTTAAGGTGATAGGCTTGATTCCCCGGGGCACCCCTTGTATATAAGGGAGGGACCTGGTGCTCAGCGGGAAAGAGACTGATGGAGTTGGAGCAACTGGGCACGCTAACCACTCCAAGACTTGGTACCTGCCTTAGTCTGGTTTGGGGCCGGGGAGCGTAATAGCACGCATTGAATACTTAAGCACCAGTTACAAGGAATCTACACCTCCTCCTCCACCTACCGGTGCCAGGGTTCCAATGGAGTACTCAAGCCCATCGCTGGGGATACCCGGTGGACTGCACTCTGGCCATCCAGATGTGTCTACGTGTTAGACAAGCAAGTACTCGTTGTTGCTGGCCCTATTGCCTTATGTACAAAAGACTCACTGACTATCTGAATGTGAATTCTCTCCAAGACCCCCTCCAATCGACTTCCAATCTTCTTACTCCACTGAAACAGCCAGCACTAAGGTTGCCAAGGACTTGCTGGATCTCTCTTCTGAATCTTTTACCTGGAAACATCTGTGCAATATTCATGCTGTCTAATCATTTAGACAGATTTGTGAGTAATGGGCCTTTTGTGTATGTATAAAATGTTTAAGATCTTTGAGTTCAGCCCATGCAAAATGGGGGTAAAACCAAAACTGTTGCATGTATATATTTTTGCTCAATATATATATATATATATAT